>JAODAL010001553.1:0-170000 GCA_025379985.1 Phyllomedusa bahiana | reverse complement strand
ACATATACATGCCTCCTATATTAGCCAGTCACATATACATGCTCCCTGTAGTAGTCACATATACATGCTCCCTGTAGTAGTCACATATACATGCCCCCTGTGGTAGCCAGTCACATATACATGCTCCCTGTAGTAGTCACATATACTGTACATGCTCCCTGTAGCTGACAGTCACATATACATGCTCCCTGCAGTAGTCACATATACATGCTCCCTGTAGTAGTCAGTCACATATACATATTCCCTGTAGCAGTCACATATACATGCTCCCTGTAGTAGTCACATATACATGCCCCCTGTGGTAGCCAGTCACAGATTAGTTGCCAGTCATATATACATGCTCTCTGTAGTAGTCACACATATGCATGCCTCCTATAGTAGTCAGTCACATATACATGCCCCCTGTAGTAGCCAGTCACATATACATGCTCCCTGTAGTAGTCACATATACATGCTCCTTGTAGTAGTCAGTCACATATACATGACTCCTGTTTTAGACAGTCACATATACATGCTCCCTGTAGTAGTCACATATACATGCTCCCTGTAGTAGTCACATATACATGCCCCCTGTGGTAGCCAGTCACATATACATGCTCCCTGTAGTAGTCACATATACTGTACATGCTCCCTGTGGTAGCCAGTCACATATACATGCTCCCTGCAGTAGTCAGTCATATATACATGCCCCCTGTAGTAGTTACATATACATGCTCCCTGTAGTAGTCACATATACATGCCCCCTGTAGTAGTCAGTCATATTTACATGCCCCCTGTGGTAGCCAGTCACATATACAAGTTACTCACCTCTCCTCGATCCTCTGCAGAGACGTTGGCTCAGGGAGCTACTGTCCGGTGAGACCCAGTGGCGTAGGGGTCATGATGACATCTCTTAATCACACCCCCCTGCACCACTGATGTGTAGATATAGCACTCAATTTGCTCTGTATCTACAACGATTGGGAAAGCAGGGGTGGTAATATACCGTCCCTGCTTTCTCCCTGTAGAAGCAGCTGCACAGAAAAAAGACCCACTTATGTGGTGCAAGATCGGAACCGGTAATGGGTAAGGATCGCAGATGCTTCAGGTGTCTGGGGCTCTGAAATTACTTATAGGATCACCAGAATCTATGAATAACTGCTGCTCCATTGGTTTAATAAATTTAATTTTTTTTTTTTCCCTTTTTTTGGGGGTTTTTTTAACCCCCTTTGGGGGGGGCCCCCCCAAAAAAGGGGGGCCCCCCCCTTTCCCCCAAATTTTTTTCAAGGGGTTGGGGGTTCGGGGGGGTTTTTTGGAAAAGGGGGAAAAAACCCCCCAAAAATTTTGGGGGGGTTTTTTGGGGAAAAAAAAAAAAAAAAAAAAGGGGGGGGGAAAGGAAAAAGGTTTTGGGGGTTTTCCATCCCCAAAAACCCCTTTTTTTTTAAAAAATTTTTTTTTAAAAAAAGGGGGAAAAAAAAAAAAAATTTTTTTTTAAAAAAAAACCCTTTTTTTTTTTTGTTTTAAAAAAAAATTAAAAACCCCCCCCGGGCCAAACCCCGGGGGCCCCCCCCCCCCCCCCAAAAAAAAGGGGGGTGTGTGGGGGGTTTTTTTTTTCCCCCCCCCCCCCCCTTTTTTTTTTTCCCCCTTTTTTCCCCCCCCCCGGGGGGGGCCCCCCCCTAGAAAAGGGGGAAACCCCAAATTTTTTTTGGGGGCCCCCCCCCCAAAATTTTTTTTCCCCCCCCCTTTTTTTTGGGTTTTTTTTGGGGGGAAAATTTTAAAATTTTTTGTTTTTCCCCCCCAAAAAATTTTTTTTTAAAAAAAAAAACCCCCCGCCCCCCTTTTTTTAGTTTTAAAAACCCCTTTTTTCCCAACCCCCAAAAAACCCCCAAAAGGGACCCCCCCCAAAAAAACCCCCCCCTTTTTTTTTTTTTTTAAAAAAAAAAAAATTTTTTTTTTGGGGGGGGGGCCCCTTGGGAAAAAGGGGTTTTTCCCACCCAGGGGGGGAACCCCAACCCTTTAAAAGGGGGAAAAAAAAAAGGGGGGGGGCTTTAGCCCCCCCCCCCAAAAAAAATTCCCAATGGGGAAAACCCCAAAAAAATTTAAAAAAAAATTTTTTTCCCCGGGGGGGGGTTTTTTTTAAAAAGGGGGTTTTTCCCAAAGGGGGGCCCCCTTTTTTTTCCCCCAAAACCCCCCGGGGGGAAAATTTTTTTTTCCCCCAAAAAAGGGGCCAATTTTAAAAAACCTTTTAAAAAAAAAGGGGGTTTTAAACCCCCAAAAAGGGTTAAAAAAACCCTCTTTGGGGGGGGTTTTTTTTGGGTTAAAACCCCGTTTTTTTAAAAATTTTTAAAAAACCCCCCCCCGGGGGTTCCCGGGAAAAACCCTTTTAAAAAAAAAAAAGGGGGGGGGGAAAATTTTTAAAAAAACCCCCCCCAAAAAAATTTTTGGGGGGGGGGCCCAAAAAAAGGGGCCCCCCGGGGAAAGGCCTTTTAAGGGTTTTCCCCCCCCTAGTGGAAATTTTTTTGGGGAAAAAGGGGGGGGGGTTTATGTTCTGTCCGTTCCGAAAATATGTGTAAAATTTCTAGTAAAAAACATGAATTTTTTTTTTGGGTTTTTTTTAGAATCCTGTTATAGAAATATAGCAGTCTCAGAAGAATTTGTAGATGTTACCAATGTGATCTTGTCCTGGTACAAATTACTGAATCAATTTGACTGTTTTCCTTGTATCTTGTGGATCCTCATAATTATGCTTGTCTATCCCCATTCTCTGAATTCAATTCAATTCCATCAAACTAGTACTATTTTGTTCCTATATGATCCTTTTTTTGTATCTAGTTGTTGTTCTGTATGTAACTAACAATAGATTTAATTCAAATATAATTCCGAATGTTAAGAAAGCTTCACTTTGTGTTTCTCCTTTGCAGCACAGGAAGCCCGTACTTTCGCTCTAACCTGACTGACAAGATGGTGAATGTCAGTGACTCCATGGTGATGCACTGCGAAGCTGATGGAGCGCCCAGCCCCAGCATCCTTTGGTATAAAGACAGTAAACTAGTGGAGGAAGTATCAGGTATAACAAGATGAAACATAAAGAAAATGTCATCATGATGTTTGCCACTGAGCGGAAAAAAGAAAAAGAGCAATATTTTAAAGGGAAAACCTAGGCAAAAACAATATGCCTAGTGCATGGCACAGAATTTCAGGGAACACCAGGCGATCCCTTTCACTTTCAGTGAGATATAATAGTCATTTATTATCCTGGGCTTTAGAAAAAGGATGTCCAGTTTAGAAAAAAACATTTTCTGAATTAATAGTGGGGTCCTCATCTCTTGGCCAGAGTATAGAGAGGTTACAAAGAGCGTCTCTCTCTCTGGAGGACTTGCCCTGTCCTGCATTACACAGGCAGCATAAAAATGTATATGAGTGCTGTGTAATGCCTCGTTTCTCCTGTGGTGGTGCTGCAGGGAAATTTAACATTTACTGCAAGGAAATTTCTACAACTGATCAGCAGGTTCAACTTGTGATCAGCTTATTGTCATGTGGCCTTCTAACAAGAAGAGATTATCCTAAGTAGACATTTTCTTTAAGAGCAGAGACAGACAGACTGCACATTAGGGACACGTCAGTGTAAAATATAACGTGGGTTATCCCTAGCACTGGTGGTACATTAACTATAATATGTGTCAATAACATTTTGGGGGGTTTCTTATCCCTATTTTGCTTTTAAATACACCTAAGGCTATCCCTAGCACTGCATAGCTTTACAATCGTATTTTCGGCGCTTTTAGTTTTCTAAAAGTGCGGAAAATACGATCGTTGGTGCGGCCCCATAGACTAGAATAGAAACGATGAGCTGTAGTCTCCACAGCCCGTCTTTTCTACGATCGTCTTTTGGCGCCGGTGTATTATACAACATGTTGTATAATACACAGGCGCTTTAAGGGCGACATTTCCCAACGTGCCACCAGTTTTTTTGGTCTATATTGCGCTAAAACCGTTTTTGACGCCATATTTTGGATGTAAATGAATTGTCATACACCAAAACTATGTGCATTATATGCCAGGGCCGACACATTGTAATGCGCCTAGAAATGATGCGCTGTGCGCCTTCATAACGGAATGTGCCTATTGAGGCGCATAACACATCATTACAGGTGTATATGTGTTAGGCACATTTCACATTTTACAAGTATGTGTTAGGCACATTACAAGTATGTGTTAGGCACATTACAAGTATGTGTTAGGCATTCAAGTATGTGTTAGACATTTATAACTTGTAATGATAAGCTATGCGCCCCCGTGCGCGATGTGCCTCGATAGGGGTATTACATACGCTTCTAATGATATGCTATGTGCCGCGATTTGCGCTAATCACGGCACAAAACATTTCATTGGTAGAGTATGTAATGCCCCTGTCAAGGCACATCTTGCACGGAGGCGCATAGCTTATTATTAAAAGTATATGAAATTTCGACAACTTCCCCTCTTTTGGAGGGACAGCTTCTACTTTTTGTCCAAAATCTTTTTGCTCGAGATGTTTTTTGCTGGAACTGAATCATTGTTTTACATGACTTAATACATTTCTAGTTAGTTTGTAAGTTTAGGAAACTATATTTGCAGTGATGTGCAAACTGAAACATATTTAAGTATTTGATATGTTGCAAAGCTAACTTTAAAGGGACACTACTATCCAAATCTTTCTTTTCACATATCAACAAGCAATATGCGAGTATTATATGGATTTTTTTTTAATTGGTTGGTTGGTTTTTGTTAACTTTTTAAAATTCCTCTATATACATGACTTCTTGGTTTGTCTCCCTGACTTCCCTCTGTGAGCTCTGATAGCATCAGTGAGGATTGCTTGACAGTTCTTCTTTCAGGCCGACTATGGCCTGACAGGTGAAAGTATATCAGCAGCACCAGATAGGTGTCAAGAAACCCCCTCCCAAGTGCAGAAAATGAATAACCCATTATTCTTTCATGTATTTTTTTTTTTCATTTTCTTGTGGTTTAGTCTGATCTTATAAATCCCTGTCCAGAGAACAATACAGAGATTATGATGTAATTACCTACTATTTGTAATGACACTGTATAGAGATAAGCAGTACCAACTGTAAAGAGAGGTTAGTCTTCTCTGCCATTCCTGTGTTTTATCTCTTTCCAATCACAGCTCGAAAAGGACAAGATTTTATATATCATTTTTATCTGTATAGGGCTGTCAAAATAAAAAAATATAAAAGCTGCGAAAAAAATTAATATTGGTTACAACAAAAATACTCCATTCTGATGGAAGTGTCCCTTTAATTGTCCCTTATCAACAGTGTCAAACTGAAGTTCCTTGGCCATTAGAGGACATTATTCTGATGGCTTACCACCTGTCTATACAGGACATGTAATAAATGCATTATGGGAAGAGAGCTGAATAGTCTAGAGCCCTCTATTGGGATGTAGCCATTCTCAATCCACTTAGAAAGCGCAATGGATTCATGCCAAGCCAGTATTGCTCATCTGTTTCAGGGTTTTGCCCCTTAACAATGCAGAGCAGAGCTTACTGGCTGGCTGGGTGAATGGCGAGTAGTGGCTCAGGAAGGGTAATATCTCTCATTGGGGAGAGGCACCATGTAGGTGTGTGAGGATTTGAAGATCACCTTTTACACCTTATATAACAAAGGCTTTATGGGAATAAAGCTGAACAGTCTAGCGCCCTCTATTGGATGTAGCCATCCTTAATTTGTTTGTGTCCCTTTAATTGTCCCTTATCAACAGTGTCAAACTGAAGTTCCTTGGCCATTAGAGGACATTATTCTGATGGCTTACCACCTGTCTATACAGGACAATGTAATAATTTGGGCATTATGGGAAGAGAGCTGAATAGTCTAGAGCCCTCTATTGGGATGTAGCCATTCTCAATCCACTTAGAAAGCGCAATGGATTCATGCCAAGACAGTATCGCTCATCTGCGTACAGCCTCTCATCAATGCAAAGCAGAGCTTATTGGCTGCCTGGGTGAGTGACAATCACTGGCTCAGAAAGGGTAATAGCTCTCACTGGGGAGAGGCACCATGTATTCAATCCTGCATGCATAGAAAATGTAAATGGAGGATTTTTTTGGGCTAGTCCTTTGGGCCCTGTCCAACACTGCTCATCAACTATCTTCAATGTTGGCAGTTAACGTGGTAGATTGTCTGGATCAAATTGGCTCATTGGGGACCCAAGCAAAACAGGGCCAAAGATGTCCAGAAGTGAACAATCCTATGTGAAGTAGTTCATTCCTGCTGGGATCTATCACATTTTGATTTATTCCACCACAGTACATTAGTTTATTTTGATCAGGACTGCCATCAGATGTATGTGTGCTGCTTAAAGGCTCCTTTTGTCTCTCTACCTACTATCCATTATCTTAGATATCACAACATATTCTTAATGAACAAAAAATTACATAATAAAATCACTAAATACTAAAACTCTTAGTGGCTCATGGATTTGTTGATTCCATACCTCATCCTTGGTAGAATACTAACTGGGGCCAGTCCAATTTTACTAAATGGCTCTATCCTTGTACGTTAATCAACTATTGTGCAGGTACCTAAATAAGAAGGCTTTTATGTGATGCTGCGCCCCTGTTTTGAATATATCTATCATCTTTACATTCATAATATTGATTATATTGTTAAACCTTGAAATTAAAAGAGGATAAACATTTAGACTGTATAGTCAGGAGGTCCACCATTGTTGACTTGTGGGTAATTCATTAATTTAAAATTTGAATGTGCTTGTAAGACTATCTTTCTAATGCTTTGTTCAAATTGTTTCTCACACAGGGATAGTATTGGGAAACCAGAACCACACACTGAGCATTCAACGGGTCAGAGAAGAAGACGGCGGTATATACCTCTGCACTGCCTGTAACGAGAAGGGATGCGCAAATTCATCCGCCATTGTCTCTGTTGAAGGTGTTATAAAAAGACAAGTATTTTATTTACTTCTATTTAGATTATTTGCTGTAGTTTAAAAGGGTTTTATATTAGTGGAGCTCATATGGCAGATCATGTTTATTTGTACTTGCTATTACAAAGTTTAATTTACATGCATTTCATTTGCTTAACATGATTCATGGAAAATGGATGAATATCCAAAGCTTTCTATAATTAAAAATATCTCTATGTACACATCCAAGAGGCTGCCTATAGGGATGAGCAGAACATAAATGATTGCCTGCAAACCACTGCGTTTTAGAATCACAATGTCCCATCAGTTGCCTCAATAATGGTTCCAGTAATAATATCTTTATTCTCATGATCTATTACACTATACCTGTGGAAACTTCTATTTATATGGTTCCAACATACTGTATAGAGCTGTAGAGAGCACCATTCACATCTGCCTCTGGGCCAAGTACGACTCATCATTTAATTTCCTTTGCACCCATTTTTTTCATCTGGGACAAATTTCAAAGCATTTTGGATTGTAGGAGACAATGTAAAAGCCCAACAAAAAAGGGGAAAAAACTGTTGCGTCATCCCTGATAAACACCAAAAATTAGAGAAAACAAAACAAAGATAGGATGTAAATCTAAAACATAGCTTTTATTAATAGCAATGTTTAAAACGTGTATGTACTTCCTGGAATCCTGCTTTATCTACTCCCTACAATCATGCACAATTCCTAAAACAACGATCACAATAATCATATGTAAATATATACATAGTGTAGGCAGGATATTAATCAGAACTAAAATGCAAAGCCTATTAACCGCTACTTGACCTGTAAGGCCCTATAAGTAAGGGGTATACAGGGTAGCCGTCCATAAAAAGATGACCATATTATTATCCTTTCCCTAAGAGTGCTTTCACACGGTGCGGTTTTTTGGTGCGTTTTTGATGCGTTTTTTGGATGCGCTTTTTGGGCAGGAAGATACAACAATTAATGCTATACATTGTTGCACAAAAAACACATAAAAAAGCGCATCGAAAACGCACCAAAACCGCACCGTGTGCAAGCACCCTAACACACTCTTATTCCTACACTATAATTATATCAAGCACCAATAATTAAAGTGTAGGGATAATAGTGTGTTAGGGAAAGGATCCTGACAGGGTTGCTACTTGACCTATAGGGCCTCACAGGTCAAGTAACGGTTAATAGGCTTTGCCTTTCCTTTCTGATTAATATCCCGGCTGCACTATGTAAATATATACATATGATTATTAGGAGATAATGTACCCAAACATGGAAAGCATGCAGACACTAGGTACAAAATGTCTGAATTGGATTGCAAGAATTTCCACAGTATTTTGCTATAATGTAAAGAAGTAAACATACAAAAAGTATATACTGCATTTAAGTCTAGAAAGACTAAAATCATCTCCTAAGAAAATAAGAACTTATATTTTATGTGTGCACCGTTTTAGGCCTAGTGTGGAGCCTGGATAAATAATATAGAGTCATGGGTGTTTTTTCCTTATGGAGACTACCAGGTGATGCTGGGAAAAAGTGTATTCAAATTATCTCTTCACTAAAGGGAAGAAAGCTGTCTCTCTAGTGTAACTTCCCTGTAACTTGATGTTCTACCCATAAAAAAACTTTAAATATGACTAGGGGCTATGATCTAAATTACAATTTGCTCTAGAAGGAAGAGGACCTATCGGTAGGCAGGTGTTTCCAGAGTTCCTGACCATAGTTTGTACAAAGTAGGGTGCTGGTTGGGTAGGTGAGAAGAAATTGGTGGGTCATGTTTCTCAATGTGGAGATCAGCAGGTTGCTTAGGGGGGTCTTGTAGGCCTCTCACTTAGGTAACCAGATGGTCATGCACCCTCCCCCCTCCCGCTACATAGAGTATCAGTTGTCCCTGGAATAGACCTTTAATTAAATAGCTAAAATAGAAGTTACGTTCTGTTTAACAGCTGTAAAAAACGTGCAGAATATTTTTTTTTCTTTCTGAATTTGAACCATACATTTTGCTTTCTTAGCTCTCTCATATTAGACTATTAGATAGGTAATTAAATGGCATAAATATTAACATCATTTCTTTTGTCCATTGGTTCAGGAACTGATGACAAGACCAATGTTGAAATTGTGATTCTCATTGGCACAGGAGTGATTGCAGTTTTCTTTTGGATCCTCCTTATTCTCATCTTCTGTAACATTAAAAGGGTAAGTAGCTAGAATAAACTATAATAGTTTTGAGTAACATTATTAACAGTGCCTTGCGAAGACATTGAGACCTTTATTAAAGGGGTTGTCTCACTACATTGATTCATCTTACTCAGTCCTGTTTTCATGGTTTCATTTTGAATTCAGGGGCGTGTTTACTGGCTTTTACTAGACTGCAATAGAAGCCAGGTCTGTAGCTATAGCAACCAGTGCTGACAGCCTATCAAGAGAGATCAAACAGGTCTGTAGCTATAGCGATCGGAGGAGCTGATGTAGCGTATACAAGAGGGGATATCTGAGAATAGGTAGGACACTGTTAATGGACATATATTGCAAAGTATAGAAAATAGAATATCCACTGCACACCTTTTGTTGATTTGCAATAGTTTAATAAGTCAATAATACAGTGAGCCAGGAATCCACACTAATAAACAGTATATACTCAACAAATGTGTCTTTTCACACAAACATCACATTACAGGAGGTCACAGATGTCAATATAAGCGACGTTTCGGTAGAAAAGAGCCTTTATTAAACACATCAAGTGGAGTATCAGAGTCAGTCATATAGCATATATGGGGTTAATATCAGCAAAGCAGAGGGTGCTGTGACACATGCAAGCAGAGATGACTGCAATATAAGTAGTAATAGTGGAGTAATGTCTCCAGTAAATAGTGGTGCTGGGGAAGTTTTGGTTGTGAACACGGCGTCCGAGGCAATGAGGAAATGCGCCCGGGCGCCTGGAGACATTACTCCACTATTACTGCTTATATTGCAGTCATCTCTGCTTGCATTTGTCACAGCACCCTCTGCTTTGCTGATATTAATCCCATATATGCTATATGACTGACTCTGATACTCCACTTGATGTGCTTGATAAAGGCTCTTTTCTACCGAAACGTCGCTTAGATTGACATCTGTTACCTCCTGTAATATGATATTTGTGTGAAAGGACACATTTGTTGAGTATATACTGTTTATTAGTGTGGATTCCTGGCTCACTGTATTATTGACTTATTAAACTATTGCAAATCAACAAAAGGTGTGCAGTGGATATTCTATTTTCTATAGTTACCGGACATATACGTCCTTTCCACTCTTGCACCCGCGAACCATATCTATCTAAGGTGTGCGTGACCATTCTTTTTACAAATATATTGCAAAGTGACTTGTTCTTGCAAGATCTTTAACATAAAAATCAAACTTTGTAGTGAGACAACCCCTTTAATTATCTGGCTCTAAAACACCTGGAACAATGCATAAACATGACAGAAAAAGAAATTTATGCTGCTTACCCCTTACTCTTCAATCGACGGCTTAGAGTTCAAGTTTTGCAAGTCCTAGCTCGGTTTGGATGTAAGACAGATGACCCGCACGGAGAGCTGCCAGTCCCAGCTCGAATCCAATGCACAAACTCCCATGAAAATAGGATAATCCAGAGGTATTCCATCCATACTTCTTTATTCACATAGATATTACAAACAGGACAGTGTAAAAGATTGCGTTGTAAACGCTACACTAACGCGTTTCCGACCACTCCGGGTCCTTGATCACAGCTTACCAGCTACCTTAAAACAAACACGCTTATACTAGTTTAAAACAGACGTCATTAAGTCACATGGATTGTTCTTGGGAGTTTCCCTTCGTCCAATTCAGATAGTCAAGGGTCATTAATCCCCAACATGCAAACTTCCCATCCGCACAAACATATAACTATAACAGCTAATGAGCTAAGATCGGAGTGGTCGGAAACGCGTTAGCGTAGTGTTTACAACGCAATCCTTTACACTGTCCTGTTTGTAATATTTATGTGAATGATTACGTTTGGATGGAATACCGCTGGATTATCCTATTTTCATGGGAGTTTGTGCATTAAACATGACAGAAGATGCCACTGACAAGGTTCCATTGGGAAATGTTTATATCCTCATACATTTGCTGGTAACAAATCTTTTAGGCCTACAAAAATGCTGGCAAAAATCTGAGACACAAACATAGCCATTACAGAGAATGCTTCATCAGAAAATGACTTATTGATTAACTTATGGTTTTATATTTTTTAAGCATTGTTGCTTTTTTTTTTTTTATTTCCCATACCATTATCAATATTTTTACAAAAATCCTGAAATGCTGCAGTTTTTACTTTGGCCACTAGGCCAGATGATAGTCTGACACCTGCTCTGTAGAGAAAATGTTTCAGCAGTCTCCTCATTATCAGCACAGGCAGGATTACACTAAAAACTGACACCAATGTGTATAGATAACACAGGATCCACCAGTCACAACAGGACATATCCACAGCTTTTCCTTCCCCCCCATCCTGTAAAGCAATTTCTCTCCAGATCGCACAGCAAACCTAGAAAACTCTAGTATAGAAGTCAGTGGGTCTGCTCCTGTACACAGGATTCTATGTCCATGTAGCTGCAGTAATGCATCTCTCTTAATGCTGTTAAAAGGAGCTCAGTCAAAAAGTCCCCATAATCATATAGAGACAGGAGAAATAAAAAATCTTCAGTCAGAAAATAAACACGCTAAGAAGAAAAGAATGTGCATCAGTATCTTGTTTTAATTAGTAAGAAGAAAAAAATGGCGACATATTCCCTTTAATGAGTCTTTAAAGGGGTTTTTACACTACACAGATTAGTTTTCAATATTACAGGATAGTTAAATGAAGACTTTTTCTAAATACATTTGTCAATAGATTTTACATTAATCATGACATAAGATAGATTTCATGAGCTCTCGGAGTGCACACAGACTTCTATGGGTACCTGCATCTCAGACCGAGGTTTGTTCTCTGATTAGCTGAGAGCAAAGAGCAGGGAGTGATCCCCCCCAAGAGAAAAACGGAGCTCTGAGCAAACTAATTATATCTAACAAGATTAGTTTCACTAAACAAAAGGTTCAAGTTCTGTGAGGACTGAAAAGAATGGCTTTATCTTTAAAGGGGTTTTATCATTACATTAAATGGTCTTTAGAATAAGGGAGACAGTGAAAACAAGCAACTTTGCAATTGAATGTCATTTGCAAAGCTGTCTTGTTTTCACTATCTCCCTTATCTTAGTTTTCTGTAAACACTGTTCCCCAGTGCCGGTCGGATTCCACCTCCTTTCATTTCATTAGCTGCTGGGTCTACTAAATTACATTTGTCTGGCCCCCGGTCGGTCATATTCACTGGAGCATGCATTCCTGCCTCTCTCACTCAGAACAAGGGGCCAGCACAGTGACGCTGCAGCTGCTTCTACAAACAGAAAACAGCAGAATTGTGCTCGGTGCCTAATGCTGCTGCATGTAAACATAAAAGGGAGACAAATCTGTGATGCTCTGGATGAGTTCATAGAAGACTGGATTCAACTGTAACAAACCTCCAGCTGTGAGAGTAGAAGAGATCAGTGATTTTAGTTCATAGAAGACTGTCTAGTCTGTATGTAAACAAACAACTCTTACAAAATAAGACTGCATAGGGAGAGGAACGACACAGTGACATGTGGACTCAGACGGGGGGGGGGGGGATGTGCTATCCCCTCCAACTGATCTCAAACAAACACACTGACTCGGGAGCGAGCACGAACAGTGAAGGGTGGGGATGATGTCATCCCCCTGCAGTTAAGAAACAACCAGCTGGGAGGGGAAGAAACGCCCCTGGATTTGAGGAGCTGAGAAACTGAAAGTACAATGCAACAGACGAACTGATGAAGCAATAAATCCCCTTTAATCTTGTTCGATATAACAATCTCCTGCACTGTCAGATTAACGACTGCTAGAAGTAGACTGCTGTAAAACCAACCACAGCCGAGGAGACAGAGTGAGTGCAAAACTGCTCGTGAGTCAGTGAAACAGCATGGTGAGAAAACCACTTAAAAGTAGATTTGTGCTTCAACCCAATGATCTGCAAAACTGCAACAGTCAGAGACAGTGATGACATGCTGGGAGTTGCAGTTGTCCAGCAGCTGGAGAGTCACTGATAGTATTTCTATAAGTAAATAGTGAGGTTTAAGGTTCCTACCTTACAGAACACATGTACTCTTGTTGTTGGCATTGTTTTGAGCTTTTCCAGGAACTAGGGGCATCATCAGGATAGTACGCCCTTCAGAGGCCTTGATTACATTTTAAAAAGCGGCCCCCTGATATGGTGCAAAATAGGAACTGGTAATGGCCAGGGGTTCCAGATGTTTTGGTTGTATGGGGAACGGAAATTATCCTGCCTGTCCAGGAACAATAATATATGACAGAATACATCCAATAATCCAGAACTCTAATTCTGACCCTTCAGCCCAGCCATGGTGAAATAAAGACCGGATACCTTTCCATCATCATGGATCCTGGTGAGGTGCCATTGGAGGAACAGTGTGAATATCTTCCTTATGACTCAAGCAAGTGGGAGTTTCCCCGAGACAGACTGAGACTTGGTAAGACTACTAACTATGGTTTACTGGTGACCCATAGTATCTAGATACCGTGACTAAATGCTGGGATGGGAGCTGTCATGTGCACATTACAAAAATGTAAATTGGCTGCTTATCTAAACAATATTTTAATGAATAAATAGATGATCAATTCTGGATGGAGAATACTATTTAATGCATTATTGATAGGCCTGCATATAGCACAGCCAGAAGTGCAGTCCTGTTCATAGTTTTATTTCCACATTGTACTGTAGGTGTTTTTCAGTTTCCATGTATTTCTTTGTATATTGTGCTCCCTATTAATAATAAGTATATTGCAGGTAAAGTACTAGGACATGGCGCCTTTGGCAAAGTGGTAGAGGCTTCGGCTTTTGGCATCAGTAAGAGCAGTAGTTGTGAAACAGTGGCAGTAAAGATGTTAAAAGGTAAGGGACTCACAATGTATGTTTATTGTAATACTTTCTATACATAGATTACATGTTACCCAGATGTGTTATTGGTATACTTGATTTTCTGTGTTTCAGAGGGCGCTACTGCCAGTGAGCATAAAGCTTTGATGTCAGAGTTGAAAATTCTTATTCACATTGGCAACCACCTCAACGTAGTCAACTTACTAGGAGCTTGTACCAAATCAAACGGTAAGTCCTTGTTTTGGTGGCTCTTGACTGCAACAATCCATGTGCACAATCACTATTGAACCCCTTCTATGGGTTTTGGTACACCACATCCTTTTAGGTGTAAGAATTTGGGTAAATTAAAGGCAAGACTCCTGTTTTACTCAGGGTAGTTAGGTCCATATAGCAACATACCAATATCTAAACATATTTCTTTAGTGAAAGTCAAGTCCTATTCCCCGCATTAATGGTACACATCCTATTTGTAGACACCTAGGTGGGTATCCTGGATGAACAGGAACCAAGTGAATACATAAAAGAAATAAAAGTCTCTAGATCATTGATGGGTAACCAAGTTAATTTATTCAAAAATAAAGGAGCTTAATTCCCACTTCTCACGTCATGAACCACAATGTGGGAACCAGATATTGACTACCATAAGTGATTTCAGGGCCCTACAAGCTAAAGCATTTGGGCCTCCCATCCTTTAAGGCTTGGTCTACACAGCATTGGACAAGAAATGACCAAAAAACCAACCAACATTCATAAAACTGAGTTTTTTGTCCACTGCCTGTCAAAAGCTGCTGAAAAAAATGTCCAACTTTTGTTGCGTTTTGCGTCTTTTGGCGCACTTTTTTGCAGAGATGCACAGCAATAGATTTGCTATGTATTACTGCAAAAACATGCCAAAAAATGTCCGCCGCTTTACATAGACTCTATGTACTTTTCAAGGCTATGGGACCTCTTTTCAGTCGTTTTTCAGCGTTTTTAGAAAACGAAAAAAGCTGGAAAAACAGATGTTTTTCTGTGCTGTGTAGACATAGCCTAAGAGTTCCTATCTTGCACAACATCAGCAGACCCTTTATTTTTTTTAAATAAAATTTGATCAGGGGGAAAAATCTCTCCTTGAGGAGAGGAACCAATAAATTGGTCGATGTGAGGATTTAGTTGCCATTCAGACCTCACTGACTGTTTTGCATAAAGCAAAGGCTTATGGGAAAAGATTTGAGGAGCTCCACAGCGCACTCTACTGGATGTAGTTATCTATCCACATGTAGTTCGCAAGAGCCTAGCAATGTGAAAGGAATTCGAGCCAAACCAGTTCAGTACAACTGCAGACAGCTGTTTCGGGGTATTTGCCCCTCATCAGTGCAGTGTAGAACTTACTGGTTGGCTGGGTGAGAGGCAAGAGTGGCTTGGGTATGATACTGAGCAGAACCTTCCACGTACTCATATCCAGAACTACTTCCCATCTTTATGCAATGTGCTCCATATTTGTTAGCAAAAATATTCCTGTCGGCCAATACTTTGTGTCTATAATATTATTAGTAAATAAGTAAGGATCCATTTATGAGTTATTATCTACATCTCCCTCTGCTTTAAAATTACAGCTTGGCGTGAGCTTAGAATGTGGCACCCGTAGATTTGGTATGACAGATTGCCTTGTATCTGTGCCAACTTCAATTTGCTGTCAGATTTATAATGTGTTCACAGAAGCTGCATTCTGGGAATTCCTGAGATAAGGCAGATAAAGTGCAGGGCTGAGTATTATCAGACACATTGCAATGTACAATGAGGAATTGAAATATATGACTTGTTTTACTGCCCAGCTATCAATGTTTTAACAAATCCAATTTTGTTAGCGCAGGTGTCCCTGTACTGTACAGTACTTTGCACAGGAATTAAGGCAATTATTTGGCCCCAGTTGGGGAATGGTGTAAGCAGCTGGATCTCCTTCAGCTAATGGCAGTAATTGCAATTTTGTAGATAAGACAACACCATTTGAATTAAGTTTAGGTCAAGTGGTAAATGATTAAATAAGCTTATATCTGCCTATTCCTGGATAACAGCACAGTATTTTAGTGTTGTAATATAGGCATTACACTGACAGAGGCGCACCAAAGGGTGTGCTATGGCCGCAATTACGTACTGATGCCTGAGGAGGTCTAAAAGGTCCCTTTTCCATAGATGGCACATTGTGGGTGGGGAGTCCTGTTAGAGTCTTTACATTAACTCCTTAAGGACCTTGTGTTTTTTTTTTGTTGACACGTTCAATTTTTACTCCCCGCTTTCCAAGAGCCATAACTTTTTTTATTTTTCCATCAACATAGACAAATGAGGGTTTTTTTGGGGGACAAGATGTACTTTCTAATTCTGTTATTCACCGCACCATAGAATATACTGGGAAACATCAAAAAAGTTGCAAGTGGGGCAAAATGTAAAAAAAAAATACTTGCACCATGTTTTTGAGTTTTTTTAGGTCGTTCACTCTCCAGCATAAGTGATTTGTGCTCTGTATCGTGTAGGTTGATACACCAAACACGTAGGGTTTCGTTATGTTTCTATCTGAAATTTGAGCGTAGCCGCCATTTTCTGCAACAAATAACTTTTTTTTACTAACACTTACCGACTTGAGTGACAGTGGGGTTTTTTACGGGCTGAACAGAACTTTTTAATGGTACCAGTTTGGAATACATGCAACTTTTTTGATCACTTTTATTCCAATTTTTAGAGGATGTGCAATGAACAAAAAGCAATTTTGGCTTTTGGAATTTTCTTTCATCTACGGAGTTCAGCGTACAGGATAAATGATGTTATATTTTAATAGATCGGACTTTTTCGGACGCGGTGATACCAAAGATGTATAACTTTTTAAACTTAGTTTATTTTTTTTATTTGTAAAATGGCAAATGGGGTAATTTGAACTTTAATATTTTTTTTATTTCTTTATTTTTAATATTTTTTTAACTCAAACTTTTTTTTTATACTTTACCTTTGATTCCACCTATGGTGCTTGATCATTTATACATCCTAATGTATTGTATAGACAATGCGTTAGGGTGTACCAATATGGAAGTTTCACTGCTTTCTTCCTGTGGCAGGAGGAAGTAGTGAAATAAAAAACATGGCGATGATGGAAGCCTTCACAAAATCTTGCCGTTTCTTATTTATTTGGACACCATGGCCCCCATCGCCACAGTGTTTAAGGGTTAAACAGCGCGGGATTGCACTGGCCCTGTAACCGGCAGTTGTTAGCTGCAATTAGCAGCACGATCCTGCTACATGGCACCTTAGCGATCCTCGGACGGATGTTTACATCCAGAGTTGCTTAGGGGTTAAAGAGAATTTTTTTTTACTACATAAATTGCTTATTCTTTTTTTATTAGCCATTTTTATGCTTCTTTAGTATTTCTTTAGTTCTGCCATTACTTACAAAAAGGAGCTCAAGATAAATAGTCTTGCTGGTTAGGCGGAAAGTTTTCATTTTCAATGCACAACAATAGCCAAAGTTACCACTCCATTCCTGAAATATTATATATACATGGCACCTAAATCCATCAAATCATTAATTAGAGAATCTCCCAAATATCAATTTATACATAAACAGAGCCATATCTCAACAACTAATAAAACATATATTTTTATTTGAAACCAGAAAAATTAAAATAACACAAAAAAGTATATGTATATATACACTAAATGAAAAAAACAATATATTCTAAAAAGAGGAGACCAAAAAAGAGACAGACATTGACATAGTAACCTTTATAGGTATATAGGTTACATATAACTCTAATGCAAATGGCAATTTCTGCTAGTAAAGTGTGATATCTATAAAGATCCAAAGAAATATATGGAGCAGAAATAATGTGTCCAGAGATATGCTTACCAAAAAGACCTTGTAATGCCATAACAATCTATGGCAGACAGATCACACATGTATTATAATGCAATGGAATATAATAATGCTCCATGTATCCTGCCACTCCCCATACCAGACCTCCCAGCTCCAAAAAGGGTTAACTACTAATAATATCAATAACAAGAGTGTTCCAGTCATATAATGGAAGTAAATATAATTTTACACATAATGGAAGGAGGATAATGTCACTGCTGCCACGTTGTAACGCGTTTGGCCACTAACTTCTTCAAAGAACACATTATTTCTGCTATTTTGTATTTTTGAATATTTTTTTTTTCATTTAGTGTATATGTGCACATGCTTTTTGTGTTTGTTTCATTTTTCTGGTTTCAAATAAAAATATTTTTTTTATTAACTGTTGAGATATGGCTCCATTTCTTTATATATACATCCATTCCTGATATGGTAGAGCCAAATACTAAAGGCTCATCACACACAACTGTAATACATTTTGACTGCCCCACATTTTTACTGCAGCAGCAAGATATTAGATTGAAGTAGAAGAAATCATTGTGCATTTTTGGATGCATGTTTATACCATATACATTCATCATTGACTAGCATAGGAGTCTTAAATTCTTCCTCATTGATGAGCTTTAAACATGTAGGCAAATGTAAATAAAGAACTACCAAATACATTGCTGTTCTGATTTTGTTTACCTTCGGTTAGAGAAGCTCTTATTTCCTGCTTGTTTACAGATGGTTTCTTAGGCAGCCAATTACCTCTCTCAGCTCTAGCAGCCCTGTCCACAATGGTGACATCCTTTCCTGCTGTGTCTTATCAGCAAAACACAGATTGTTTATATTTCTTACTGACAAACTTTATTTTAGAGTCATGTTGCCTTCTGCCATGCTATTAAAACTCATCCATAACCAATGTTCATCTAACAGACTCAGCTAGGAATATGCGAGTCACTGCTGTAGAACCACCCATAGCTTAAATAGGTAATGGGAACCTAAAGCTGGCTGTAAAGAACAGGTTCTGTAAACCAGCTTGATAAGAGAACCTCTAATCATATATCACTAATGATATTAATGAATCATAAATAGTGATCAAAAAATTGCACTAATCACTGCAAGAAATAAAATTTCTTGAAAACTGTACTTTACCCTGATTAATAACAGCACCAAGAGTATCTCAGTATAAATCTCAAGGATAGACTCATATAGACTTACCCAACTTTTACAGATTTATATTCCAAAGTATCCAATTCAAGGTGGGTCAATACATTCTTGAAGTCTTCATAAGTATCCAATAGGCTATAGCAAACTGGATCATGCACTATGCCTATGTTACAAGCCTACACTCTTCCTCTGCAGAGCTACGGCCCCAAGAAGGGCGGCCCCACAATAGGGAGACTAAAATGTCCCTACACTTTACCTTATAGGAAAACTCATATGTATCAGGTGCAAAAGCCATCCAAAATATGTTACAGACAAGTTTTGTGTATGTATTTCACAGACTCATAAGTGGGAACAAAATTAGATTGCAACCTGTTTGGTCCGGTGACTGACCTTGTAGGGTGACCAATACCAATAGTCTAACTCAAGTCTAACTCAAGCAAGAAAATAAAAAAGCAGCTATCCATCTGGTAGCATTGAGAGCAGATGTGAGCCCTCGATGGCCCTAGAAAGTCAGCTATGAACTTGCAGAAAAATAAGGTTTTCAGCACCATCCATAACATTATAAACAAGTCTTTATTTCTTTAAAGGGATATTCCTATCTCAGTGATTAGTTTTAAACATGTAGGAAAGGGTAAATAACGATCATTACCAAACACATTGCTGTACTGTCTTTGCTTGTTAGAGCAGTTCTTATCTCCTGGCTGTTTTTACAAGCTTCTCTAGTTACCTGTATTATCAGCAGCTTCTCAGTATCTGGTCTTATCTTTATGATGAGAAAAATGTTTACCCTTAGGCTAAGGCCACACAGCATTGGAAAAAAACTTGTTGAAAACCAAAACCTAAAAACTGCTTTGAACGTGAGTTTTTTGTCCAAAGCAGCTGTGTTTCAGATGAGCTTTTATGTGTGGTTTTCAGTTTTTTGGCCTGTTTTTGGCAGTTTTTAATGTATGTAAAATTCATATATCTTGTTAAACACCTGGGAAGTTTTTCAACAGAACCGTCCAGAAACCTCGCCAAAAATGGTCGGCAGTTTACAATAGTAAATTTTCTGCCCTGCTCTGTCCTTTTTTGCAACATTTTACAAAAAACGACCAGCAGCAAAAACGAGCAGAAAAAAAATGTTCAGTGGAGACTACAAAACGTTTTTACTAATAAAGTCTATGGACCTTTTTCAATCCTTTCTTCAGCAGCTTTAGGAAATGAAAAACGCTGCAAAAACAACTGAAAAGCTGTGCTGTGGAGACAAAGCCTTAGACTTACAGAATTAGGGTCAACCTTGCGTCATCCTCTCAGGTCTGCAGAGCACATTTATGTGTAGTTATATCAAAGATCACAGAGTTACTCAGCAGCTAACAGTGTGTCTTGGCAGCATGTACATTTTTCTCTCTTACTAGAAGCTTCCTCTTATGACAAATGCAACTCTGCTGGTTCACATTTATAGCCAGACCCCCTGCTTGGACAGTGACATATTGTTTTTCACAACCCCTCAATCACCAGTTTCCCTGTCACAGGCTTAGCTAGGAACAGGAGCTAGCAGAGCTGACATTTCAGTCACTGCTGTAGACCTGCCCACAGCCTGAAGAGACGTAAAAGAATGAAAGTAGCCAAATAGAAAAAAACCTTTTAGTCTTAAAATCCACTGTTTGTCATATAAATGTCCAAGGTGACGCTAATGCTTTTCAAACACTCTAGTTCTTACTCATGATTAGTATTTGCTATGAGCAAAAAGCAGTGTGTTTGAAATGCATTAATCTCACTTTGGAGTTTTAGAAGATTTCTGAAGTTTAGGACTTAACTCCTTAACAACCGCCCACCATCTTTTGACGTCGGCATTTAAGGTCGTTCGTCTGCAGCGACGTCTTTTGGCATCGCTGCAGACATCGGAGTTTGTGGTGCCTGGCACTGCAGCAGCGATGAGATTGGGGCTGTAGTACACAGCCCTGATCCCAGCGCAGCTCCTACGAGCACCGAGGGACGGGGAAACCTCCGCTCCCCGGTGCTTTAACCCTTTGAGTGCCGCGGATCGTCACCGCAGTGCAATCAAAGGGTTTCCCTGCTGTGTCAGGTGATCAGAACACCCGGTGACCTGACAGAGCCCAGGGAACAGCTGCACAGTCAGCCCTGGGGACCTAGAGTAGCCCCAGGGCTGTCTGTGTAATAAGCCAGTGATCAGGATAGACTGTGAGCTGTCCTGATCACTGCCTGTGTCAGACTGACCCAGATTATAATGTACTAGCATATATGAATATGCTAAAACATTACTAAGTGTTAAAAAAATAAAACGTAAAACAGTTCTTAAAACATAAAAATGTGTAAAAAATAAATAAAAAATAATAATAAAATAAATAAGTATTTAATAAAAAATAATTGTGCATATATTGCACCCACAAAAAAAAAACCCACACATATTAGGTATCCACACGACCGTAATAACCTGTAGAATAATCTAACAAGTTATCAAGTGTGAAATGTGTAAAAAAAAATGTAAAAAAACAAAAAAATTGGAAAAAAATTTAAAAAATTTCTGCAATTATTTATAAGTGAACTTAAACTATTCCCCTATAAAGTACAACTCATCTCCAATAAAACGAGGCCTCCTACAACTGCGTCATTGAAAAAATAAAAAATCTACAACTGTTGAAACGCGAGGAGACAAAAACTAAAAAAATGTTCTGGTCATTAACTACTTTTCAGGCATTCAGCTTAAGGGTTTAAAAGAAACAAAGACTTGTTCATAAATTTATGGATGGTGCCGAGCACCTTCTTTGTTTTCTGCATGTGAGTATAGGAGTCTATAGGACTTCACCAGATGCGTAAGTTGAAAATTTGTAACAGACCCCCTAAAAAAAAAAAATTAAAAAAAAATTTAAAAAATGATTTCAAGTGAAGCCCCCTCAAAAGACAAGGGGACATTCCCTTCGACTAGAGAAAAAAGGATTCAATCTCCAGAGGAGACGAGCGTTCTTCACTGTGGGAACTGTGAATCTGTGGAATAGCCTGCCTGAGGAGTTGGTCACAGCAGGAACTGTAGACAGTTTCAAGATAGGCTTAGATAACTACATGACACTAAAGAATATGAAAAAAAGCTATGTAAAATTCTGGATCCTGGCTGGTGGAGGCTCTGGGGTCAGAGATAGGGTCTCCACTGGAGCAGATTGGTTCTTGCCTTGTGGGTTTCAGGGCATTAACCAGTGGTGAGGCTGGGCTTAAAGTCCTTGTCTCCCTCCCTTCACCCACATTTTCCCCACCCTTGGTTGAACTTGATGGGCATGTGTCTTTTTTCAACCGTACTAACTATGTAACTATGTAAATTCATATGACGTTTTTTGATACTGGTTTCTTATTCTGTGACATAGGGGGTCTTTTGACTCTCTCAGATGCCAGAAACGAGCAGCCAGAAGCAACAGTGGCCCCTATAGCTAAGCTCCTGAAACTTAGTAGAACCACAGAATAAGAGCAGCAAAAAACTGTGTTTTTTCCATGCCAGATGATACTGTAAAATGTAAAAAAATAAAAGAAATATACTGTATAATTTGATCACACAAGTTGGTTTTTCAATTTATTTGTATAATCCTTTCATTGCCCTTAAAATATTTTTATTCTAACATTCCTAAGAACCAAATATTCTGCGTGAGCTGTGAGTCACCATCAAACTATTGCAAGATCGAAATTGACCATTCTGTCTCTTCAGAGTGAATGGCTCACATTGCTGATGTGATGAGTGTGGCATTGTGCTCTTATTTAGCGTGTTAGTCATCACTGACTATTGAGTTGGAACATTTAGGCTGAAAACATAAGCAGATATAAAGAGGCAGCTGCATATGATAACTCACCCATAACTCAATCATTGTTCCCTGCGTCTCAAGACGAATGAAAACGTTCCACAGGAGATGTCTATTGCATTTGTCTTCGATATAATATTGTAGAACTGATGGGGTCATGACAACAGACAGGCGGCAGGGGAGAAAGTTTGAAATGACTGAAAGCTAAATGAAGAATTCAATGCAAAGTACAGAATCCAGCTTTCTTCATTCTAGAAATATATCTGAAGATTTCGACAATGGAGGAGGAACAAAAGCCGAGTCATCTTCCATTGATAGGTCTCAGCATTCAGTAAATCATTTGAATGGGCTCCGATGCTCTTTAAATAAATATGATTTTGTACAAGAAAATAAGTAAATTTTTAATGGGGGTGAGGTGAATAATTATTGTTATTACCTTAAAAATGGAAAATAAATAAAAGTAAGAGTGCGTTTACACTCTTTTTTTGGCACCCCTTTTGCCCCCACATGTTCATGTTCATGTTCAGTGTAAAAACCGTCCGGCGGAAAATCCAACCAATAACTCTTGCTGTGGGGACAAGCCCTAACATATCTTCTTGAAGACATGTGACAAGGCATTATGGGAAAGGGGCTGAGAAGCCCACAGCGCCCTCTGTTGGATGTAACAAATCCTCAATTTGCTTTTGACCCACCAAGTATTGAGAAAGCAAAAAGGATTTTAGCCACGCCAGTATCTCTCATCTGCAGACAACGCTGTTTCGGGATTTTTGTCCCTCTTCAGTGCAGAGCAGAGCGATACTGGCTGGCTGTGTGGGAGGCATCGAGTAGCTCAGGAAGGATCTTCCCTTCCTGAAGACATGTGAGTAATAAACAAACAGAAAATAAATGTCCTTTGTGATGCTTTAGTATAGAGCATTGTTCCTCTATTCCCTCACTCAGGTGCTAGTAAAACCTTTGGTTCTCTGTCTGCCTATATGCCAATCCCTTATATGGATTCAATTCTTGGCCTCTGAATTTAACACATGCATGCACGGATCCTCCCAGTGGCTAGTAGTACTGGCTTACTGACAAAAAATCCTTGTTGATCCTGCTTTTCCATAAAAATTATAACTTTATTTCAAACTTCGCAGACATGGAATAAAAATATGTTGATGTAACACTTACGGGTTTCAGAATATGTGCCAGTAAATCAATTTCTGTGGCTCCTATTTACTTCATTGGAAGCTGCATACAATGCAGCCCCCCTAGTGGTGGCAAAAATCAGTCAAGATCTTTACAAATGTTTGTAGGAGGGCAGAGGGACAATTTTCTATTACATAAGATATCCATATATGTCTGATAGGTGAAAATCCTACATCAGGCAAATCCAGACAGAAAAGTAATGGGGTAGTACCTATGTATACACACAGCTCTCCATTCAGAAGCAGCCAAAAATGCTCCAAGTTAACCATGTTACAGAAAAATGGGACATTATTTACGCAAAAACACAACAAGGTCATACTGACAGCTCAATGGCTGGACTAAAGACTGACCCCAATAGGAGGCAACACAAGCCCCTGTACTACTTGGGAAAGATAAACAGGTGCATGTAATTGCTGAGCAGTAGCTCACACACCCCTCCGCTAGGGGGACAATTAGATGATAAAAAAAACTGCACATTGAATTGATACCTGTTCACACCAGCATGCAGAAAGTACAATACATAGGGAGATTACACAAATGCAAAAATACCGTTAAAACAACCACTCACATGCCTTCAATGTATAAGGGAGTGGTTGCTGGCATTCTAATTGCATATAGAAAAGGCAATACAAAATTGATACCCTATAACAAAGGTGCCCACAAACACTATGTTAATAGTGGCTGAACAATCAGCTTATGTGTATAGAGTGTCCCAACTCTCCCTTGATGACATATGTCATGATGTGATGGAAAGAAGGATGAGGCAAATTTGATTTCAGCATGTTCAACCTTTTGTTCTTGTAGGAGATAAACATCTGCCAAAGGTATCTGACAATGTCTTATATAACTTACCACTTAAAATATACACAAAATAAAGTATTTGCTTACCCTGCTTAACATATTTCTTATATGGACATCCTCATTGTCGGCAAAAAACTTGAGAGGTAAATTAGAACCCCCAAAAAATTGGAAATCAGGCAATTACTGTATGTCCATAAAACCAGCACTCCTTTATTTGTTTCTATGTAAAAGTGTAGAGATGTGGCAAGCACAGTGATACGATAGATAGATAGATAGATAGATAGATAGATAGATAGATAGATAGATAGATAGTCTCACTTATGCATTTCAAATAAAACACCGATTCATACCGTCACCTGCATCAAATCACTTAAAAACAACCTTTAGACCCATCAACGTAATGTGTCTTACTAGCATAGAAAAAATAGAAAATGCAGAAAAAATCAAGTATCAATCATTACATAAATTCTACCAAGGCTAGTATACTAAATTAATAAAAATACATAAGGTCACTTATATAGCTTAATCCTTGGGGTCTCCATGTGTCCAATTCTAAGATCCAATAAGGCTCTGTACGGCGCACAGCATACTTCCAATCTCCGCCTCGCTGTGGTGACTTAACTCTTTCCAGCCCAAAGAACCGGAACTGGTTCTGTGGGCTGGAAAGATGTAACCCTCCACAGAGAGTCGGAGATTGGAAGTATGCTGTGCGCCGGACAGAGGCTTATTGGATCTTAGAATTGGACACACGGAGACCCCAAGGATTAAACTATAGAAACAACATTATGTATTTGTATTAATATAATATATTAGCCTTAGTAGAATTTACATAATGGATGATACCTGAGTGATTCTTGATTTTTTTAGCATTTTAAATTTGTTCCTGTGCTTCTAAGGAGCATTACATTGATTGGTGTAGAGGTTGTTTTTAAGTGATATGATGCAGGTGACAGTATGCTGTGACCAACTCGGTGAATGAGTAAATGAGTCTTTGTGTGACTCGAAACGCGTACGTGAGATATGATATCTGTGATATTACTATACTTGCCACATGTCTGCAAACAAATAAAGGAGTACTGGTTTTATTGATATAATTGGCAGATTTCCTACTTTTTCTTCATTCTAATTTCCCCCTGAAAGCATGTTGGACGGGAGGTACAGCTGTAAGCCAACAGTAATCTAAGGCATCTGGCCTGTGGTAAAGTTTTGTATGTATCTGAAATGGCTATGACTGCATATCATGTGAGCCATGGGTATGCTTGATAATTCTGATCAGTTAAAATGTATAAACCAAATTTAAGGAGAAAAGGCCATTTCAAGAGTGATCACCTAGCTTTGTGCAGAATACTGTATATTACCTTCATGTGTTGAATCGGAAAATCTCATAGCTAGAGCTTTTGCTGCCCTGTGCACTCTACTTCCCCGAAATCGGGTGAAATAGGCCAGTGATGCACCGTCCACTGCTTGGATAGAGGGATTGTACCTCAGCTGGGGCCAGTTATAAGCTTTTAGCTTCATTGCTCTGACATGAATTTGAGACAAAAAGAGACATGGGCCTTACGCGAAAAGTGCCACCCCCAAAAACCTCCTGCACGGGATGGATCCTCTGCTCCCCCCTCTATGTTGTTATGACATTGTGTCAAACAGGATGTTGTACACATGTTAATCATTTATAATCTAACATAACCTATCCTGTTTACTCATTTAGGACCACTCATGGTGATTGTGGAATTCTGCAAATATGGCAACCTTTCTAATTATCTGAGGACCAAACGCGATGGATTCATTCCTTACCGGGTATGGAAAGTTCTACTGTTGTTCTGTCTTTCCTACTATGCATTCTATAGTTTTGCCTCTGTAATATACTTTCCCTACATTCTGCTTGTAAGTGTATTTTGTGAAGTCTTCCATTTATTAAACAAGCAACTGGGTATGGGAAGGATATTTAAAGAAACAGAGTGATTGCTTTGACTCCCTAATCATGTAGATACAATAGTTGTGCTTTACATCAATTTTCAAGTCAGTATGAAATTATGGATAGCAAAATAATTACATTTCTTTAACACTCACAGGAGAGATCACCACGGTCTCGAAGTCAGGTCCGATCAATGGTGGAAGCCGTCATTGCTGACAGGGTGAGCAGAGAAGGAGTCAATGAAGGAGCCATTTTTGGCCGACTTTTAATAACCAAGAACCAGAGCCAACGAACCACAGAATGTAAGGAACAGCTTTAATATCTTGTAAAAGTAATCGTAGGAAGTCTGTATAATAAATTCCACACTGCAAAAAGATGAACATTCAATAGAGATGGTGCAGAAGATGAAACAGGGGCATTGATGGTATGGGTGACTATTGAGGCCTTGTTTACATGTGGATTTCAGTGTAAATTCTATATGCTTCCTGTCTGGAGTCCTATTTCAATTATATCCTAATTGAAATCTTTGCTGTATTTCATATAGCTCAAACTTTTCTGCTTACAAATTTGAAATCAATGTTGTGATGCTTTGGTAAAAAGTAAGCGACCTATCATTTATTGACGCAATCTCCACATAGATTCTAGGTAGAAAGATGTGGATTAACCCTATTGAATGGAGATATCATCCAAAACCATAGCACAATCCACTTCTTAAAAAGTAAAAATCCATGAAAAATATCTGAGGGTATCACCTGCAGAGCAAGGCCTAAGGGTGCTTTCACACAGTGCATTTTTTTAATGCGTTTTTTGTGCAGGAAGTTACAACAGTTAATGCTGTACGTTGCTGCACAGAAATCACGGTAAATCGCAATTTTACCACTATTTTTGCCGCAATTAACTGTACAAAAAATGCATCAATAACGCACTGTGTGAAAGCACCCTAAGACTGGAGAAGCATAATGTGACAGAGCTTCTATGTTAATGTATGGGTTTCTTTTGATGAAGAGTTATACACGCAGAGAAATTTTTTGGTCCCCTCAAGATATATAAACCCACAATGGTCCCTGAAATAACTTGAAACTGACAAAAGTAAGAATAAATTTAAATTTACTGAACAAATTACTGGACAAAAATGATGTTACCCTTAACTTAATATTTTGTTGCACAACCTTTTGAGACAATCACTGCAAACTATTTCTGTAACCCTCAATGAGACTTGTGTCTAAAGGTATTCTGGCCCACTCCTCATGAGCAGCTCCAGCTGTTTCAGGTGTGAAGGTGCTTTCTCCAGACTGCATATTTCAGCTCCTTCCACAGATGTTCAGTAGGATTTAGATCAGGGTTGTTATGCTAGTCAAAGGAATGGGAGGTGGATCGACTGATCACTGTGTAGAGATGGCTTGGCCTACACCAGGGAGCGGAGTCTAAGGGGTCCCTTGCCTTCACTGGAGCCCACGACAAGGCCAGACAGGCGTTGCTGCAGGAAACTCCAGCAAATTCCTGGTAGTTCACAGGGAGCCTGGGGAGAGCAGGAGCAGCAGGCCGAAGAGTTGAGGTACCCACTAGAGGAGGAGGATGTGGAAACGAGATGCAGGAGGAGTAGCACTGGCTGCTCCAGCATGTGACTTCACCAGATTTCCAGTCTAGGTTAGAACTGTGATTATGTAACCAGTGGAATCTCAGAAGAAGTATGCTAGAGGAGTAGGGTAGTACGAGGTAGTACGAGGCTAGGCGCAGTAATGGATGGTACAAGAGAGGACATGGCCATTCACAGAAGAGAGGGAGAGAGGCTGGGCCAGAAGAACCACAGGCATAAGAAAATTGGAGACCAGAGCTGGATGTATGAAGCTACACGCCGAACCAGAGTCCACAAAGGTGGCCATTTGAAGATTGGAGCCGGATGGAAGGATTAAGTTGCCCGACATGGTCAAGGGTGGAGACGTAGATTCTTCGCCCCGGTTTGCCTCTCCCATGAAGCCTAGGCTCTGGAGTTTCCCAGACGGATCGGGCAATCTCTCCATAAATAATCAAAGGCACCACAATAGAGGCACAGGCCCATATTTCTTCTGCGGGCCTTCTCTTCCTCGGATAGATGAGCTCTGTCTACCTGTATAGGCTCTTCCCAAGAAGCAGCAGAGAGGGGTCGCAGAGGCCACTGGAAAACGGGTGCCAGGTGAGAAACTCTGCAGGGTCGGGAAGATTCTCGCTGCTGACAAACCTCTTGTTCGAACGTCGATGTGGATAAGCAGGTGATGAGGTCATCCAGACAGGCAGGAAGGTCACACCCCACCAGTTTGTTTTTAATGCGACTGGAAAGCACCTCTCAGAATGTCGCAACCAGGACCTCGTTGTTCCACGAGAGTTAAGAGGACAGGGTCCGGAACCGTACAGCATACTGTCCAACCATGGAATTTCCCTGTCGGAACTGGAGAAGCAAGGAGGCTACTGAGGAGCCACGTCCTGGTTCCTCAAATACTTTGCGGAAGGCCACCAAGAAGTTTGTCAGTTTGGTGGTTAATGGGTCCCCTCATTCCCACAGAGGAGTAACCCAAGCTAGCATTTCACTAGATAGCAGAGAGATAATAAAGGCCACCTTAGCTCAATCCATAGCGAACTGGTGGGCCAGGACCTCAAACTGAATCATACACTAATTAAGAAAAACCACGGCAGGCTCTGGGGTCACCACTGTAATAAGGAGGCAACGGCAGGTGCATGGCAGGAACAGGCACAGGAATAGCGGCTGTTAACGGTACCGGGAGAGTCAGAGCATCAGGGAGTTGAGCCGCTAGGTTCTGTAGTATCACAAACAGCTGTTCTTAATGAGCGACCTGATGCGTGACTTCTGTCATGAGACTTTTGTTGTCTGGCAACAGAGCTTCAGTGGGATCCATGTCACACTGGTCAGAGGAATTGAAGGTGGATCTGCTGGTCACTGTGTAGAGATAGCTTGGCCTACCCCAGGGAGGGGAGTCTAAGGGGCCCAGACGGGCTTTGCTGCAGGGAACCCCCAGGTCGCTACTCCCCGACGCAGGTAATAGTGGTGACAGCCTAAGCAGCAAACAACAAGTAGAAAGCGATGGTCAGGCTTGCAGGACGAAGGCAGGGTCGGCAGAAGCAGACAAGATTCGGAAAGATTCGCTAGGGAAAGCACAGCAGGACGTATCTAGGGAACAGACACCAACAACTGGGCGCAGAGGACAGTAAGAGGAATCTCTAAATAGCCCTTCTCCAAAGGGCATTGGCAGACAAAATACCTGATATGCGCTGGCCATTTGAACCCTAGAGACCGGTGCGCACGCGCCCCTAGTTGCCTGCAGAGGAACACGCATCTCACAGCAGAGGGAGGACACAGCAGAGTGCGCTGGTGAGGAGGACGCAGGGCGAGGCTGGGTGAGTATAGCAGCGTGGGATGGGAGCTGGGGCTGGGCCGCGGCATGAGAGATGCCTGCTGCCAGGTGACGAGCGCGAGTGTCGGACCGTGGTATGCGGCATAACAAGGACTCATAGAAGCCACTTCAGAATAGTAAAATGCTTTGCTTTTAGCCATTCTTGAATTTTTTTTTAAGTTGTGTGTTTTGGGTCATTATCCTGTTGGCAGAACCATGACCTGAAAGTGAGACCAAACTTTCCGACACTGGGTAGCACATTTCACTCCAGAATGCCTTGATAGTCTTGAAATTATTTTATTTTTTTGCAAAGATTCAAGACGCCCTGTGCCAGATGCAGCAAAGAAGCCCCAGAACATAATTGAAACTCCTCCATGTGTTCACAGTAGGCACAATTTTTTTTTCTCTGTATACTTCAGTTTTGCATCTGTAAACATAGAGCTGATGTGACTTACCAAGAAGCTCCAATTTTGTTTCATCTGTCCAAAGGACATTCTCCCAGAAGCTGTGTGGTTTGTCAATATGCATTTTGGCATATTCCAGTCTTGTTTTTTATGATTTGATTTGAACAGTGTTTTTGAACAGCGATAGATGGTGTGATCTGACACTGATGTACTTCGACCTTGGAGTTCACCTCCAATCTCTTTAGAAGTTGGTTTGGGTTCTTCAATTACCATTTGTATTACACATCTCTGTAATTTGTCATCAATCTTCTTCATGCCTTCATTTCCAGGGAGGTTGGCTATAGTTCCATAACTTTAAACTCTGAATAATATGTGCAACTGTAGTAACAGAAACATCAAGCTGTTTAGAGATGGTCCTATAGCCTTTACCTTTAACATGTTGTCATAATTTTCTTTTGATCTCTTGAGACAATTTCCTCCTTAGCTTTCTTTGATCCATCTTCAGTGTTGTACAAACCATGATATCAAACAGCACAGTGACTAATTTTCACCTTTTAAAAAAATAGACTGACTGATTACAAGTTTGTGGTGCTAATTACAATACACACTTTAGTTTAACATCTCTGTACGGTCAAATTATTTTCAGTCTTTACTAGGGTTACCATCATTTTTTGTCCGGGACGGTTTCTTTTTTTTTCTTTCGGTTGAACCACAATTGAAAGCAGATGTCTGATTTTTATTCATTGATTTATTATCACTTTTGACAGTTCCGAGTTATTTCAGTGACCATTGTTGGATTTTCTTTCTTTACGGGAAGGGTACCAACAATTTTGTCCACGTGTGTATGTGAGTTCATGGTGGAGATTTTCAATTATTCATTGATCCCTAATTTCTTTATCTTAAGGTAGTATTTCTACCTACAGCTCTAGAGGACAACTATGGGAGCTGCCTGGGCCCCCTCATATGCAATTGTGTTCTTGGGATTGAGGGAGAAAAGCTGGTGCCTAGTAATCAAAAGATCCAATTCTGGGGGTCGATTTCTAAATCTTTCCTTATCTTATTGGTAAATGATGCATAATATGTTAATATATTCATTTTTCAATACAGTAAAAGACCTGTGGCAGAGTCCGCTCACAATGGAAGATCTGATCTGCTATAGTTTCCAGGTGGCACGTGGAATGGAGTTCTTGTCATCTAGAAAGGTAAAAATTGCTTTATATAGGAAGGACATAATGTTACTTATACCATTGTTCTATATATTGCATACATGGTAAAATGGTAAAAACACAACCTTGATTTTCTTCTCATTTCCTGATTTTATCCATAAATAATCCATAAGGTTTAGTTCTCCTTTAAGAATGTAGATCCAATGTTCCAGAATCCAGCCATCTGTGTGATATGCATCAGTCTAGTAATGGATTAAATGGTTTTTTTGGCTGATGAGAAAAGCTGGATTCAAGTATAATGTTTTTATTCAAACAGTTCTGTCTATTTAAGGGAATAGAAGGAAAAGAGAACAGGGACTGTACAGCTGCCCAGAGGCGAGTCACATTAGAGCAGGGGTTCTTAACCTTTTTTATTTCACAGACCCCTTTGCCAGTCAAAAGAAAACAAGGAACTCCTTTTCAGAATGTAGTGGCAGATAGTTTTATGACATTCAACATCAATTAATACCCATCTTGTAAAATGTGGACAATCAAGAAAAATGACTTACCTACTTTCACTCATTTGTTATATCATCTCTCAAAGTGTAACACAGCTTTTCACAAATCAACAGTACAAACAAAATTAAGAAACTTTGTAATATACCTTATTAGACTAAAGTGCTTCCTTCTCATCAGCCTCCTTTTCTCCCCCTTCTGCTTTCTTGTCTGTTTATTCAATCATACATCACTATGATAATAATTTGCCTTGCAAAGGAGACAGGGGCCAGCTTTACTCAAAGCTCATGTTATTCAGAGAGATGTGGGGAGAGGCAGAAAGACCCACAGAGATGGTGTTGACTGTATAGTGAGTGTCTTTTATTTCCTCAGTGCTGTGTGTGAGAGAGACTTCTGCTTTCATTTCTTTCCTTTCCCCTCCTAATAGACTACTTTGGGCAGCTCTAACCTAAAGCTGAGATTCTAGGACAAGAATTCCATTAAAGGGGTAATTCCCAACCCATTGTTTAGTTTTAAACTGTATAACCAAATGCATTTATTTTTTGACTTTGCTTCTTTTCAAAGATAGAGCAGGTTACTGACCCTCTCGCTTACAGATCCCTTAGGGATCTGTAAGATGCTGCAGTTTTCTAGCATCTAGTCTTGAAAAGTCAGTTTTTTTCATGCCCCGCCCACCTGAGGCTAGCCCCGCCCACCTCAACTGATAAACCTATTACTTTGAATAGGTAGAAAAAATGTGAATAACTGTCAGTGGGTGGGGCTAGCATTTGGTGGGCGGGGATAACACCAGCTCATTAATAAGATTTGAGCATTTAATGCTCTAAAACTACAGCATCTTACAGAATAAGGGACACAGCAGGTCTTTCACTAACTTGTGCTTTCCTCAGCAAGGGAGGCATAATCTATGTGACAGGTTCTCTTTAAGCTAAGTCTACACAGCATATGTTAAAATGGCGTCCAAAATCCAACGGCATATTAACATACTGGACCACGCTTTTTGGCGTAGATTTGTGCTAAACCGTGGTTGGTTTTCAGATTTGTTGTAGGTCCCGAACATTCAATGGGGTCAACGGCAAATCCGGGTGTATTATTTAACATGTTTTAAAATCCGGCGGATTTTAAAACCGAACGTAAAAGATTTTTTATTGTTGTCCATGCAGCACAGTGTACCGTCGGATTTTCGGCAGATGCCTGTAGTGCATAGACTGAGCCTTAATGAGCTACAGAGCATAATGCAGCAAAGTTTAAATGGGTTTTCTGCCCACAATGATTAGCTTTTAACATGTAGGGAAAGGTAAATGAAGACTATTACCAAATACATTGTTGTTTTGATTTTCCTTTGTTCAGGAGATAAAGAAGATTTTATCTCCTTTTAGAGCACACAAGTTTCTCTGGTTACCGACCACCTCTCCCCACCTGTCTCTCCTCTGTCTCTTATCTGATTAACCTCTTTAACATGAAAGTTTCAATTGCTAATTTAACATTTGCTGCATATTGGCTTGGGACGTGTTAAATGTCAATGTTTGCTACATCTGTACATGTACGCCTGATGATTCGATTGAATGTACATGTGCCCTCAATGGCAGGAGGGGAATAAACCACTTCCAGTCAGACCTGGCACACAAGGAATGAACACTGAAATTTAACAAACCTGATTTCTCCCCAATATTTTCAAGGGAGTAGGGCGTTATCCCACACACATTAGGCCATTAACATTGTGTTTGGGGCCTTCATAGCAGATATCAGGTACCTTAATAAAAGGGATTCCGACATTTTAGGAAACTATAGGGGGATTATATAGTCCATTTTAGGATATATTTGCTCTATTTCACAATATAGTATATACATAGTATAATATAGGCTATATATGTTGGAAACAAAAGGGTGGTAGACGGTGCATATATTTTCAGCACATATAGGAAGACATGTAAGCAAACTGTCTAGGTCTACGACTTTCTTTGTTGCCCATAGCAACCAATCCTTTCATGTTTTAATAGCACTATATGAAATAAAAGAGGAGCTCTGATTGGTTGCTATGGGCAACAAAGAAATTCTTAGACTTAGTTTTCATACTGTACATGTGGCCCATTGTGTCTACAAACATGAGCAAAAACTTGAAAATGGCATCCTTACTTATATCTGCCATAGATGCACGTCTCTCAGTGATGACATCACTCCCTGCTGTGTCTTATCAGCAGAAAAGGAGTTTGCTTCTCAGTCTCTGGCCTTATTTTTCTTACTGAGAAAAACTTCAACCCCTTAGAGTTACTCAACAAGGAGACCTCAGAAGCTGTGTGCCATCTTGTAGACATTGAATAGTATCCAAGATAGACAATGTTACCACCAGGATCGGAATTCTGTCACTTCTGAGCAGGGATGTTACTGCTGCAGTCACTAATTGGCTGTAGTGATCACATGCCTGTCATTTACATCACCTCATTTACATTACCGAACAATAATATAACTTAACACAAAAAATAAGGAGAAAAGAGAAAAAGGAAGTTCGCTCCCCCGTGCAGTATGTTTAGAAATTTATCTCCTATTATTGTAGACAGATATATAAATCACGCTCTCACCTTATGGAGTTGTGTTTTGGCCGAGTCACCGGTAACAAAGGAAGGTTGCAGCTTACTCTCGCGCCAATCACCATGATCACCATGTGGAGTAGATAAAGAATCTTCAAATCAAGTTAGTTCAGTTAAAAAACTAAACTTGCGTCCACTGTGGCAATCTAGTCGGACAGGCGACTAGAGGCACCACAGGAAGTCTACTAAGTTCTATTTGAATAAACATTATTCTGCCAACCCTGAAGGATTGTGAGAAGTCTCTGCACAAGTGTATGGTAGATAGTGAACTCGCTATATTAGTCCCCTTCCAAAGCATGTGGAGATCCAGTAAGATGGATGTAATGGATGTGCTTCAGGGTAGTTTATTCATTGTACTTTGAGATAACACACAGGAGGTTACAATAAATGCAGTCAAAAAAAATTCTCCTTTCAGCTCTATACAAACATCCCTGGACAAGATGGAGTCAGAGCTACAGTGAGGCAAGACAGGATGGGATTTCACAAAGAGGAGGAGGAACATGAATCAAAGTATTATGGCAGTTATATACCATAACCATAAAAACAATTATAAACAATGGCTGCAGGGTGGCAGCAAACACAACAACATAATATATATCAAACATTGCATATAATAAACATTACATGAATACACATGTAAAGGTGTTTCCCAGTTAGATGGGAAAGCACAAACATATTCTATTGAAATATACCAGGGTTTGCACTATAAATCTCTACAACCTCTGTCCGACTAGATTGTAAGTTTAGTTTTTATAACTGAACTACCTTGATTTGAAGTAACTAAACACAAGTAACCACTGCAGCCGATCTGTGGCTGTGACGATGATGGACCTATTGGAAAATGACAGAAGGTAGACAAAAGACCAGAAAGAACCAGCGTTGGAACCGGGAACCGTAGGTAGGGGAGTATAATATAATTTTTTTCTAGGACATGGAAAACCCGTTCAAGAGGGTTTATCTATACATTGGAAAAATATATACAGTATTTTCTTTCCAGAAACAACAGCAGTCTTTGTAATATGCTGTGTGTGATATTGCAGCTCTCTGGATTAAAGTCTATGGGCCAAAGCTGCAATACCAGACCCAGCCTAAATACGCATTGTTTCTGGAAGAGAAGCAGATCCTTCTTCCTAATCTCACACAGAGAATGTGCCTGACATCTGGTTGAGATACTGGACGCTGAAAGTCAAGTTCGGCAACTGAGAGTGTGTAAATTTTCGGATGCCACAGAGGCTCTTTAGTTTGAAATACTGCTTGATCCAATTGAGGCCATAAGTGTAAATCTTATCAAGGCAAAGGAAGAATATTCTAAAGACCAACATTTCATTCGCTGATCTTTAGCTGAACTATGTTGAAGTGAAAAGTGACAAATTTATTAGGAGGCTGACGCTATTTAATAGATTTGAAGTATCTGTGAGACTATCTGTGTGCCATAAACTGAAATCTACGGCAGTTATAAGCTGGCGTAGACTTTTGCTACAATTTACTCTACTCTTACTTTACAAATTTCTGCTGTAAATTATAGCAAATCTGTTGAGCCTGGGAAGCTGTGTCTTCTCCTCAAAGCCCTTACATAAAAAATAACCAGAGCAGTACAAAAATACCAAAAAGTTTAAAACTTTTGCGCAAATGAATCTTGCAAAAATACTTGTGGCTTTTATATGCCAGAAAACTGGCACATAAGGTATCATAAATTCTCTGTATGATTTATCGCTTTGCCTTTATTTGTCAGGGTTATGCTACAAATAAGGGCTGAAGATGCCCGAAACGCGTCAGCTCTAAATATACTAACTTTTTATGTCATACTGGATATGTTTAACGTATGAAATAAACGTTTGTGGAATTTTAAAGGAGTTGGAGAAAGAAACTCTTCTTTGCTTGCTTTACTCCTAAGTACATTTGATAAACCCTGTAATGGAATATTAGCAATGGACTTGTATTGAAGAGCTAGTCTCCTGCAAACTTATACTATACGTAAATTCAAATTCAAGGGAACCTGTCACATTGAATGTGTTATCTAATCTGCTGGTAATATGTTATAGAGCAGGAGGAGCTAAGCAGATATATTGTTCTATGGGAAAGATTGAGTAGGTACTGGAAACCAGTTTCTGCCATGAATGCACATAAACTGAACTTCAAAGTTGAGCTGCATAAAATACATACAGTTGGTGTGGTAGTAACAAAGTGATTTGTTGTGTAACTACATTGTTTTGTACATTGTGTCAAAAGAATAGAGGTGTTTTTAGAATACATTTGGATAGTGTGTATCATTTCACTACAGAAGTGGCATCATTTCATTGAGGGTTCATGGATGGAGTAATCCGTACTTGTTTCTGAATTGGATGCACTGAAAGACCTGTATAGTTTTACTGCCTTTTACTGGCCTGAGGAAGCCTGTCACTAGGAGCCGGCGAAACGCATTGCCTTCCCTTGAATACATTTTACAGACTTTGCATTGTCTGATTAAATATATATATATATATATATATATATATATATATATTATATATATTATATATATATATATATATATATACACATATATATATAATGTATATATATCCTTTATTTATAAATAAATTGTTTTTAATAGGATAGTATACTGCTTATTACCCTTACAACTGTATATCCATATGTAGATCTGCCGTATACATACATATTGGTAACAGCCATAGCGCCTTGTTCTCCCTCCACCACTTTAAGAAAACCCAGTCTTTTCTCCTTTTGGGAAAGCAATAAGGGCTTTTCAGAACTTGCTGTAGGTCATAGTAAACAATCAGAGCTCAGTTTCCATTTTTCAAGAGCAGTTTAAAAAAATAAAAGCTTAGCTCTGATTGTTTGCTGTGGATAATAAAGACAGACTTATCGTTAGATAGTGTTAAAAAATGAGGTTGATTGTCTTTAGCTCCGGTGGACAACACCATATTCATGCATTATTATATGGACCCTGGGACAGTCCATTTATTGAGATACTTCATGTCACCCGGGTTTAAATAGAGATTATATCTGATCACTGAGGTTCCCACCAGCAGAATACTCTGTGGTCCGTTTTTCATTGGTACAGCCTTTTAACCAAATAAGTCCTAAGTAGACAACCAATTTAAGGATGAACATCATGTAAATCTAAAGGGGAAGCAAAGAATATGTTATCAATTAATCGGCTTGTTAGAATTAAGTGGTTGGGAGTCTTTGGATCACAGAGAACCTTCCCCCATCCCAGAGTTTTTTCCTAAACTACAAAGTTGTGGTCTAATTGATAAGGAGTAAGTGGCTATAAGGACAGACAATCTAGAAATTAATTTTTCAGTACGATTTATGACCATTGTCAGCTTTTTGGGTGGACTCGTGTTTTCACAAAGTTATTGTAACTTCCTAGTCTTGGAAAATAATGAATGTGTCTATTTTATTTTCTGGCACATAATAAAGTGTTCACTGTAATGAGCTATCACTATACCGGCTGCCTGTTCTGCAAGTCTTCAGCCCCAGATAACCTTTTCATGCTGTTTTGAAGGATTTGCCTTGTGAACCACCTTAAAGGGAAGTCCAAACAGATTATCAATGTATTCTACTAATTCACTATGTCTATATACTGCTCTGGTTTTCCTTGTCCTTAGATGAACTAAGGGTTCATTTTACAGCGGGGGGACTTAGGGAAACATTTGCCTAAAATAGAGCACGTCTTCCAGTGAAGTTATCTGTGGAAACCTATCTTTCTTGAATGACAGAAGTGGAAGATAAAGATCAAACTTTCCTAAACTTAAGTACCTTCCTGAATTTGCTGCTTTTTTGTTTATCATGAGTGAAACATTGACATCTTGTGGCCATTGTGTGAAATACAAATTACATTCTCATGTCCATCATCATTTATTACTTTCTCTTCTTTCTTTCTGGTAATTTCAGACATTATGTATTTGAAATGTGTTGTACATAATCCACCACCCAAAAGTGCATGCTCACTGCGTACCCCATTTATTTTCTATGACCACTGATAACAACATTCATTTACTCTACAAATGATCACACTTTAACTGTATGAGACTTAATCAGCAAGACATTTTACAATAGGTTATGTAGAATACACTCCTACTGTCTGCATAAAATGTACAGTACCTCACTCATAAGTAACCATGGGGCCCTGTAGCAAAACTCAGTCCTGGCAGCTAGTGTGCTCAGGATGTTGAAAAATTAGGATTCTGACTTGGATTCAGTTTTCCAAAAATTGGTGAGATCAATGGCAAAACTACATAAGTTTCAGACCAGAGGATCTAAGGTCCTTCAGCCACATCAGACCCTTTAAAGCCTGGCACAGTAGCCAATGTCAGGAAGTTGTGTGCTTCATCGCATAGAGCATCCATGGCATGTGCCCTGACCTATGTATAGGGTGCCAAAGATAAGAGAGGTTAGGAGCAAGGTGAGTAAATTCCTGTTTGTTAGAGGTTACATAGTTACATAGTTAGTATTGCTGAAAAAAGACATATGTTCAAAAAGTTCAACCAAGGATGGGGAAAATCTGGTCGAGCGGAGGGAGATAAGGAGTTTAGGCCTAGTTTCCCTAGTTTAGGGAATGTTCTTTCTGACTGGGGTCTGGTTAAGTGATCTGGACTGGAATCTAACTTAATGATCCAGGAAAGATAAGCTCAAAAAGAAGGGTGTCCATCCAAAAATGTGGGGCCCAGCGCTCTACAGCTAAAGAAATTGCTCATTATGTGAGTCACTAATGAGACCTGCAATATACTGTTATAGTATCTATATAATTTCCAAATCCATGCTCTGTAAATTCATTTGGCTCATAATCCACCTGTACCCACAGAAACTAGTGTCACTCAAATAGGTTTCTTTTCACCCAGAGATGTTAAAAGATTTGAGTATTGGGATGTCTCAAACTCAAATCTCATTCAGGTTAATTGGGGAAAATTCTAGATATGTTTTCTGTCCTCTGGAAAGCAATCACAGCAGTTTTATGTCTCCATATTGCATGGGGTTAGGGTTAACCTCTAACACCTATCCTTTCACTTTACATCTAAACACAACCATTTTTCAATCCACCCAAGTAACTCAACCCTAACCTTTAACCCTAACCCCAAAACAAATCTCCAATCCAACCCCAACTGTAACTCCATCTCCAACCCTGACTCAAAGAAAAACTCAAACTCTAACACCAACTGAAACTCCAACCGTAATCTCATATTCAAACCCAGCTGAATCTTCAGTTAAAAAAACTGACTCCATCTAGAAAAAACAAATCTAACTCCATTCTTAAGCCAACTTCAATTCAACCCCAACTGAAACTCCAACTCTAAAACCTAATCCCACCAGCAACCATAATCTCAAATATCACCTTAGTTGAAACTCCAGTTCCAACCCTAACCCCAACTCAAAAAAACAACCCTATCTCTAAATGATCTCCAACCTTAACCCCAACTAAAACTCCATCCCTAACCCTAGTGCCAACACTAATCTCAAAATCAACCCCAAAAACACTCTAGTTCCAATCCTAACCCCAACTCAAAAAATTCTAACACTAACTCCGTCCTACCCCAACTCCAACCCTAATCCCAACTGAAACTCTATTCCTAACCTTAGCACCAACCCTAATCTCAAATCCAAATCCAGATAAATCGTCAGTTCCAAAACTGACTCCATCTAAAAAAAACAAATCTAACTCCATTCTTAACCCAACTTCAACACTACTCCTACCCTAATCCTATCCAAAACCCTTATCTCAAATACAACCCCATTTGAAACTCCAGTTCCAACCCTAACCCTAACTCAAAAAAACAATCCTAACTCTCTATTTCTAAATGAACTACAACCTTAACCCCAACTGAAACTCCATTCCTAACCCTAGCACCAACACTAATCTCAAAATCAACCGCAAAAACCTCTAGACCCAATCCTAGCCCCAACTCGAAAAATCCTTACATTAACTCCGTTCCTACCACAAATCCAACCCTAATTCCAAATGAAACTCTATTCCTAACCTTAGCACCAACCCTAATCTCAAATCCAACCACAAATGAAACTCCAATTGCAACCCTAACTCCAGCTCACAGAAAAACCCCTAAAGTAATTCCATTCCTACCCCAACTCCAACCGAAAATGCAACCCTATTTCTAATAAAGGGTTTGGGGTGATTTTTTTCATGAATCAAATTGACCTGAATCCAATCACCGATATTCAGGTCAAATTTAACCATTTAATCTAAAACACAACATTTATAGAGACCAATATAAGACTGCCACCAACTAAGAGTTCTGTCATAGACTAACTGAATACTTAATGAGTCTGGAATAATCATATCTTTTAATCAAAACTAAACCTCCCCTTTAAATAGCCAGTATAAGCATAACTCTGTGGATGTTTGCCCTTGGCATTGTAAGTTTTTGCATATTAGGTGCTAATGCTGAGAGCTGTGACCATATTATAGGACTGTCATATTCTCTTTTTTCTGCAGAAAATAAGTGTCACTCATTAAGTAGATAAACTTACTTTGTTTCCCTGCAGTGTATTCATAGAGACCTGGCTGCCAGAAACATCCTGTTGTCTGAGAACAATGTTGTAAAGATCTGTGACTTTGGTCTGGCCAGAGATATTTACAAAGATCCCGATTACGTCAGGAAAGGAAGTGTAAGTAAATGTATTCATCACTGATTCATGGAGATTTGGGCTTATTTTTAGGACTTGGATCAAAACACTAAAATATAACCAGCAAATCGAGGACTGAGCAGAACTTCTTAATTAGGAAGCTGCTCTAGTAAGAAGCAAAGTGCTGGTAGCATACAGAATATTAGCAGAGTTTTCTGGCACATCTCATTTTGGAGCATTTTTCCATCGTTGTCCTTCCAACTGGAATGTTTGATAAGACATTTCCAGCAGAAACACAAAAAAGAAAGCCATAGTTATAGGGCCAGATGTATGAAACGAGCAGTTCTCTGACGTGCTGTCCGACAAATTAGAATGTCCTTAGCCATGTCCAACGTATGTAAAAAAAATTGCGCCAAAAATGGGCGCTTCATCAGACATCCTCACACTTTTGTCTGCGAGAATTCTTAGGGGGCATGTCTCGTCACATTCAGAAGATTAGACACATTTCTGAATGTTGTATGACAGAATGTGTCGGAAAAATAGTGCACTAATCCGTGCTGTTTTCAAAGTGGCGAGGCTGAGACAAAATCTGTCTCTGGACCCTTTTTTGGCGTACATAAATGTGTCTCGCATCGGCACACATTTAAAAAGTGCTGTCAGACACTTTCATACATATAGACGACTACTACAATAACCTACTGAGATGTTCGACTGTCTGGTTTAGAGGACTGCAATGTCATCTCTCCAGCTGTTGGGAAACTACAACTCCCATCATGAATTTATATAATCTATATCAGTGGGCATGATGGGAGATGTAGTTCCCAACAGCTGGAGAGCCGACATTGCAGACCCCTGGTCTAGTCTGAGACAATTTTAATACATCTAGCCCATTGTTCTTGCTACAATTCTAGGCCTTTTGATTCCTCTTCTGAAAACAGAACTTGCATACCTCTGCTGGAGGCTTTGCTTGGTAGAGGAGAAGGATCAAAGCTAGCTGAATACTGCTGACCAGACTTTATAAAGAAATCTTACAACCAAGGCAAATGTGACATGGCAGCGGCTGTGATCATTGGAGACATGGGTGTAATTATAGCCACAGCTGCTGTGGGGCTCAGAGGTTGAGGGGGCACACTCAGGTACAAGAACAAATTGGTGGCTTCAGATAATCTAGCAATATTATATAAGTTTTCTTAAGCCCTTAACAACCGCCCCACTGACTTTTGACGTCAGCTGGTGACGTCTACAGCGACAACTTTTGGCGTCGCTGCAGACATCGGGGTTTGCGGCTCTGGGCGCCACAGCTGCGCTGGGATCGGGGCTGTACTACACAGCCCTGATCCCAGAGCATCTCCACGGGAGCGGAGGAAACCTCCGCAACCCGGTGCTTTAACCCTTTGATTGCGGCGGATCGTCACCGCAGCGCAATCAAAGGGTTTCCCTGCTCTGTCGGGTGATAGGAACGCCCGGTGACCCAGGGAATGGCTGCACAGTCAGCCCTGGGGACATAAAGTAGCCCTAGGAATGTCTGTGTAACAAGCCAGTGACCAGGACAGACTGTGCGCTGTCCTGATCACTGCCTTTGTCAAACTGATACTGATTATAATGTATTAGCATATATGAATATGCTAATACATTACCAAGTGTAAAAAAAAAAAAAAAAAAAAAAATAACCCAGTTTTCCCTTCAGGGGATTTAAAAAAAAAAAAAGTAAAAAACATAAAAAGTGTAAAAAAAAAATTAGTAAAAAAATAAATAAAATAAAAATAAATATTTAATAAAAATAATTGTGCATATATTACACACAAAAAAAACCTACACATATTAGGTATCCACATGACCGTAATAACCTGTAGAATTAATCTAACAAGTTATTAAGTGTGAAATGTAAATGGTCTAAAAAAATTGTTAAAAAACAAAAAAAATGTTTAAAAATTCTGAAATTATTTATAAGTGAACTTAAACTATTCCCCCATAAAATACAACTCGTCCTGAATAAAACGAGGCCTCATACAACTGCGTCATTGAAAAAATAAAAAAGTTACAACTGTTGAAACGCAAGGAGGCAAAAACTAAAAAAATGTTCTGGTCATTAACTACTTTTCAGGTCTGGGGCTTAAGGGGTTAAACATAGTGCTATTATTTATACCATTTATGATTGTACTTATGCTGCTGTCCCATTTTCACGGTTTTAGGTGGTGTAGAATCCTTTTCATTTTGCTATGAAGCCCTATGGATTCTAGTTACACCTCTGATTGGGAGTCTGAGTGCTAAGACCCCATAACTCCCTACAACTAAAGAAAAGAAGCATTCGCCTGTGCGCTGTGCCCCTTTGGTTATGAATTGTTGTTAGGTTCCCCAGTGGACAATCCCATTAATGCTCATTTATCCAGACAAAAGTTCTATAATGTAAAAGTTTAGAAGCCACAAATTATTTTAAACAAAGATGACTGATCTGCTTAAATGCAAATCTTAGCTAGTTCTCAATTATCAGAGGGAGGTTTGAACTAGAATTTGATATTCCTTACAGGAGGCTTTGTTTGCATACTAATGTACTGTAATTTCTTACAGGCACGTCTACCTCTGAAGTGGATGGCGCCAGAGAGCATTTTTGATAAAGTTTATACTACTCAGAGTGATGTCTGGTCCTTTGGAGTGCTGCTATGGGAAATCTTCTCACTTGGTAAGACAAATAATGGGAGCTCTTTTTTCACATGTTGAATTTTGAGTTTTTTTCTGAATTATTATTTCCATTATATCTTTTCACAATTCTGTTTTTAGTGGTTTATTGGAAAAATAGATTGGTCTGAAGCAGAGACTGCGAACTTTAATATAATGTAGACAAAGGTTTATTCTAACCAATAAATTTCCAACTTTATCAAAAAAGAAAAGTTTTTAGAAGGGCTAATGCAAAATGACTGGTTTGCAAATTCAGGGATGAGCCAAGCTCCATAGTTGTCCCAAGTGGTAGTTTTTTTTCAAACAACACAGACACGGCTGCGAATGAAAGGATTAGCGCTAATGTTTAAAAAATATATGCCGAGAATAACATAGGACACTGGGCTTTCGACACTATTTAAATGTCTATTATTCAGGCAACAATAAAACTAAAAGACAATGCGTTTCGCAAAACACAAGTTTGCTTCATCAGGTCCTAAGCGGTAGTTTTTAGAATACACCCTACTACTTTGAAACTCTTGATTTTCCATTCAAGAAAACCCCCGAGTGCTAATTTTTGATAAGGTTCCCCTACTTTGTTGAGAAATAATGACAAAGTTCCAAAACAATGAATTTTTCTATTAATTTATAAAAAATTGGCTTGTAGGTGGTTATTATTAGATTGTTGACTAGATCGCCATTCTTGTCTCTTTTGGCAAGCCTCACAGCTAGACAGTAAATTATTAAAAGGGGTCCTAAGATAGACATCTATCATGTATTCACATAGGTGGTAAGTGTCTGATTATTGCAGATCCGCTGGGACTCCAACAATCATAAGAAATTGTTTTTTTTTCCTTCACATGAATGGAGCACTGGTCAGTTATGCGCACTGCTTGTCTACTAAATCTGTAAAGTAGTGATAGAGATAGCTGAGTGCAACAACCACATATCACCATTAGTAGTGCGGCAGTGCACTACTTGAATGGGCTCTTGGGATCCCCATTCTCAGAATCAGTGAGGGTCTTAAAGATCCCCAATAATCAGACACTTATTATCGGTCCTTTTATTCAATTTTAACTGACTTCTAGACACCAATTCATGTCCTGTAAGTCTACAATACAGTCTGAGAAGATATTTATATAAAGGGAAATTCCAGTTGCAATTATCTGTTATATCACAGATAGACATGATCAGATTACATTGATGAAGGTTGAGGTCATAATGAAAGGACTCTTTAGAACACTATGGGCGACATGTATGTACGGGGCTGCACCACTATTCTGGTGTCTTTCCAGCTCAAAAACTGGCGCAGCCCTGTTCTCTAGATGTATGAGCAGACGCACTTCAAAGGTAGGCGCATTATCGGGCGCCCGCAGCACTTTGTAAGGCGTCTGAGATCGGGAGGTATTCTGGGGGTGTGACACACCACAACCGTATGATTCTACACATTTATGTCTGGAGAACAGCAAAAATAGGCGCATTACTGCTGGAACAGGCAGATCAAGATAAAAGTAGTCTACCTGAGCCTTACTTGTCATAGTGGAACTAGAATACTGGATAAAGTTCACCAAGACTTAGTGTAGACTTGCACTGCAATAGCTTATTATTAACAGTTTTTATTGAATATTTCCGGGATATTGGAAGCTAACTAATTTTAGGATACACACTTTCTATAACTGCAGGTCTCTTTGTAGGTGAAAAACTCATTTTTTATCAGTTACATTCAGTATGTTCTTTTTCAATTTGCCTTCACGTTTTGTTGATTAGCACTGCAGTTAAATTGAATCCAGCAATTTTTAGTCAGACAGGTTGATAGGTGCCAAAAAATACTTTTTATATCCGAATACATTTCAGATACTGTTTTTTCACTTTGGCGCATTTACAGCTTTGTTGATAGCTACTTTCAGTTAAATTGAATACAGCAATTTTGTTCACCACAGGTAAATTTGAAAGGTGCCAAAATACCTTTTTTATCCGATACATTTCAGATCCAAATCTATGACTGCAGTAGAACAGGTTCATACTTTTGGCGATTCTACACTGCTTTAAGCTATTGAGAACTGGCCTCTATGCACTAATCTCTGTTGGCACTGCTTAGAGAGTTCTGCTCCTGAAGGTCTGACACAATTCTACTTCAGTGAATCAGAAGTAAATTGAGGATTTGTTACAACCTATAGAGGGCGCAGTGAGCTTCCCAGCTCCTTTCCCATAATGCCTTGTGACAATTCTACACAGTGAGCTATTTAAAATAATTATTTTCACTAACTGAAATCCCTGAAAACCCTTTATACAGAAAATCAGATGTCACCAATGTAGTCTTTTCTTATCTAAGATATCTCACCTCAGTTTCTTGCGTTTTCCTGGTCAAGAAGGGGGGGGGGGGAGAAATATCCTCTTCTCTGAAAATATGCAACACCCTCAGCTCAGTGATGGCCCTGATTCTCAAAAATCCAACTACGGGGCCAATAACTTGAGCACACATAGAAATCAAAGCATCCGGAGCCAAATTGTCTACTGAGACCTCTCCCCAGTGTTTTAGACCTTCATTATTTCTGTCCGAAATTCTGTGCAGATCAATTTTTATAAAATCTCTTAGAATTTCTGAATAAAATGATTTTTCATGTAGCTAACTGAATATAAGTGTATACGGCTAGTATTAAATTAATTAGCCACTTTATTCCTCTGTCTGCATTGCACTGTTCATAGCGGTTACTGCAGGGAGCTGCTATGACAGTGTCACAACAATCAGGGTCCCAAAGCAGTTGCCTCTGTGGTAGTGGTAGTAGTGGTTTGTTAAAACTAGTGTTAAGCGATTATTATCGACAAAGTTGAAATCGGCACAGTTTTTATGTTGATCGGATTTTTTAGATCACGCGATAATTTAGGTTAAAATCTGTGCATAATCTATTAATATCGCGCCATTTTTGGCGCTTCCTGTCATTTTGGCGGCCAGCAAATCAGCTTACAGAATAGAGCAGGGTGAGATGTGTGTGCGACGTCATGACTGGGATGTGTATGGTTGCGATTGGTGGAAAAATCACATGCCCTCGTTTACATAGAACAGCCCTTCCTGTTTGATCAGTGTCTGTCAGCGTCTCAGAGCAGTAGGACGTACGCTCTGCCTCTGTCCAAACAGTTCAGCAAACAGCTCAGCGAAATTGTTCTATTTCTTCACAGAGAAAGCTCTACTATTAGCTGTGATCCTTACAACTTCGTTAGATCAGAGATTTGAAGATTTTATGTAGTTAGGTAGAGAATTTTAAAGCAGCATCTACCGCTGTAAAGTCACGGGGGTGAGCGGGGGTGGGGGGTCCCGCAGGTAACACAGACAAGCTCTATAAAGAATACTGGATAAAGTTCACCAAGACTTAGTCTAGACATTGCACTGCAATAGCTTTATTATTAACAGTTTTCTATTGAAATATTTCCTGGATATTGGGCAGCCTGAACTTATATTAGGATACACATCTTTTCTAGTAACTGCAGGTCTCTTTGTTAGGTGCAAAACTCCATTTTTTATTATCAGTATACATTTCAGATAGGTGTTCTTTTTCAATTTTGCCCATTCCAGCTTTGTTGATATAGCCACCATGCAGTTAAATTAGAATCCAGCAATTTTGTAGTCAGCACAGGTTGATAGGTGCCAAAAATACCTTTTTATTATCCGAATACATTTCAGATACGTGTTTTTTCACTTTGGCGCAGTACAGCTTTGTTGATAGAGCTACTTTGCAGTTAAATGTGAATACAGCAATTTTGTAGTCACCACAGGTGAATTGAAAGGTGCCAAAAATACCTTTTATTATCCGAATACATTTCAGATACGTGTTTTTTCACTTTGGCGCACTACAGCTTTGTTCATTGAGGCACCTTGCACTTAAATGTGAATACAGCAATTTTTTAGTCACCACAGGTGAATTTAAAGGTGCCAAAAATACCTTTTATTATCCGAATACATTTCAAATACGTGTTTTTTCACTTTGGCGCACTACAGCTTTGTTCATTGAGGCACCTTGCACTTAAATGTGAATACAGCAATTTTGTAGTCACCACAGGTGAATTGAAAGGTGCCAAAAAATACCTTTTATTATCCGAATACATTTCAGATACATGTTTTTCCACTTTGGCGCACTACAGCTTTGTTGATGAGCTACTTTGCAGTTAAATGTAAAATACAGCATTTTGTAGTCACACAGGTGAATTGAAAGGTGCCAAAAATACATTTATTATCCGAATACTTTCAGATACGTGTTTTTTTTCACTTTGGCGCATACAAGCTTTGTTGTAGAGCTACTTTGCAGTTAAATGTGAATACAGCAATTTTGTAGTCACCACAGGTGAATTGAAGTGCCAAAAATACCTTTATTATCCGAATACATTTCAGAAAACAGTTTTTTTTTCCTTTTGGTCAGTCAAGCTTTGTTGATAGATCACTTTGCAGTTAAATTTGAATCCAGAAACTTTGTAGTCACCACAGGTTGTAGGTGCCAAAAAATCCCTTTTATTATCATTTACATTTCGGATAGTGTTTTTTTTCACTTGGCGCAGGCAGCTGTGTTGTAGAGCCACCTTTGCAGTTTAAATTTGAATCCAGCAACTTGTAGTCACCACGGTGTATGAAAAGGGTCCCAAAAAAATACCTTTAAATTATCCGTATATATTTCAGACAGGTGTTTTTTCACTTTTGGTCAGTCAAGCTTTGTTCATAGAGCTACTTTGTAGTTAAATTCGAATACAGCAAATTAGTAGTCACCACAGGTGAATTGATAGGTGCCAAAAATTACCTCTTATTATCCCGTATACATTTCAGACAGGTGGTTTTTTTTTACTTTTGGTCAGTCATGCTTTGTTCATAAAGCTACTTTGTAGCTAAATTTGAATACAGCAATTTAGAAGTCACCAGAGGTGAATTGATAGGTGCCAAAAAAAAACCTTATATTATCCCGTATACATTACAGACAGGTGTTTTTTTCACTTTTGGTCAGTCAAGCTTTGTTGAAAGATCTACTTTGCAGTTAAATTTAAATTACAGCAATTTTGTAGTCACCACAGTTGAATTGATAGGTGCCATAAATACCTTTTATTATCCTTTATACATTTCAGATAGGTGTTTCAATGGGTGAAAGTCTGGCCCTGGCAGCTGGACCTCCGTGGTTAACAGATGGCTGACGGCAGCACTGGCTCTCACCGTTGGGGTAATCAGGGAGCTTCAAATTCTCTAAAAAATCAGATTTTGAAAAAGGGATTTTCTGTGAGGTTAAGTAGTGTCAAAAGGGGTCCAGGGGCTGGACACAAATTGCACAATTTGGGGGCTTAAATTTTCTGGGGCTGGAGTCACTATGGGGTTCGCATCATTTGATCTCCGGGGGAGTCTGTCCCTAATCAATGAAGAAGGATTTGGAGGAAAAATGAAACCATTGAATTGATTGGCTGAATCAGTTCAGAAGCCAGGAGGGGCAAATTTTCTTCTCAAACTAAGAAGTTTTTTGGGGATGATTAGGACATTTGTATTACTTAGGGGGTGTGCGGAACGAAATTAACACATCTACACGTGGTAAAAAATACCTTTAAAAATTGCAGGGAGGGGTGTATGTTGTATTTTAAATCACACTTGAAAAAAAAACAAAATGGTAATAATGTAAAACTTATAAATAAAACTTCTCTAAATAAATTCTGTAACAAATGGTCAGTTACCAAAAAATTACTAAAAAACAGTCACGTAAAAATAGCTAGTGCAAATTTGTGACTGTGGGTCAAAAGGTTAGGGGTCATGCTGGGTACGGACAGGTATAGTCAATGTCCAGTGAAACTAAAATGGGGGTTGAAAAGACCCCTTTTTCCGGCACTTTTTAATCGGGGGAAGCAGGTTTGGGGGCATGCTGTGGCCCAGGAAGGTATAGTCTAGTCCCGTTCAAAAAAAATGGGGTCAAAGCTCCTTTTCCCGGCACTTTTAAATTTGGGGGCAAACATTTTGGGGTCCTGCTGTGGCCCAGGACAGGTAAAGTCTATGTCCGTGAAACTAAAATGGTGGTTGAAAAACCCTTTTCCCGGGCCTTTTTAAATGTGGGGGTATGCAGGTTTGGGGCTCATGCGTGGGCCCGGCGGTATAGAATGTCCAGTTCAACTAAATGGTGGTTTAAAGCTTCCTTTTTCCGGCACTTTTTAATCTGTGGGTCAGACAGGTTTAATGGTCATACTGCGGTCCAGGACAGGTATTGTCAATGTCCAGTTTAAACTAAATTGGTTTGGGTTTAAAGACTCCTTTTCCCGGCACTTTTTAATTTGGGGGTCAAACAGGTTTGGGGTCATGCTGTGGGCCCAAAGGGCAGGATTGTCTATGTCCAGTGAAACTAAAATGGTGGTTGAAAGACTCCTTTTTCCGGCACTTTTTAATGTGGGGGTCATGCAGGTTTGGGGCTCATGCTGTGGCCCAGGACAGGTATAGTCAAAGTCCAGTTCAACTAAAAATGGTGGTTCAAGACTCCTTTTCCGGCACTTTTTAATTTTGGGGTCAGACAGGGTTTTAAAGGTCATACTGCGGGCCCAGGACAGATATAGTTAATGTTTCCCGTTCAACTAAAATGGTTGTCGAAAGACTCCTTTTCCCAGCACTTTTTAATCTGTGGGTCAGACAGGTTTTAAAGGGGCATACTACGGTTACAGGACAGATATAGTTAATGCCAGTTCAACTAAAATGGTGGTTCAAAGACTCCTTTTCCCGGCACTTTTTAATTGGGGGTCAACAGGTTTAGGGTCAATGCTGTGGCCCAGGACAGGTATAGTCTATGTCCAGTGAAACTAAAATGGTGGTTGAAAGACTCCTTTTTCCAGCACTTTTTAAATGTGGGGGTCATGCAGGTTTGGGGCTCATGCTTGGCCCGGGACAGGTAAGTCTTTTCCAGTTCAACTAAAATGGTGGTCGAAGACTCCTTTTCCCAGCACTTTTTAATTGTGGGTCAGACAGGGTTTAATGGTCATATCTACGTTTACCCGGACCAGATATAGTTAATGTCCAGTTCAAACTAAAATGGTGGTTCAAAAGACTCCTTTTCCCGGCACTTTTTTAATTTGGGGGTCAACAGGTTTAAAGGGGTCATGCTGTGGCCCAGGACAGGGTATAGTCTATGTCCAGTGAAACTTAAAATGGGGTTTGAAAGACTCCTTTTCCGGCACTTTTTAAATTGGGGGTCATGCGGGTTTGGGGCTTCTTTCTGGGCCCAGGACAGGTATAGTCTATGTCCAGTTCAATAAAAAGGTGGTTCAAAGACTCCTTTTCCCGGCACTTTTTAATGTGGGGGTCAGGCAGGTTTGGGGCTCATGCTGGGGCCCAGGACAGGGATAGTCAATGTCCAGTTCAAAAAAAATGGTGGTTCAAATACGCCTTTTTCCGTCACTTTTTAATTTGGGGGTCAAACAGGTTTAGGGTCATGCTGTGGCCAGGACAGGTATGTCTTTTGTCCAGTTTAAAATAATATGGTGGTTGAAAGACTCCTTTTTCCGGCACTTTTTAAATGTGGGGGTAATGCAGGTTTGGGCTCATGCTGTGGCCCCGGACAGGTATAGTCAATGTCCAGTTCAACTAAAATGGTGGTTCAAAGACTCATTTTCCCAGCACTTTTTTAAATTTTGGGGTCAGACAGGTTAATGGTCATACTGCGGCCCCGGACAGGTATAGTCAATGTCCAGTTCAAATTTAAAAAGGTGGTTCAAAGACTCCTTTTTCCCGGCACTTTTTAATTTGGGGGTCGACAGGTTTATGGTCATTTGCGGTCCAGGACAGGTTAGTTTATGTCCAGTTCAACTAAAATGGTGGTCGAAAGACTCCTTTCCAGCACTTTTTAATCTGGGGTCAGACAGGTTTATGGTCATACTACGGTACAGACAGATATTGGTAATGTCCAGTTCAACTAAAATGGTGGTTCAAAGTCTCCTTTTCCCTGCACTTTTTTATTTGGGGGTCAAACAGGTTTAGGGGTCATGCTGTGGCCCCGGAGAGGTATAGTCTTTTGTCCAGTGAAACTAAATGGTGGTTCAAAACTCCTTTTTTCCCGGGACTTTCTAAATGTGCGGGTCATGCAGGTTTGGGGCTCATGCTGTGGCCCAGAATAGGTATTGTCAATGTCCAGTTGAAACTAAAATGGTGGTTGAAAGACTCCTTTTCCAGCACTTTTTAAATGTGGGGGTCATGCAGGTTTTGGGGCTCATCTTGTGGCGAGGACGGTATAGTCTATGTCCAGTGAAACTAAAAAGGTTGTTGAAAGACTCATTTTTCCCGCACTTTTTAAATTGTGGGGGTCATGCAGGTTTTGGGGCTCATGCTGGGCCCGAGGAAAAGGTATAGTCTATGTCCAGTTCAACTAAAATGGTGGTCGAAGACCCTTTTCCCGGCACTTTTTTAAAAGTGGGGGTCTGCAGGTTTGGGGCTCATGCTGTGGCCCAGGACAGGTATAGTCAATGTCCAGTTCAACTAAAATGGTGGTTCAAAGACTCCTTTTCCCGTCACTTTTTAATTTTGGGGTCAAACAGGTTTGGGGCTCATGCTGTGGCCCAGGACAGGTATTTGTCTATGTCCAGTGAAACTAAAATGGTGGTTAAAAACTCCTTTTTCCGGCACTTTTTAAATGTGGGGGGTAATGCAGGTTTGGGGTCATGCTGTGGCCCAGGACAGGTATAGTCAATGTCCAGTTCAAACTAAATGGTGTTCAAAGACTCCTTTTCCCAGCACTTTTTAATTTGGAGGTCAGCAGGTTTTGGTCATCCTGCGGCCCAGGACAGGTATAGTCAATGGGCCAGTTCAACTAAATGGTGGTTCAAAGACTCCTTTTCCCGGCACTTTTTAATTTGGGGGTGCCCGAACAGGTTTAATGGTCATACTACGGTAACCAGGACAGTATAGTTAAATGTCAGTTCAACTAAAATGGTGGTCGAAAGACTCTTTTCCCAGCACTTTTTAATCTGTGGGTCAGACAGGTTTAATGGTCTACTACGGTAAAGGACAGAATATAGTTAATGTCCAGTTTTAACTAAAATGGTGGTTCAAAGACTCCCTTTTCCGGCACTTTTTAATTTGGGGGTCAAACAGGTTTAGGGGTCATGCTGGGCCCAGGACAGGTATTTGTCTATGTCCAGTGAAATAAATGGTGGTTTGAAAGACTCCTTTTTCCCGACACTTTTTAATGTGGGGTTCATGCAGGTTTGGGGCTCATGCTGTGGCCCAGGACAGGTATAGTCTATGTCCGTTCAACTAAAATGGTGGTCGAAGACTCCTTTTCCCAGCACTTTTAATTGTGGGTCAGAAGGTTTAATTGGTCAAATACGGTAAGGACAGATATAGTTAATGTCCAGTCAACAAATTGGTGGTTCAAAGATCCCCTTTTTCCCGGGACTTTTTAATTTGGGGGGCAAAAAGGTTTAGGGTCCCTGAGGTTTAAGGGTCATGCTGTGGCAAGAAAGGATAGTGAATGCTGTGAGTTTTTTTTTGGCTTTTTAAACCTAGTGTGTTGCCCAAGATGTAGCACATTAACAGTTTGCTGTTGTGGGGTTAAAATTTCCCGCTTCTCAGCCCTGTTTGGGTGTAATAATGAGGTGTTGTTCTCTCCATAGACTTTATTGGTCATCAAAACGATAATCTATTATCGACTATCGGTATCTTATTGATATTGCCGATATCGACATCGACCATGACGATAGTCAGTAATCGTATCACTGTTAAACCATTTAATTATTTCAGGAAACTTTTTTGTATTTTTTTTTTATATTTGGCAGTTTTTTTATTTAGTTTTTTTGGTCAATACAAATATAACTAATAAAATCTAGTCCATTTTTTAGTTGTAATAGTGAAGAGATAAAACTCCTAAATGGCAGGGCAGACTTACCTCTTTTTAATGCAGCTGCTTGTCTCATTACAAATAGCAGGAAATGATATAATGAGCACTCTATTGTTCTTTGGACAGGGATGGATAAGATTAGACTAGACCACAAGGCAATGACAAGACCGATATGTGAAAGGATAAAGGGGTAATCTTTTTTTTCAGAGAAGGAGTTCAAGCTTTCTTCACATTCATCCGGTTCTACTTGTAACTCTGTACTACATAAATAATAAAATTTTGTTCAAATTATTACACCATTCACGCCATAGTTGGCCTGGAATTGAACTGTCAAGCAAGCTTCTCAGTGCTGTGCTGTAAGAGAAGCAAACCAGGAAATCATAAACATATGGGGAACTTTAAAAAAAAATTATATATTAAAAAAAACACATTTAGAAAAAAAATCCCATATAATAGTCTCATATTGCTTGTCAATATATGAAGGAAAAAATAGATGGTAGTGTCCTTTTAAGTGAACAGGTAGAGCTGTTTTCCACTTTTTATTAGATTATTACATGTGGTGATATTTGATATTACATGACAGGTGCCTCCCCTTATCCTGGAGTCCAAATCAATGAAGAATTCTGCCAACGTCTGAAAGAAGGAACACGTATGCGGGCGCCGGAATATGCAACAGCTGACATGTGAGTGAAATAAATATTTAGACATTAAGGGCGACATGTATGAACGGGGCTGCGCCAGAATTCTGGCCTTAAAAAGCTGTAGTAGGCCAGTTCTATAGATGTATGAACAAGCGTACTCCAAACTCGGTACCGCACTAAAGACCCTTTTTTAGCGCGCCAAAGTTTTGGGGCATTTCGCACCACATTAGTAGAAGTAGACACATTTATGATTCTTTGATGCAAAAACTTTGGCGCAGAACAGTTAGAACAGTGAGACCAAGTTAAAGGTGGTGCTTGAGCCTGAGTTGTTGTATTGGCACTACAATGCACCTGTATGTATGATCTGCAGAAGAACAGGTTCATACATTCTGGCGCAGTCTATACTGCCATAAAGCAATTTAGAACTGGTTTATCAATGCCAGAATTCATACAGTACATGTCGCCCTAAGGGCGGCATGTATGAATGGGGCTGCGGCAGATATCTGGTGTCTTTTCAGCCCGATATCAGGCGCAGCCCTGTTTGCTACACTTTAAAATGGCCCGTATCAGGCGCGTTACAGAGCACCCGCGGCACTTGGTAATGCGCCTGATTTCGGGGGACGTGCTGAAGGTGGGGTGCACCAGAAGCATAGCGAAGCTATAGATTTATAGCTTCGCTACGGCATTTCCAGGCGCATTACTGCTTGAACAGGTAAACCACTTTCAAAGTGGTTTAACTTAAAACAGAAGTGTCGTACTAGCGCTAGAATGCGACTGATGTATGACCCACTGTAGAGCGGGTTCATAAATCAGGGATATTTGGCGTTTAAAAGCCGAATTTCATACATGTTGCCCTAAATCTGAGTAAATAACATTTATAAGCCGGTCCCATGATACGCCATCAACATCTCGGCCAGTTCTCATGAACAGAATTTGGACGCCCGCTCACATTTCTTAAGCTCTTTAAAAATCAGAATTCAACTGGGTCACAAATATTTTCCTTTTGATAACTATCGGTTTAGCCTTTAGTTGGCAACTTTTTAGACAAGTGAAAGCTACAAAACATTCCACACAAGTATTTGTAGTGTTCCTGGCAGCCACTCATTGAACCCCCTCGGTGGTCACTAACCCGGTTATCACAATCCCTTGTCGTGCCAAGCCTGCTGCTTTGTAATGTTCAGGCTTGGAAGGTTTCTTATCACAGGACACACTTTCCGATATTTATCCCAGGCAGACACTTTGTAGACTGCAAGCCAGCAATCATTTCCTAGGGAAAAATACGGCAGAGCTCTGTGATAACCGAAGAATAAACATTTCTGCTTTTTTTTCACTGTATTGAGCAGGCTGTATATTAATGAAGACGTCTTGATCGCAGTCCCCCCTTGTAATTTGTACGTTCTTAGACCAAGTTTATATAAAAGGGTTAGAAAAACTTATTCAAATACCTTACTCAGAGAATTCAAGGAGTCTGTTCAGGACCTTCTTGTAGCAGCCCAAGCGGGCAGCCACTCTCAGGAATCACACTGACTACCATTGATTTCAGTGGGCACTGTGTGCAAGGCTTCATTCTCCCCTGCGATGGCGCTGCAGGCAAACATAAATTTGCTTCCAGATCCTTCCATCAATTACAGCTGATTGCTGTAGATTCCAGCAGAGGCACTGGCTTGGATCAGGTTGTAAAGTTATGAAATATAATATTTTGTGTAGGTCCCCTCTAAAGGAATTATGTCATTGGGAAGATACACTATAAAAATGTATGGTGACTCAGGGCCACGTGCATGAAATTTGGTGTTTAAACACCAAATTTCATGTGCATTATAAAAGGCTAGAATGCGCCTGATTTATGAACCCGCTCTACTGTGGGTCATAAATCAGGTGCATTGTAGCGCTAGGACGACATTTCTGGATCAGGTATACTACTTTGAAAGTGGTTTACCTGTTCCATCAGTAATGCACCTAGAAGTGCCGTAGTGAAGCTATAAACCTATAGCTTCATACGATTCTAGAGCACCCCACCTCCCGCATGACCCCCGAAATCAGGCGCATTACAAAGTGCCGCTTGTGCCCTGTAATGCGCCTGATAATGGCGTATGGGAGGCTTTTCACTAATGCGAACGGGGCTGCACCTGATGTCGGGCTGAAAATACGCCAGACTTCTGGCACTGCCCTGTTCATACATGTCCCCCTTAGGCTATGTTCACACGGGTTAACTGCGGGACGTAATTACGCCCCGCAATTACGCCGTGTGGCCGGGGGCAGGTGCGGGCGTGGGGGAGGGCGCGGGGGGGCAGCACCTCGCCGGCCCCTAGAGAATCATTACCAGCGGCACGTATACGCCGCTGGTAATTCACATGTCAATTATCTCCCCCCTCGGCGTATTCGCCGGGCGGGGAGAGGAGACTTAATCCATAGTTCTCTTTGAGAATTGTGGATTACCGTAATGACTGGGACGTTTTCAGCCGTAATTTGCGCATTCCGGCGCGTAATTACGGACTGAATTACATCCAGCTTTAAGCCGTGTGAACATGGCCTTAAAGTCCATAAAATGCTCCATGGGAAATATTCAAATATGCTCTAGAGATGAGAGTAAGCACTCCACCTATTGGAAGCAGCATCCCTTAACCTCTTCCTGACATAATACCGGTCATAATAATATGGCACTAACTTTTTTTCCTCCTCACCTTTCAAGAGCCATAACTTTTTTATTTTTTCATCTACATAGACATATGATGGCTTTCATTTTGTGAGACAAGATGGGCTTTTTATTGGTGTCATTGAACGTATCATAGAATATACAGGGAAACTGCAAAAACAATTGTACGTGGGGCAAAATGTGAAAAAACCTATAGGTTTCTATGGATTTTGTTTTTTAAGGTGTTCACTTTGAGGTCTTATAAATTATGTGTTATCTGTATTCTGTAGGTTGATGCGACTCTAGCAATACCAAATATGTTGGGTTTTGTTATATTTTAGCATTGTAAATAAAAATTCAAACATTTTCTATTTTTAAAATTTGCATCGCAGCAGCATTTTCTGCTGCCAATAACTTTTATGTATTTCCACATATAGACCTGAGTGAGGGGCATTTTTTTAAGGGCTGAAGTGTACTTTTTATTGGTACTGTTTTGGGATAGATGCGACTTTTTGATCACTTTTTATTCCAAGTTTAAGGGGATGTAAAATGCCAAAAAACCTCGCAATTTTTTCCTCTACGGTGTTTAGTATACATGAGGAATTTTGTCATATTTAATTAGATCAGACTTTAACGGATTCAGCGATACCAGTGATGTGCAACTTTTTTTATTATTTGATTGTTTTTATTTGTAAAATGGCAAAATTGGGGGATTTCAAATTTTTATATTTTTTATTACACTCTAAAACATTATTTATTTTTATATTGAGTCACCCTAGTGTATTTGAACACTTGGTGGCGTGACCATTAGTACTCCCTTCTGCATTGTATGCCGGTTTTACCACTTCTTTGCTGGGGCCAGAACTAGAACTTTACCAACACCAGGACATCCAGTGTCGGTACGGGGTTAAAGTCCCATCTAACCCATTAAAGAGCCTTGAAACATGACTAGGGATTTTAAGCCAATCCAGTAGCTTCTTCAAATGGGAAGGCTCCTATCTACATACAGGGGATCCGGGTTGTTTGCCTCTCGTCACTGCAGAGCAGAGTTTTGGCTGGCTGGGTGAGAAGCCTTTGAATAAACTCCTAGGGGGTAATCTTTCTGATTGGGGAGGGCAGCATTAAAGGGAACCGGTCACATAGATTATGCCCCCCTTGCTGAGGGCAGAACAAGGTAGTGTCAGACCTGCTGTTTCCAGCGCTGTGTCCCTTATTCTGTAACATGCTGTAGTTTTCGTGTATTTAATACTCAAATCTGCAGTTTTAGGCCAGAAGATCATTCGAAGAGTCATTCAAAGAGTCAGTTTTTTTCAAACTCGGCCAATCGGAGGCTAGCCCCGCCCACCTCAACTGACAAACCTATTACTTTGAATAGTTAGATACATGTGAATAACTACCAGGTGGGCAGGACTAGCATTTGGTGGGTGGGGCTAACAACTGCTCATGAGTAAGAGCTGAGCATTAAATGCTCTAAAACTACAGCATCTTACAGAATAAGGGACACAGCGCTGGGAACAGCAGGTCTGACACTAGCTTGTGCTGTCCTCAGCAAGGGGGGCATAACCAATGTGACAGGTTCCCTTTAAAACTCATATGCCATGAATCGTTCCATGGGGAATATTGAAATAATTTCTAGGGAGCAGAGCTAGTACATCTGCACCCTGTAAAATACACTGTAATCTGTGCAAAATCTCAATAGCAAGTGCTTAATATTCTTGCAGCACCACAGGGGAAATGAAGCCTCACTCAGCTTTTATTGTACTCAATGAGCTTAGCATGTAATGCATGGCTTTACCAATTCCTCTGGAGTGAGAAATGCTCTATAGCCATAGTCATAATTAAAAGGCATTGCACCTGAGCTCTTGAGCCTGAAGGGGCTGATATAATATGACCAATGCTTCACATGGCACATGATAGTTGGGGGCCCTTTACTGATTTTACGTCCATTCTTATGCAATTGTTTTCTTGATTTCAATGGGTTGTAAGTGTAATTTAAGAAAAAAGATGCTATTTGCAGTGGCTGTCTGCCTGGGATGCTAGGTGAAGGTCCTGAATGGAGGATTCCCTTCTTTTAACTAAGAGTTCTCTGAATAAGGTATATATAAATTTGTTTTTAGAACATACAAATTACGAGGAGTGGCTGAGATCGAGACATCTTAACAAATATTAATTTAGGTCATTTTAGAATACAATTGTCAATCATTGTTTTACCTATAATGGTGAGAAGCTGATGCAAACCTTGGAATGAAAAGTTTAGGGTCTAAAATTTGTATAATCAAAAAGTATGGATAGACATGAAATGCCATAATTTACCTTCTATATATTAAAGGGCTTAGGGGGACATGCATGAACGGGAAGTCTTTTCAGCCTGAGAACTAGTGCAGGCCCATTTGCTATATTTTTAACCAGGCGCACTCCAATATCAGGCGCATTGCAAAGCGCCCGTGGCACTTTGTAATTCGTCTGATTTCGGGAGGTGTGCTGGAGGCGTGTTGCACTACAACCATACGAAGCTACACATTATAGCTACAGTAGCGCAAATCCAGGCGCATTACTGCTGGAACAGGGAGAGCACTTTAAAAGTCTGAATTGTCATTTTTGCACTAGAATGCACCTGATTTATCGCAGTAGAACAGGCTCCTAGATTCAGGCGCATTCTACACTATTATTGGCCGCAAAAAAAATGCCACCTGGGTGCCAAAAATCATACATGTTGCCCTTAGTGTCTTCATTGTTAGACTCCTGGTGCAAGGCCATGTGTTTGTGAACTCCTTTTTATTTATTTTGTATGCAGTTACCGGATCATGTTAAGCTGCTGGCATGGAGATCCTAAGGAACGACCAATATTTACAGACCTGGTTGAGATTCTGGGTGACCTCCTACAAGAGAACGTGCAGCAGGTATTAGGATCAATGTCTAGATGGTGCTCTATAATGCTGAGAATAAACAAAGCCATAATTTCATTCACTTAGGACTATTCCGTTCTGTTCACAAACAGATACATATTGTCATACTGTAGATTTAAAGGGAACCTGTCACTTAGGTTATGCCCCCCTTGCTGAGGGCAGCACAAGCTAGTGTCAGACCTGCTGTTTCCAGCGCTGTGTCCCTTATTCTGTAAGATGCTGCAGTTTTAGAGCATTTACCCCTCAAATCTTATTCATGAGCAGGTGTAGGCCCCGCCCCCCAACGGCTACTCCCGCCCACTGACAGTTATTCACATGGTTCTACGACTCTTCGAATGACTCTTCTGGCTGAAAACTGCAGATTTGAGCATTAAATACACGAAAACTACAGCATATTACAGAATAAGGGACACAGCGCTGGAAACAGCAGGTCTGACACTAGCTTTTGCTGCCCTCAGCAAGGGAGGCATAATCTATGTGACACGTTCTTTTTAAGAATCTGATACGTTCTGATGTTGTCCCTTCATGACTTAATCCCTGTAATTTACTATGTAATATTGTATTGAGCATCCTCAAAACCTCTTGTTGTCAAGGCAGCTGACTGTATGGTTTCGCACTACAAGGTGTAATGACTGATTCGAATTAATCCCTAAAATGATTTCAGACGATTGTTCAACCCTGAATTATAAACAAAAATAAGTCAGTAAAATTATAGGAATCATCCTTATTGTTGCAAACTTATATCACCTACAGGAAGGAAAGGACTATATCCCGCTCAATGATTCCCAGAGCTCAGAGGAAATGGACTTGTCTCAGTCTCCGATCTGTCCACAAAACAACTCAGATGAGGAGGAATGTGACATGAGACTGCACTGTCATAACCTGGCTGTGAGGTAAAGCAATTTATTATACAGGTAAAATCTGAAATGAAACAGTGACAACTATTAACTCCTTAACGACCGCGCACCGTCTTTTGACATCGGCTGGTGCGGGTCGTTCGTCTGCAGCGACGTCTTTTGGCGTCGCTGCAGACACCGGAGTTTGCTGTGCCCGGGCGTTGCAGCTGCGCTGGAATCGGGGCTGTACTACACAGCCCCGACCCCAGAGCATGTCCTGCGAGCATCGGGGAGCGGAGAAAACCTCCGCAACCCGATGCTTTAACCCTTTGATTGCGGCGGTGCGTTACCGCAGCGCAATCAAAGGGATCCCCTGCTCTGTCGGGTGATCGGAACACCCGGTCACCCAAAAGAGCTCGGGGAACGGCTGCACAGTCAGCCCTGGGAACCTAGATTGGCCCAAGAGCTGTCTGTGTATAAAGCCAGTGACCTGGACACACTGTGTGCTGTCCAGATCACTGCCTGTGTCAGACTGACACATATTACAATGTATTAGCATATATGAATATGCTAATACATTACTTAGTGTAAAAAAAAATGTTAAACAGTTCTCCCTTCATGGGAGTAAAAAAAAAGTAAAAAAAAAAAAAAAACAGAAAAAGTGTAAGAAAAAAAGAATACAAAAATAAATTAAATAAAAATAAATATTTAGTAAAAAAAATAATTGTGCATAAATTACACACGCAAATAAACCCACACATATTAGGTATCCACACGACTGTAATAACCTGTAGAATTAATCTAACAAGTTATTAAGTGTTAAATGTGAATGGTGTAAAAAAAAAAAAAAAAGTAAAAAAACAAAAAAGCAGTCAAAAAAAAATCTGCAATTATGTATAAGTGAACTTAATCTATTCCCCCATAAAGTACAACTTGTTTCGAATAAAACGAGGCCTCATACAACTGCGTCACTGAAAAAATAAAAAAGTTACAACTGTTGAAACACAAGGAGGCAAAAACTAAAAAAATGTTCTGGTCATTAACTACTTTTCAGGCGTTCGGCATAAGGGGTTAAAAGACCCAGCTATCCATAATGGACGTGCATGCATGCTGCTAAGTTCAAGGACTGATCACTTAGTATTCTTGAGCTTTGTTCTAATGCTTTGAAACATGATATAAACTGGTCTAAGAATATGGACTTTGTATAAAGTAAATATATTATAGCAAGTTTAAGTAGTGTGCTCCATCATTTATCTACATTTGAATAGCCTACAGGGAAAAGCCATAAAAGGAGACACTAAGCTCAAGATACATATGAAACTAGGACATTATAATTATTATTTTAAATGAAGAATTAAACTATATTAAAAATTCTTAGTAAAATCAGTGGGCAGTCTGTGTCCTTACAGTTAGCTATGTTCATGTAAGAAACATGTAATGCTTAGTTTCACCTGTAGGGCACTGCAGGGAATTTGAGCACTTTCTGTCAGTTTCACACAACAATTACAGCTGATCAATGATTGCTTAAATACTGCCCAGTAAGTCAACTGCTACCACTAACATTTTGGTGCCTCTTGACTGCCGATTTCTTCATCCAGCTTATGAATATTACATCAGCAGCCGATAACTGGTTTTCCACTTTTTATATTGTCCACACAGGTATTACAACTGTGTTTCTTTTCCTGGCTGCTTTACTGGGGGCAACCAGATCCGCTGTCCATCAAGACTGAAAACTTTTGAAGAATTTCCAATGACAAATGTGATGCACAAAGGTCACCCGGTAAGAGATATATGTCTTACAAATACTAATATCACAGTTGTAGTGCTAACAAGTGGTTTAAAAGTTTTCAACTCAGATCACTACAACTAAATAGACAGCAGTATTCACTCTCTATTAACCAGAAAAATTTAAAAAACGTACAGTTTTTTAGCTATACTCATTATATGATTCCCTTTTTCAGAGTCGGGGTAATTCACTGGGTCTTGTGGTCCAGTATTTGTATAACCAGGTCACTGTAAGGGATGACAAAGATGGAATAGTCTCTCCCTATTAAACAGCTATAACGTATCCCTGTTATATATATCACAGAGTCATCGTCCCGAAAAGGACAGCCCCGTATGGCCCTTATTGGCCCTAGAATGCCCTACAATGACCGTGTAGCACTGTAGCATTGTTTAACTCACATTTTTATGTTCAACACATTTTTTAAGAATTTTTGGTTAATTTTTTTAATTTTCCATATCACTGTCAATATTTTTTAATAATTCTTAAGTCCTGCAGTTTTCACTTTGGCCACTAAGCCTAATAATATTCTGACACTTCCTGTTCTGTAGAGAGAGATTTGAAGTAGTCTGCTCATTATCAGCACAAAGAGGGTCAAACTGAAAGGAGACACCAGTGTGAATAGATAACACAGGATCCACCAGTCACAAGAGGAGATGTCACAGTTCACCCTTTCACCACCCTGAAAACTGATTTCTCTCTCCTATAGAAGTGAATAGGACTGAGTCAGTCTTAAGCCTCCTATGTGCATGAAGCTATGTAAAGCATCCCTCTGACTGCTGTTAAAGCAGTGCAAACAAGGCCTAGTGGCCAAAGTGAAAACTGCAAGATTTAAGAATTATTAAAAAAATATTGAAATTGATATGAAAAATTTAAAAAATCCTAAAAAATGTGTTTAACATAAAAATGGGACTTAAAGAATGACTAATTTTTTGATGACACTGTTATGGGGGCTGGCGCGGGCGCCGCTGCCCCCCGCGGCCGCCCCCCTGCCCTCAGGGGGTCCGGCGCGGGTGCCGCGGCTGCCTGCGACCATCCCCCTGCTGCCCGGGCGCCGGCTCACTTACCCGTCCACGCTCCTGTGTACGCTGATCCTGCCTATCCCAGCCGCCGCGCGCGTACCCGCTGGCTAGGGCGCGAGTGACGGCTGGTCTGGATTTAAAGGGCCGGTAATTGGTCTATTGCCGGCCGCTGGTCCTATGTAAGGAACACGCCCCCAGCACTCTCTGCCAGTTCGTTGGTGTGCGTTACCTAGTCTAGAGAGTGTTGGAAGTCCAGTCTGATTACCCGTGTACCAGTCCGTTCCGCTACGTTTCCTGACCTTGCCTGTTTGCCGCCTGCCCTGACCGTCTGCCTGTCTCTGACCACGAACCTCTGCCGCCTGCCCTGACCTCCTGCCTGTCCCCGACTACGTCTCCGGATTACGATTCTGTACCACGCATTACCCCGGCCGCCATCGCAAGCAAGTCACGTCAGGGGTAGTGACCTGGTAGCCTCACGCCGCAGCAAGTCCATCCCGCTTTGCGGCGGGCTCTGGTGAATACCGGGGGCTACTTAGACTCCGCTCCCTGGCGTGGCTTACACCATCGCTTGCGATGGTCCAGCGAATCCACCATACCCGTTACAGACACATTCCCTTTAATTATTTAATGAGTAATGTGCACACATGATGAGGAAAGTAGAAGTGTTTAATTTGTACAGAGTTGAACAAACTCTTCTTTTCCTTCATAGTTTTATACATTTATATCTTGTATAGTCTTATACTGCAATCATACTCTGTTCCATATGTCCCCTTATTCTTAATAACATGTGGTAGAATGGCAATATCACCGCAGGAACAGACTACTTATGCTTTGTTTGTAGTCTGTTACAAAGGAAACACATAGGTCTATATAGGCGCTGTAGATATAAAAGAGATGTATAACAAAGAATATTGTAAAGTAAGTAACTTAGTCTTTGGTGCAATAGCACACTGAAAAAAAAAGTTGTGACATTTACCTTCAATTTAAACCTTTTCCCTTTTTAAAGAGGTGTTCCATTTTTAGAAAAATCTTGAAAGTTGATTGCGAAGGTTCTAGAATAGAAAAAAAAAGTCTATTTCAATCTTGCTCTATTCCAGTGCTAGTGGGCCTGCCAATGACGTCAAGATCATGTGACACAGCGGCCTATCACAGGCTTCATGCGCTGTTTTTCTTGGAAAAAAATGTTTAGGCCTGTGAATAGGTTCAGGATCACATAAACAATTAACATTGCCCTTGGCCGGGAGCAGCGGGAGGGAAGGCAGTTTTTTTGGGGGGGTTCTATTTTAGAAACTCCCACCTCTCCCCAACTGGCTGATGAACTTTGTCTAACAATGCAAAATCCCTTTAAAGTATATGGTACTCTTTTTATGCATTTCTTACTATGTGTAGTGGAAGAACTCATGTTAGTTGGAGATTCCCAATGCTCTTTATCTGGTCTTGCTTACCCTACAAGCATATCCTACAGTACATACCCAGTTTACGCAGCCAGATTTACTCCCATGGTACAACCAACCTGTTCAGTTTTCATTAGGAGACTTTGGAAACATATCATGCCCAAGTCAAAGAGATCTGATGAATACAAGGTGAATCCAAGCCAATCCTGATTTTTGTTGTGTGCTATGACAATGTTAAATAATATTAGTCTTCACCAAACTAATGGTCATTTTGATGTTTTATGCAGGACAATCAGACAGACAGTGGGATGGTACTGGCTTCAGAAGAACTGGAGAGGATAGAGAACAAACACAGAACAGATGGCGTGTACAGGTGATTTACACACGTTTACTGCCCATTTTGTTGTCAGCACAGTGTAGAAATAGCTTTTAGTGAATACAAATTATCATTGCACCGATTAGAGAAACATGGCTATTTAATTCCAAAACAGAGCCACACATACCTATAGGTCTCTTATAAAACTCTTCCGCAATGTCACACAAGACCTGTGGACAAGCTTAGCCCAGTTTTTTTAAGGAAAGAAGACTTTTTTTTACTGTGCAGTATTTCCGCAGTTGTTTTTGACATAACCAATACCCAAGGGTCTAGTGATCTCTTATCTCTCCCCTCTCTCTATGCCTGGTGAGGCTACAGATGTATGGTTATAGAGATCTTTATTTCTAAAGTGTTTCACCACATTGGGACATGTGTTGGGAGTCATGGAAATCCTGGCACTTACTGGAAGATCGTCTTAGTACCTGATTTTTTGAAGCATTAAACTATATTAAAAATTCTTAGTAAAATCAGTGGGCAGTCTGTGTCCTTACAGTTAGGCTATGTTCACACGGCTTAAAATGGAACGTATCTCGCCCCATATTTTGCGCCGTACTTAGCTAAATACGGGGCGAGATACATCCCAATCATTACGGTAATCCACAGTTCTCATAGAGGACTATGGATTACATCTCCTCTCCCTGCTTGCACAATACGGAAGTGACATGTCAATTATTCACGGCGTATACGCGCCGTGAATAATGAATGTCTATGGGGCCGGCGGGATGCCGGCCCCCCCGCACCTTCTCCCGAGCACACGGCGTAATTGCGGGGGAAATATGTCCCGCAATTATTGCAGTGTGAACATAGCCTTATGGCGCCCGTTACTCATTGGATTAAAGTTGATGAGATGGATCATTCCTCAGGTGAAATTTAACATAGAGAGATTTTTGTAACCAACCAATGACAGACCGTCATCATCTGAAATTAGTTCACTTATGTCTGTAGTTCTTGTCAAAAAGCATTTAGTCCTTAAACAATCTTTCTGTAAAAAAAAAATAAAAAAAAACATTCTCATAACATTCCCAGATTGTTTGACTTTTGCCTTATGTCATTGATCATGTATGGCTATATCGGCTAAATGACCAGAAGATCAATTAACGACTGTTACACCTACTTTTATTCAATGTGTACTTCCAATTCCTTTAGATACTTCTCCAGAACAAAAAGGGAACCCCAATTTATAATAATAATCATCTTTATATAGCACCAACATATCCCACAACACTTTACAATTTAGAGGGTATAATACAGACAAAAAACAAACATTACACAGTAAAAATCTACTTACAGATCAGACATGAGGTGTGAGGGCCCTGCTCACAAGAGCTTACAATCTATAAGTATTACCTACAGTCTATAAGTATTACCTAAAGATGTCCAAATATGTTATAGAAATAGAAGTTGTCCAAAGAAGACAGTCCCCTGTAACTATTACCTTAGAACAATTGCCGCTTTATGTCCGTGACTACTAACTTTATACATGCTGGTGGTCTTCTGTATTTTCAGGGGCGTAATTTAAAGAGGACTATGTCTATTTCAGTAAATAATTATGTTCCTTGTGAACAATTATAGCGTATCTTCCTGTGTTATTCCTCCTGAAAATGTACTACTGAATCAGTCAACTGGGTGTTACCATTATAGTATTCACAGGGTGTGTCCCTGCACACACTGACTGTCAGCACAGATTGGACAATGTCTAATTGTGCTGGCACACACCCCTTCTTGGCGACACCAAGCTGACTGATTAAGTTATAAATTTCTAGAAGAAAAAAGAGAGAGGTGCAAGGACAAGTTAAAAAAAGGATGCCCCAGAATTGTTATTTCTCAAGGAACCAAAATACAGTGGGTTGCAAAAGTCTCATTTGTAAATGTTACAGACACAAACTTAAATGTATTTTATTGATATTTTATGGGATAGAGCAACACAAAGTAGCAAGTATTTATGAAGTGTAAAGAAAATGACACGACCTTTTCCAAATGTGTGCAAATTAAAAAACTGCAAAGTATGGTGTACATATGTATTCAGCCACCTGTATTTTAATACCTCGAAATAAAATCCAGTGTGACCAATTGCCTTTAGAGGTCACATTATTAGTAAATGGAGTAATCTCGGTATAATTACAGCTGTTTTGTGAAGGCCTCAGAGGTTTGTTAGAGAACATTAGAGAACAAACAGCATCATGAAAACCAAGAAACACAGACACAGACAGCGTAGGGGTAAAGTTGTGACAAAGTGTATTGCAGGGTTTGGTTTTAAAAAATAGACCAAGCTCTGAACATCTCCTGGAGCACTTTTCAATCCATCATCCATAAATGAAAGTAGTATGGCACAACTGCTAACCTACCAAGACACGGCTATCCTCCTTAACTGACAGCCAGGACAAGGAGATCACTAATTAGTAAAGCAGCCAAGAGGCCCATGGTCACTCTACAGGATCTGCAAAGATCCACAGCTCAGGTGGCAAAATCTGTCAACAGGACAACTATAAGTCATGTATTCCACAAATCTAAGTATAAGTCATGCATTCCACAAATCTGGCCTTTACAGAAGAAAGCCTTTTTTGAAAGCAAGCCATAAGAAATCCTGTTTGCAGTTTGCAAAACAGTATGTTGGGAACACAGCAAGCATGTGGAAGAAGGTGTTCTGCTCAGATGAGACCAACATTAAACCTTTTGTCCCATGTCGGATTGGGGAGCCTAGGGCCCACAGGTGGAGTTGACTCTAGGGGTGCACCAGTTGAGTTGTTTCTGGTCTCACCGGTAGAGTTTATTTTAGGGGCTCACCCTAGAGCTACTGTAAATGACTGCACATGCCTCTTTTACCCTGCATCTTTCTTTTTGCCTCTTCTGAGGATATATATGCAGTTAAAAAACAACTCCAGGTCTACCATGTTCAGGGACCCACTGGCGGTTTCCCTATGCCCTGTGGGCCAGTCTGAGCCTGCTTTTGGCCTTAAAGGGGATGTATCGCTTCCTTAGTTCGGCTGAATCACACTGCTCTCAGCTTCTCAACTCTGGAAATGCAGGGCCGTTTCTTCCCCTCCCAGCTGGTGACAACATGCCCCCTGCACGGTGCAGGCTGGCTCCCGCGACTCCTCCCCCCCCCCTCTTTGGGTCCACATGTCACGGTGTCTTTCCCTATGCAGTCTTATTTTGTAAGAGCTGTATACATACCACAGGCTGCATTCAATCTAGACTGAGCAGTGATCTTTCTCCTCTCACAGCTGGAGATGCTCTATGAACAGCACAGATCTCGCTTCTATGCAGGAGAGTTAGGCACCGGGACAAAACTGTTATGTTTTCTCATTGTAGAATCTGTTGCAGTCTGTTTCTGCTGGGTGTGGAGAGAGAAAATGCTACGGCCCCTAACTCTGAGTCAGGCAGGGATCGACACAAATTGTGCTATTTCCTGATTGTGTAGCCCCTCAGTGTAATTCTGTTTCTTCTGGCTGTATAAAGTGAAAATGTGACGGTCCCTTACTCTGAGTGAGAGACACAGCTTCGTGAATACGACCGGGGGGCTGTACAGAATGTAAATGAGCTCTCAGCTAGTGAAATGCAAGGAGGAGGGATCCGGAGGGATTCGACCAGCACTGGATATCAGTGTAAACAAAAACACAAGATAAGGAATACTGTGAATACAAGACTGCTTTGCTAATGACATCCAATTACAAAGTTGCTTGTTTTCACTGTCCCCTTATTCTGAAGACCATTTAATGAAACGATAAAACCCGTTTAATGCTAAACGCTATGCGTGGAGTAAAGCTTAGAGGTGGCACTAGCATGCTGTGGGGAGGCTTTGCTTCACACAGGGACTGATAAGCTGCTCAGAGTTTATGGGAAGATGGATGGAGCTAAATACAGGGCAATCATGGAGGAAAATCTGTTAGAGGCTACAAATGACTGGGGCATAGGTTCACCTTCCAGCAGGACAACGACCCTAAACATACAGTCAAAGCTACAATGGAAAGGTTTAAATCCATGCCTATTTATGTGGTAAAATGTCCCAATCCAGACCTAAATTCCATAGAGAATCTGTGTCAGGACTTGAAAATTTCTGTTCACAAGCGTTCGCCAAGAAATCTGACTGAGCTAAATTATTTTCCAAAGAAGAATGGGCAAAATTCCAGTCTCTAGATGTGCCAAGCTAGAGATATCCCCCAACAGACTGCAGCGGTCATTGAAGCTAAAGGTGGTCCTAAAATGCATTGAGTCAGGAAAGAGGGCTGAATACATATGCACGCCACACTTTTCACTTTTTAAATTTGCAAAAATTTGGAAAAGCACATATCATTTTCTTTACGCTTCACAAATACTTACTGCTTTGTGTTGATTTATCACATAAAATATCAAAAACATACATTAAAAGGGGTTGTCTCACCATGCAGTTTCACAGAGTCACAAACTGCTTTAGCCTCACACTGCCTGGTCGAGCTGTGGGAGGTTCTATATCAGCAATTCGCATATTTAGCTCCTTTATAACCAGCTCAGTCGTTAAAGTGCAGGAGATTTAATCTGTGTAAACAAAGCTACAAGTTCTCAGAGGGGTGAAAACAATTCCTTATCAAAGGTAATTAATCTTATTTTGTTAGAGATAAGAACTTTGCTCTGTCCTACCATGGTGACAGCACTCCCTGCTCTCTGTCTAATCAGAAAGGGAGAGCAGGACAGTAACCAGAGAAACCTGTGTGCACTCAGATGAGATAAAATTTCTCTTATCTCCTGATCAAGGCAATATCAAAAAAGCAATGTATTTAGAAAATGTCTTCAATTACCTATCCCAACATGTTGAAAGCTAATAAGTGTAGTAAGAAATCTCCTTTAACTCCTTAACGACCGCCAGCCGACTTTAGACGTTGGCTGGTGTGGGTCGTTCGGAGTTTGCGGCGCCCGGCGCCGCAGCTGCGCTGAAATCGGGGCTATACTACACAGCTCCGATCGCAGAGCATCTACTGCAGGCACCGGGGAGCAGAGGAAACCTCCCCAACCCGGTGCTTTAACCCTTTGATTGCGGCAGTGCATTACCGCAATGCAATCAAAGGGTTTCCCGACTCTGTCGGGTGATCGGAACACCCGGTGACTCGACAGAGCCCGGGGAACAGCTGCACAGTCAGCTCTGGGGACCTAGCGTGGCCCCAGAGCTGTCTGTGTACTAAGCCAGTGACCAGGACACACTGTTTTGCTGCCCTAATCACTGCCTGTGTCAGACTGACACAGATTAGAATGTATTAGCATATATGATTATGCTAATACTTTTACTAAGTGTAAAAAAAAAATTTAAAAAAATGTAAAAGTTCCCCCTTCATGGGATTAAAAAAAAAAGTAAAAAAAAAAACATAAAAAGTGTAAAAAAATAATAAAATAAATAAATAAAATAAAAATAAATATTTAATAAAAATAATTGTGCATAAATTACACACACAATAAAACTTACACATATTAGGTGTCCACACAACCATAATAACCTTTAGAATTAATCTAACAAGTATTAAGTGTGAAATGGGAATGGTGTAAAAAAATTAAAAAAAAAAAAATACTGAAATTATGTATAAGTGAAATTAAACTATTCCCCCATAAAGTACAACTTGTCTAGAATAAAACGAGGCCTCCTCCAACTGCGTCAGTGAAAAAATAAAAAAGTTACAACTGTTGAAACGCAAGGAGACAAAAACTAAAAAAATGTTCTGGTCATTAACTACTTTTTAGGCATTCGGCTTAAGGAGTTAAGTTTGTGGCTGTAATGTTTATAAATGACGAACAGTTTAAGGAGTATGAATACCCACTGTATTTACTCAAACATACTTATAACGAATATTCACTGATCGTCCTTAAAGTTTGGGGACCAAAACAAAAGCTTAAAGGGGTTGTCTCATCTCAAAGTTTCATAGGATGCATGAATGAAGTAATGCTGCTTTGCTCTGTCACTTCCTGGTCAAGCTTTCTGTAATTAGCATATGAGCTCCATGTATTCAGACTTCTCTGATTATCAGTCTAGATTAGCTAAATTACCTTCTCTGAGGCCCAGAGTAGCCTCTGAGCTAATGTAAACAGTAGAGTAATTAGTCTTTAGTTTGAAAGATCAGATAACACACAAGCTCTCACACTGAATGCTGCAACCTGTGTGATGACGTCACTTCCTGCTATCAGATAGAACAAACAGCAGGGGAGAAGGAGTACACAGATCGGTCACTTGGGAAACCTGAGAGCCCTCAGAAGGTGATAAAATCTCTTGTAGCTCCTTAACAAAAAAAGATGAACAAAGCAATATATTTGGAAAACGTCTTCATTTAGTGTTCCTTACATTTTGAAAGCTATTCTTTGTAGTGAGACACCCCTTTTACTTGAAGCTCATGGGGCCCTACTGCAAAATTTTGACAGGACTTCCCTCTTAAACTAAATACCAAAGTTTAGTAACCTTTTATATGTGTTTTATTGAGTCTTTATCTGTTTCCTCTGCAGCAGTAAAAGTTCCCGTAGGAATAAGGAAACTACTGCACCAAGCTGCTCATCCTTCCAGAACAGAAGTCAGTCATCATATCCATCCTACAGTGGAGGGCAGACGTTTTACAACAGTGAATATGGAGAGTTGTCAGAACAATCAGAAGGGGATAGCTTCACACCCCCTGGAGGCTCTGCTAGTCCTGACCTTGTCCATGCTTCTTTTTTCTCAGATGAAAACTGAGGAGGACCTTACAACTGGAAAAGGCCCTAAGCCACCATAGAGGCCCAGGCTTTGTCCCGTCATATTCATAAATGATATCTGCCTTATACAACTAAAAGAAAGAGTAAGGCCTTCCCGATGGCCTCTGAGTAACCAATACTCAGTACTACTCTGCTGATGCAGAACAGAGACTGAAGGGTAAAATGAAACAAATACCAATATGGACAATGAGAGAGACGTTAATACGTCCTGTTTTCCCAGTGCTCAGAATTCAGACATGGACACAATATTACAGACGTCATTTAAAAAATGCATTCATAATGTCTATATTCAGTATTTTTGTATCCTATTTGCAAACTGAAAGATTGGTCATTGCTTTTGTCAGAGAAATAATAATAGAATTCTGTTGTATATCCTACCTGCATTTGGAAGCTGTAAACGTCATATTATGTGGACTATAATGGACGGCATCGTATGAACATATCTACCAAGGAAGTTCTATTAAAAGGACGACTGCTAGATATGAGTCTAACATTTTATGAAATACTTTAAATTGTACGAATTCAACAAGTTGATATGAACCACGACGGTCTCCTCTCTTTCCCCCGCTTAAAGTGAATGACTGCCTTTCAAAATCATCTCATCTTTAGGTTTAAAATAAAATCTGCGCTGAATATTTTCCTAAGTTATATATATTAAGGTCAGAGTTTGCTTGTTTCTTCCTTTTCTAATGTAGAGCCCCAAATCCACTGCCTATACACTGGTTTAAAATATAAGATTTTGTTGCACTGCAGCCACCACTAGGGAAACTGAATTTTGGATTTGGTTTTGGATAAGAAAAAAAAAAGCGGTTTTCATCGGTGGAATCCACTGGACCTTTATCTCAAAAAAGAGTTAGTCCTTATACTAAGCCAAATAAACTCTTCTAATCAATAATGTATATAAGATCTGGTATCTTTTTCCCTACCTTCTGATTTCACTCAAAAATTATAACAGCTTTGTTTGACACACGAGATATGAATAATTTAACTTCTGTTACACACCTATAATCTTGGACACAAATAGTAGCTGGCTTTATAAATGTCCTTCTGTCACATTATTTCAGTCCCATCAGTGCTAGGTTATCAGTGTCACAATTACCATAGTTAGTCAGTCAAATTGTGATCCACAATTTAAATTTTTAGTTATAATTAAAATTTATATTACAGGATTTTTTTTACAATATATTAATAGTGGAGTCTGTACTATTGGCCACAGGCAAGAAAAATCTAAAACTCTAGCAAGACAGTAATGTCCATAAATCTATTAATAGGTTAAGAGAATATTTTATGGTAGACTTTATTCTGCTAACGAGATATAGACCATAGTAAATTGTAAACAAGTATTAGGGAATTTAGAATTAAACAGGACCATCATTGCATTTTACCAACATTATACGTGATTAAGAGAATGTTCCTAATAGATTTAAGAAGAAATATGTTTCTTTAGTACCGAACCCCAGTGCTCTGTTCCCCCATGCACTTATACTGCTATACAATTTTGCTGCCTGTTGCCACAGGTAAGATGCTTTTCTGTGTGTAGCACTTGACTAGAAGGCGCATACAGATCTACCCTCTAGTGGTAGCAACAGGAAGGGAAAATTTTAAAAGTATGTGTTTGGTGAAACATACTGTAACTGTGCTTTGGTCTAATAAAACTATAAGGTTTGTCCTACCAATAACATTTATTATCTATGAGCACAAAAAGTTAATATTGTATGATGCTTGGGGATCTGCCTGCTGGAACCTCCATTGATCACAGAAAATGGGGCTCCAAATCCCCAGTCTGATTGCCGTGCAGTTTGTGTGTGCACACTGCCATCCCATTCACTGTCTCTAAAATTCTCTTGTCCATCTGAAAAGCATTATGGGCCCCCAGGCAAAGAAGTGGACTGCGCCCAGCATAAGTACATGATATTATACCAGGCCATGCCTCCTGGATTCCTAGACATAGCTCTGCCTGCATGTGGCCCCTATGCTTGTGGTAGCCCAGGGCATCTTACCTAGTTGCCCAATTAATAAAATAGCCCTGATCTATCCTGTTATTGGTAACACAATCACTTCTAGTATTATTAGGAAAATCCTATGAGTTATCTATGCAGCTCGTTTCTTAAAAATTAAATGTAACTTATTGCTAAGTACTTTAAGCAATTTACCAAATGGCACTAAATGCTAAAAAATATGTTCACCTTTGTGCTATGGCTTCTGTTCATACTGTACAATGGAACTGGCACATAGCAGAGCCCATTGACTTATAATGTGGTCCATGGGGGTTTCATTTAGGTTTTGGTAACTTTGCTGCTCTATTCTTGCCTTCAAAAGTGGTGGGAACCTTGATGGAATTTCTGATCCGAACACCAAATCCAAATGTGAACATTACAGCACAGCATAACAACTATACAACTATAAAGCCCTCCCTTTGTAGCCTAAATTACATGCTATCAGGTCAAACCTAAAAAAATGAAGGGTATGTAGCAGTGGAATGGGGATTTTTTTTTCTTTTTTTAGTCGCTCAATATGAATGTTAGGTGTAAACATAAAAGTGAAAAGTTACCATAGAAATATTAGTATCAGGTATAAGCTTTTGGCATATACGAGTCATGCAACAAGATGGTAGCACAATATTGCCATGTTTCTTTTATAAGAGAGGTACTGAATATGCAAGGAGAACAATATATTTAAAACTCTTTCATTAATGTTCCCAGGGGTACATGTAGACTTTGCAGCATAACAACTTGTGTTTTAATGCTACATTTTCAGAGACTCCGTTTACTCCACCTTGTAGATATCATGGGCACCAAGTAATGTGACTTGCTTCAAGCAGATCGATGTTAAGATGAGTTTTATACTTTCAGAAAAAAATGCAATTCCATATCTGTACAGTAGGTGATCATTATTTCAAAATCAACTCCTTTGCACAGAGGGGGGTGAGTAATTAAAACAAGTGCAAAGTGCAACCCTTGTCCTATATAATAGCTGGCAAAGCTGGCGCCCCCTCGGACTTAGCTATACTGCCCACATGTACTCCTGTCAGGACCTTGATTTTTGAACTACGATGTCTGTGTAATAACAATGTCTATAGCTCTCCATGTGTTGAACTACAACTTCCAAAATGCTTTTCTGCCTGTAAGCCTGTACCCATGTGCAAAATCTGAGCCCTTTCCAATTGAAAGTCTTCCAATGACAAAGACTTTTTTTCTATGTACCATGCAAAATGAATGTTTAAAAATTTTTTTCTGTTTTGTTTTGGGATAAAAATATATATATCTTTATATTTTAAATTATTTTTTAGTTCCCAAAACTATTTTTGTTCTCATACGGGTTTTATTTCCTGTCTTTTTGTTATTTGAAAAAAAACCCTGTCGCCCTAAGGGTACATCCAAACGGCACGGGTTTTAAGTCTTTTCAAAAAAATTTTCCCGATTTAAAAAAACGACTGAAAAAACCAATATCTTTTACACAAAATTAAAAAAACCCCACCCAATTTTTCTACATTTTAGTTTTTTCTACTGGGAAAAATTTTCACCACCCCCCGGGAGTTCCAAAAAAAACTCACAACATGACAATCTTCCCCTGGTTTTGGGTTTTGGGAAGCTGTGTTTATTAAATTTTTTTAAAGAGGGGGGCCCAAAAACCCGAAAAACGCGCACGAACCCTCCAAAAAACCCATTAAAAAGGGCGATAAAAAATACCGAAGATTAAAAAACAGAGCCCAAACTGGCTTTTAAAATTTTCCCATGGGGCCCGTACCCTAATTGTGCAGCTGAGGGAGTGAAGACTTGGCTGTCAGTGACAGCTGGGCTCTCCACTGAGAAGACAGGGACAGTTTATTACCGTTATTACCGTTTCTGCCGTGAGCGCCTGGGCTCCGAAAAAACTGAAAGGAACTGGGGGTTTCAAATTCGGGACCCAGATAAGTCTCCCAATGAGTTCTGGGGACTGTATTTCCCTGTTACTGGAGCTAATATATGAGTCCCGTTTACGGGGGAAAAACCCCAAAAAAAAATTTTACATTTTAAAAAAAATTTCCCCTCAAATGTATTTTAAGGACCTTTTAAGAAATAAACACACATTTGATTTTTCTTTCATTTAAGCTGCTTTAAAATTGATTCATAAACAGTCCTGCATTCTGCACTGTATTGTTAGACTTGTCTGTGTTTGCCTCAACCCAATTTATTGTTACCATCCATCCAGTAGATGTCAGGTTTTTCCCTTTAGATGCCAAGAAAAACAGAGGCTCTTATTTTTAAAAATTTACTATTAGGGAAAGGTCCCCAGTGCCCCCAATGTACCCCCCTTCAATTTCATTTTAAAAGTGCGGGAAAGTGTATTTGAAAAACGCAAAATCATCAGCCGTTTCCGGGGAAATGGAAAGGGTCAAAGGTAATTCCAAATATAAAAATTAAATTTTTCAAAACCAAATAGAAAACAGTCATATCACCTTCATGGACCCCCTGCTGTGAAATTTTGCGTTCCCAGAGTGTAATGTTTTAGAGTTTGGGCCTTTTTCTGGGTTTAAATCGCACTAAAGAGGGGGAGAAAATTTTCCCAAACCAAAAATTAACATTTTTGCGCCAAAAAATTCATAAAAGTTAACAAAAATTCCCCTTTTCCCCTTTTTCCTGACCACACACTTTTTTCTAGTTAGACGGGTTTTTTTTAAAACAATATAGCAATATTTAATATTGCTAATATTTAATATTTAATAATATAGCAATTTTTCGCCTTATTTCATTGTATGTAAGTATTCTACCACCAATGTACATTAGAGAAGTCCCTGATAGATGTGAGAAGTCTGTCTCTGTACAAGCGTATGGAAGACAGTGAAATTTTTTGCTTTTTAATCCCTTTCCAAAAGCATATGGAAATTGGGAAGGGAAGTTTGGGGTGCAAAAGTATTTTTCTTTAAAGGGGAGTTTTTAAATTTACCTATACCTTGAGTTAAAAACGCAGGACAAAATAAACGTTTTTCAAAAAACTAATTTTTCCTCTCAGCTCGTGTCAAAACATGTCCTGAAAAAGATGGAAACACAGCTACAATGAGGGGGAGGTTTTGACCTCACAGAAGAAGAGGGGAACATGAAGCAAAGAAGTTTTGGGGGGTTTTCTATCATCCCAAAATAACCATACTAACAGTTTTAAAAACAATGGCCCCCAGGGGTGGCAGCATAAAACATTAAAAAAATTGGGAAAATTAAATTTGAAAATTTAAATTGAATTTCACAAAGTAAAAGAAAGGGTCCCCGGGAGGTGGGACGCCCCTTTCCCCCCCTAAAATCCCTTTCAAATTTTACTAATTTTCCCTTTACATTTTTGGAGTGATGTCCATTGGTAATCCGACGGGCGATCTGGAACCTTTCAAAAACAAAAAGGAAAAAACCTTTCAAAAATACAACAGAGAAAATGGAAGAAAAATTTAAAAATTTTAAGGGCAAAAATGTTTAGTCCATAGTTCGGCAAAAAGTTTTTTGAGATAGTCCCCGAAGGGTTTGAAGGGTACATTCCCAAACCAAAATTTCATTGAGAAATTCCCTTTCTGCTTTTTTACTTGGGGAGATTAATTTTTTCAAAAAAGTAGTTCAAAGGGAATTCCTTCATTTGGATTTGGGGAACTTTTAAAAAACAATCTTGGTGGAAAGGTCTTTGGTGCTTCCCTTTCTGTTTTTATCCCGCCCGGGGGGCAAATAAAATTTTGGGGAAAATCCCGGAAAATTCTTTTTTTTGACATTCTCTTTAAATTTTTGGCCCCAGGGGGATGGTTTTGTACAATTTTAGGGCATTTGGGGGTAAAAAATTCAAAGGGGAATGGGCAAAATCAAACCAAAAACAGGGCTTTGGAAATTGGTGGGCAAGAGTATTTATTCCGGACAAATTTGGATCGTTTTCAGGGGTTTTGGAGGCTGAAGGGCCCCTTGAAAAAGAAGGTCTTTGCTATGCTTGGGATAAAGTTTTCAATCTCTACAGCTAGTAAAGTTCCACCAAAAAATTTTAAGCCTAGGGATGGTATTTTCAGCCTTTGGGGGGGAATTTTTTTTAAATTTTGGGTTTTCCCCAAATAGAAATCTAAAAATTTGGGTTTTTTTGCATGTGTCTTTTACCCCTATAGAATTGAGAATTGTCCTTTTAAAAGAAGTTTGGCTTGTCAGTCAAAGGGGGGCTACAAATCCCGTAGATCATATAGGCTGTTTACTCCGAGGACAACCCCATTTAGTTTAAAAGTTTATTTGTACAGTTAATTTTAAAGCCAAAAAGGGAAACAATTTAACAAATTTCCCCCCTTGAGACCCTTTTTCGGTTTTGTATGGTGGTTTATTAGGCCCCGGTTCCCAAATTTCCCGAATTTTGTAAGGGTTTAACCTGGGTTGAAAGGCTTTTATGGGCATCAGCATCTTGGAAGGAATTTCATTTTAATTTCTTAGGAACAAGGGGTTTTTTGGGAAAACCAAAGTTGAGTCCTTTTGAGCGGTATGATGGCTTCTTTTAAACCATAGGCCAAAAGAAATTTGAGCCCACTTTTTTCGTAGGGGAAATTTTTTTTAACCCCAAGTTTTCAGTACCTCCCCCCCAAACTCGGGCTCACCGTTCAGAAGGGTGTCCCCAGTAGGTCATTTTATTTGCAAAAAGCAGGAAAGGAAGGGGCTTTTTTCACGGCACGGGCATGCGGGCCCCGCGACCCCCCCGTGGCCCTTTTTGTCCCTGCGCCCGCTCGCTTACCTGGCCCTGCTTCCCCTTTGGGTCGCCGTCCTTCCCCTTCCCGGCCCGCCGCGCCCGTTGCCCCTCCCTTGGTGCGCGCGTGGGGACAGCTGGGGCTATTTTAAAAGGGCCCTTTTTCCCCTTATTTTTGGTTCCCTTTTCCCGGGGCGTGGTTTCCCTTATAAGGGGTTTCGCCCACCCCCGGGAATCGGGTGTCAGATCGTTGGGTGCGTTTAGGGAGTAAGAAAGTGTTAGTTCCCTATTGATTACCCGTGTACCCAGTTGGTTCCCCTAGTTTCCTGAAACCCTTTCCCGGTTTTCGTTTTTGCCCTTTACGTTTTGCCCCTCTTGGGCCACGAAACCTCTGCCGGCCGGGCCCCGGGCCCTTTGCCCCGTTCCCGGGTACGCCTTTGGTTTTTCGAAATTCCTTTGGGGACCACGGATTTCCCCGGCCGCCACCCCAAGAAGTAGTCAGGGGTAACGACCCGGTTTTGCCTCAAGCCGCAACCCCAAATCCATTCCCCCTTTTTGGGGAGGGGGTCTGGTGAAAACCCGGGGGGTTACTTAGATTTCCGTTTTTTTGGCGTGGCTTAACTTTTCATCGCTTGTGGTGGTTTTCCAGCAAAAATTTTCCCCCGAACCCAACAGAAACGTTTTTGGGCCATGGATTCCGCCCCAGGTTTAACCCTCCCCTGCCGCCAAATTGGGGTTTTTAACTTTAAAGACCGGCCGTCGCCCAGAAGACCCAAGCGAAATGGGCCCCCATTTCCCCTTGAGGCCAAATTATCAGAAAAACCCTTTGCAACCCCGGCCTACCTCCCAGCGGTCCCTGCCGCGCGCCGCCCCAGTTGCCCAGCAGCCTGGGCTCTCCCTCCCCTTTGGGGGACCTTCTCTGCATCTGCCGTTTCCCTTTTCTCGCCTATATGGAGACCCCAAGAAGTGAGGGGCCCTTTCATCGGTCAATGTTTTCTCCACATCGAGATTTGGGACATAAATTTCCCCAAATGAGGGGCAAAAGGGTCCCCTTTCAAGTTAGCCTCTTAAGGGCCCAAGCCACTCCGGGTGGGCCCGGGGAGGAGATCCGGACGGCAAATTTCCCCAACCCCCTTCCCCCAAAAGGGGTTTTTCCCCGAACCTGCCCTTTTGAGGAACCTGGTCGCACCCCCCTCTGTTTTGCGGCGGGTTTCTCTCCCCTCCGTCAGGGTGCCCTTCATTTGTGGGGACTTTTCTCTTTTGCATTCTTTTGGCAACCATAGGCCCGACGTGGCAATTGGAAACAAAATGGGGTTTTGGGTGGCAACCTTCGGGCCAAAGGCCCTCTGGGGGTTGGTAAAATAATTTTAAAAGTTTTTGGTCTCGGGGGTCGGGCCCCTCTGCCTTTTTTCAAAGGGGGGAACGAAATTGACCCGGGGTTTGGGGCCCCCCCGGAAATGGGGATATTTGCTTTCTAAAAAAGGCAACAAGAACTCCCGCCCTGATTCCAAAGGGGGGCAAGCTTTTCTTTCCGGGGGCCGGTTTTCCAGGTCAAAGGCTCCTTCTTCAACCCCTCCACTTCCAACCCCAAACGGTTCATGAGGACGAACCCTGAAATTTTTAAAAGGGGGCTCAATTTGACCCAGGGGAAAACGCTCACCGAGCGGTCTGCGGCAGTTATGTTTTTACTGTGGCGGTTCCGGCCACTTCTTTTGGGGACTTTTCCGGTGCGCCCGGAAAACTCCCCACCCTGGGGCTTAGGAGATGAAAAACCCCTTTTGGGTTGTTCAGTGGGGCCCGGGCCTCTCACCGTCTGACCATTCCCCCTGTTCTATTGGGAATTTTCGCCAGACAGCCCCTTTCAGGGCCACCGCCTTCCGGACTGGGGTCCGCCATAACTTTATCAGCCCCCGCTGGTGTCCCCATACCGGCTTTCAGGGACCCCCCTGCAAAAAACCCATGTTTGTTCCTCTGTCGGGCAAAATGCCTAAAAGGATGCCATTCGGTTCTGCACTACCCCCCTTCCCCTTTTGCAGTTTTGGGGGGTTACTAGGAAAACAGTAAATCCTCAAAAGCCTCGTTCCCTTCTGACCTTTTCTTGGCCTTCCCTGGTTACAAGGGCAGGCCCGACCCTAGACTGGAACCGGGGCGAGATTCTTGTTGGGGCCCGGCATTTTTCTCACATGCCTTCTGGCACCCCCCCCCTGTCCACGGTTTGCCTTGCGAACCCTACCAAACCCTTTTTTCCCAGGTCTCCTGCTCCTTACCGGGCTTTTTAAAACTTTTTTTGAAAGACAACCCTAAACTTCCCCCTGCAGGGGGGGGGGGGGGGGGCGGGGGGGGGGGGGGGGGGGGGCCCTTTCGTTTGCCCTATCGATTTGCAACCCCAGTACTACTCCCCCCTGGGGCAGAGTTTACCCCCCCGCCCTGAGACAAAGGGCATGTCCGCTAATTCAAAAAAATCCCCCGCAAAAGGGCTTTCCCCAAGTGTCCTGCCTGGGGAGCTGGATTCTTCTTTGTCGAAAAGAAAGATGAAAAACCCCCCGCCCTTTACATTAATTGTGGCCCGAATAAAATAACCGTAAAGAATCGATCCCCCCCTGCCTTTGAAATCGGAGCTTTTTGACCGCCTCTGGGCAAAAATTTTTTTTTCAAAATTGGTCTTCGGGGGTGCTTAAAACCCTGACCCCGGGAAGGGTGAGGGGAGTGGAAAACACCTTTTAAACCCCCCGGATCCCACTTCCAAATCTCTATGCCATTTGGTCTCCGAAACCTCCGGTTTTCTTTCAAAACTTTGTTAATGAATTTTCTGGGATCTTCATATGTCGCGTCATATTTTAAACGGACAATTTCAATCGTTCTAGATTTTACAGACCACCGCCACCACGTCCCCAGGTCTCGACGCCTCCAAACCCCCAAACTTTATCAAAGCGGAGAAGTGCCTGTTAGCGCACCTCCCCCCCCCTTTCTTAGGGTAATCGTGTCAGATCAAGGTCTTCAAGGGACCCCGCCAAGCTCTAGAAATTTCCTGCGGCCCCGCGACAGGGTTTTAATTTTAAAAGGCCAGTGTCCCAAAAAATTTGGTCCTTTCCGGCCCCGGGGTCCTATAAAAGGGTTACGCCCCAGCACCGCTCCCAGATCTTTGGGTGTGCTTTAGTGAGCTAAAATTTTCTATGTGTTTTGAATTCCCCGTGTACCAGTCCGTTCCGCTACTTTCCTGCCTTCCCTGTTTCCCGCGCCCGACCGTCTGCCCTCTCTGACCAGAACCTCGCCCCCTGCCCTGACCTTCTGCCTGCCCCACTACCCCTTTGGGATTACGATTCTGTACCATGCAGTACCCCGGCCGCCACCGCAAGCAAGTCACCAGGGGTAAAGCCCGACCTCACGCCGAGCAAGTCCCTCCCGTTTGCGGGGGGTTTGGGGAAAACCGGGGGGTATTTAAAATTCCGTTCCCTGGCGTGGGTTTAAATATCACGCTTGCGGTGGGCCAGCAAACCACCGAACACTTACAGGACTGTTACCCGAACATGTGCACTTTCAGCGGGGAAAATTTAACCATTTTCCTTGCTCAATTTTTTTGTCTGGGGCCCTAAAACCAGGGTCATTTTTTTGTGATCTTTTCGTTAATAAAACAATGGAACACTGTTCAATAACAGCTAATAGCAATTGGTCCTTTCGAATTCATAACACTCCTCCAGATTGTTGGTCGGTTTTTGGGCCGTGAGGGAAGTCTTCAAATTGCCCCAATGCTTGGGGACTTGAGGGCGAACACCATTTATCTGGGTTTGATTTTTGCGATATATGTTTTCCCAAAAGAAGAAGTGCTTTATCTCGGTTTTTCAAAAGGGGGGCGGGTTTTGCATGGGGATTGCAAATACAAAACCTGAAAGCTACAAAATGATCTTTAATTTTAGGGTTGTTTTCTTTAAAGTACGTGTAATGGGTAACTGGATATGCCCCTTCTCGTTATTTAGAAGCCTGGTTTTTACGATGCAAAAGGTAAGGGTTTTTCCCCAATGGTGGATTCTTGTGAAGAACCCCTGTCCATTATTTTTTTAAAAAACTCTCTGTCTTTTATGGGTAAGGGGTAATTTGTTGTTAATGTTTGTACAAAACATCTAGGGGTGGAATTTTACATCCCCTGCCCCCGGGGTGGGTTTGGGGAATCTTTCCTTTAATTCGTAATAGAGGGGGCACAAGATTTTGAAGGGTTCCTTTAGATGGTTTATGGTCTTATCCCAACATATGTCACCCACAGTTACCGCCTAAGTCAAAACTTTGTTCTAAGGGGCATTTTCTGGACCACGCATTGCGATGTACCTTATGGATTTCAGAATTTCCTACCAATAAAGTAGAAGTTGGCATCAGTCCTTGGAGGAATCTCATTAGCTAAATGCCTCAAGGGGGATGATTTTTGCAGCCTGGGGTAGGAATTTCAGTCTTTCGTCGATTTCTGGTCACATTTAGTTAATTTGGTAAGGGGATGTGGGTTCCCTTTAATGAGGAAACAACGATTCCAATGGTGTTTGCCAAATTTTTCTATACCCAACAGGTTTTAGGGTAAATTTTTGTTCTTCACCATTATTCAAAAATGCAAAAAAATGTAGCTTTGCTAGACCTATTACTTGTTTTGTCTATAATAGCATACATTTTGGTGGCCTTTTCAGATTGACCTTCTGGGTAGACCTTGACCAAACACACCTTGACCAAACCACATATTTCCAAGCAGAAAGAGGAGATTGTGGTTGTGGCTGAATCTTAAGCAGGTGGCTCCCCACCATGCATAGCAACGGCATTAAATCCTTTAGGTTGTGGCTTTAATAAGTAATGCTACTGTAACAGTCTATCACTATTGCAATCACGAACCATACCCTTAATCCTTTTTCAAGGGCTGAAGAAGGGGTAAAACACTTGAACACACCCAACTTCTTTATTATCTTGCGCTCTTGCAAATCTTTGCCTGACCCAAGACATTATTTGAGGAGGGTTTTTATTTGTGAACAGGGCACCTCATTAGGAGGTTTTCCCCCTTAGGACAGGATGCCCTCCTAGTGGGGGGAGGATGCGCAAGGGAATTTTCTTTTTAATAAAAAACTGTTCCCTTAATCCTCTCATTTTGGCCCCCAAACTCTGTAAAAATGAAGAAAGGGGGGAAAAAAACCACATTGAGGATGTTGAAATTTTTTCCGTTTAACGACAAATTTCATGCACATTTTAATAGCTTAAATTGCCGAAAATTTTTGAACCCCGCCCACAGCGGGGCAAAACAGGGATTTTAGGTTAAAACGACATTTCTGGTCAGTAACCCCCTTTGAGAGGGGTTTTCCTGTTCAAATAATGCGCCTAGAATTGCTGAGCAAAACATAAATCTAAAGCTTTGTATGATTTTAGTCCCCCCCTCCCCCACGCCCCCAAAAATCAGGGGCGTTTTCAAATTGCTGTTGCGCCCCGAATGACCTGAACTTGGGGAAAAACGGAGGCAAAAACATAATGCGAACGGGGCTGCGCCTGTTGTGGGGCTGAAAATACGCCAGACTTCTGGCACAGCCCCGTTCATACATGCCGCCCATTGGGTTCTCTTTTGTATCTGGAACCTCAGTCTGCCCATTTTTCTTGCATACCATGTGGCAGTTTGAACTACTACTGGATTGACACCATGAGCAGTGTCAAGATAACTCAGTCCTGACAGACATGGGTCCATTTTAGCCAATTTTAATTCCTTTAGTAGGTCACTCAGCTCCTGGAGCTTGCAGTTGTCCTTGCTAGTAATCTTGGGAAATGATTGAAGTCTCTTAAATAAATCACTTTCTATAGCTTCATGACTGACGTAGGTCTGTTCAAGTCTCTCCCATGCTGCAGTTAGACCTTCCTCTGAGTGGCATGCATGAACTGGTCTTAATGTCTTTATCCATTCTGCAGACTCTAGGCCTAACCAGTTGACAAGCAAGTCAAGTTCTCCCTTGGCGGTGAGGTTAAGATAATTACTTCTTTGAAGGTCAACTTCCAGGCTCTATAGTTTTCAGTACGGTCATCAAACTTTGAGAGACTAATGTTATTCAGCTCCCTGCGTATCATATATCTGGCAAAGTCCGACATGTCTGATCTCCCACTACTTGTTGCTAGATTACGTTGTGGTGTCTCTAGCATATAAGATTTAGGTAAATCTGGAGAAAATGATGTAGCATAAGGATTAAGCTGTGATTTAGTCTCTGGAGGATTTGCTGGCTGGATGCTGGAAGTTACCTCTTCATCGATAGGTGGCAACATCAGTTGCTGTGTGGGTACATCTGTGTGGTAGCTTACAAGTGGCACTGCTGTATTAACCTTAGAAGTCTCTGTTTTCAAAGTTAAGTCATTGTGGCTATCAGGAGGTATAGACAATAATTGCTTTAGCACGTAATCAGCAGTCCAGTCGACTGGGTCTTCCTCTTCTCTTGGGATATAGAAGTGTGGATCAGTATCTTGATCAAATGCTTGTTCAAAAAAGTTTTAGTTCAGTTAAGGCAGCTGTTTCTTCTTTTTCCATTTGGAGTATTGTTATCTGGGCTTCTGCCTCTTTCTGTGCCGTTTCTGCTTCCTTCCTAGCCATTTCCGCTTTTATCTCTGCTTCCTTCTTAGCCATGTCCACTTTTAGCTGTGTTTCCTTCTTGGCCACTTCTGCCTTCAGAACTGCCTCTGCTTCCTTCTTAGCAAAGTAACTTCTAAGACTAGCTTCTTCGGCATCTGCACAGATCTCTATAAATTTCTTATGTAATGCTGACCTTCTGGAAAAAGATGATCTGGAAGGTGAAGATGTATGTCGAATAGAAACTGATTGATGTGACTTAACTTCCTGCAAGTGAGTGATGCACAGTTCTGCCTTATCTTTGGAGTTTTGAACTAAGGCATCTTTTCCTTGGAGGAGAGTCTTTCTCTCAACTAGCTCTGCTGAAGCATCATCAAGATCAGAGGTATTCAGGAACGTGAAGTACTTTGCAGACAGTCTCTAGTAGTGATCAAAAGCAGCAGATAAACGATTCAAACTTGTAGTTATCTTCACTGCATCATTGTTATGGCGTGGAAAAGCTGCTAAATAGTGTTCAACTCTTTCCCATAGGTCATCTAGATTGTCACAGAACTCATCTCTGGTTGTCTCAAAGTTCTCTCTAATCTTTTTGTGACGTTTAGTCACACATTTAAACTGTTCATCTGAGTCTTTGGAAACAGAGTACATTTGCTTAGGTTCAGCAGTTGAACAACCTTTGGTGGACATTCTCTATTTGGTGGTACTGTCTCTTTAAGACAGGACTGCAACTTAGCCCACTGTGGTAGAGAAGCCACGTGCTGGTTAAGATGGTGGACAGCTCTAAGCTTGCTTGAAGACAATGTGTAACATGAAGACACTACAGATTTAGGTTCGTTTTAACTATTTAGGTTCGTTTTAACTGCCACCGATGTAAGTTACAGAAGTCTCTGATAGAAATAACAAGTCTGTCTCTGTACAAGCATATGGAAGACAGTGAACTCGCTATATTAATCCCCTTCCAAAACATGTGGAGTGCCAGTAAGAAGGATGCAATAGATGTGTTTCAGGTATTTATTGACTGTACCTTGAGATAACACGTAGGAGGTTACAATATATGCGTTCAAAACTAATTCTCCTCTCAGCTCTGTGCAAACATGTCTGAACAAGATGGAGTCACAACTACAATGAGGCAGGATGTGACCTCACAGAAGAGGAGGAGGAACATGAAGCAAAGAAGTATGGACGTTACATGATCATCTAACATAACGATATAAACAGGTGCAAACAATGGAGACAGGGTGGCACCATAACACATCAAATATAGCATATAATAGTCATAGCATTAAAACACATGTAATGGATGGGTCCCAGTTAGGTGGGACACAACAGTAAGGCTTTATTTTTATATAATATCTAATAAACTGGTAAAACAATTTTTAAATACTCCCTTTAATAACAGAAAAAGTGACATGAAAATAAGTATTGTAATTGTGTCACTTTTCTATCAAAGATGTTTTCTATATAGGTGATATAAAAATGTAGGGTCATCGAGGGAGGGACAAAACGTTGCGGTTTGGACTGTCAGGTTTTTATAAATTAATTATTCTTTCTGCTCATATTGTGCCCCCAAAAGGTCAGAAAAAGACCCTGGGAGAGAATTTTACATAAGTTTTTGTTTGTTTGCTGATTTCTCCGAGTAACTATTAGCCCTAGTTACAAGGGAAAAACAGCCTAGAGCACTGACTGCAAAACTGATCTGCAGCTACCATGCCCCGCAGGTCACGTGTCTGCCTGGAATAAGGTAGACTAATTGAGAGAGGTATATGCAAAGATCGGAAAGGCAGGGGCAGTAATTAATGTGTAGCTGTGAACTGTGGAAAGCTGTTTTAAGGTGAGTGGTGCCCCAGACAATCGCCGACCCCACCCACATATAGGAATGGATCTATATGGAGCCAATCCAGATGGCTGCTTTGGAATCCTTAGATAGAGAAGACCCAGCCTGGGTTTATCCGCCGTCTTTGCTGCTGGGTGATGGTAACCTGCTGAGGACTCAGCTCCCAAGAGGAGCTACATTATTATCTATTGTTTGGCCACCCAGGGCTTTCAACTCTGTGCAGCAAAACCTCACACCATAATGAAAGAGGGAGCTTTTTTGCTATGCTACATGGCCCTCTCTTTTTATGCATGCTAGTAGCCTCACATTCTCCAGTGAAACATATATAATGGTGATATCAGGGTTATTATTTAGATTAACCACAAAAAAAAAAATTCCATTACATTGATAGCAGAGTGAACCAAAGAAACTGACTTGACTCCTCTTGACTCCAGGTTCTCATCCTATGTATTGTTAGGCCAATTTAATAAAAATAATAATAATGATAATATTAATCTTTATTTATATAGCACCGACATATTCTGCAGCTGTTTACAATTGAGAGGTTTTGCCCCGGTTCACACGGCTTATTCAAGCCGAAATTGTGACCTGGATTGCGCTTGCAATTCCGGCTTGAATAAGGGCGGGTGCGGGGGCGCAGCCCGCCGGCCCCATAGACTTACATTATCCACGGCGCGTATTGCGCCTGGATAATGTGCAGGTCACTTTCTCCCCGCCCGCGGATCTTCGCGAGCGGGTAGGTAGGCGACGGAATCCACAGTTCTCATAGAGAACTGTGGATTACCGTAATTACTGCGACGGATTGGCGCCGTACTGCAGCGCAAATACGGCGCGCAGTACGGCGCCAATCCGCGCCGAAATAAGCCGTGTGAACGGCCCCTTTAAGTACGGACAAAAAATAAGCATTACACAGTAAAAAAGCTACTAACACAAGGTATGAGGGCCCTGCACACAGCAGCCTACAATTTATGCAGGTGTAGAGTTGATAAAAAGGTGAGAAGTAGTTGGTTTACACAATGCTCCCTAAATACAGAGTAGTACACATAAAGGTAGATGAACCTATCACCCATATAGAACATCTTTGTACCGATAAGTGGCTGTGAGTGCCCAAGTGCATGGGGTGTCAGAAATGGATAGAGGATGTAAAGTGCTTATTTTTTACCTTATCCTTGACATGAATCTGTCACCAGAGTCCATTATTACAGTTGTGCATCATTTTTTCATCAATATGCAGAGGTTTTCACAGTATAACCTGCCGTTCTCAGCATTCATGAGCAACAGGCTTCCCCTATCCACCTGGCGCTGATTGATAGCTTTCTCCCTATAGGGGCAAGAGGGTGGTGAGCATAGCAGAGAGGGCAGCATAAACCTGGTGACTATCTATCTACCTACCTATCTATCTACAAAACAGCATTAATGCTATCTTTTGTAAATGTACAAAACAGAGGGTTTTAGTGCACGTTTTGATCAAAATGTGTGTCCACCTACCTATCTATATATCTATTTTTTATTATCTATTCTTCTCTTTATCTATCTGTCTACCCATCTATCTATCTAAATATCTGTAATGGCTAGGGAAACGGTGGTAGTGGTCACACCAGGGAGCAGAGTTTAAGTGGGTCCTGCTGTTCCCCAGAGCCCGCCGCAAAGCGGGATGGATGTGCCATGGCGGGATTCCACCAGGTCACAACCCTTGACATGACTTGCTTGTGGAGGCAGCCAAGGTGCAGCGAGGTACAAGACACAAGCGAGCTCGTAGTCGGGGACAGGCAGGAAGGTCAGGACATGTGACGAAGGTTCGTGGTCGGTAAACGTAGGTGAAGAGGTTCGGTACACAGCAAGACGACAACAAGACTTCTGGAATGTTTTCACAATAGACTGCGCACAAAAAGTAGATAGGAGGGGAATATCTAATCATAAATCGTCTCACAGAAAGAACAAAAAATATTCCCTTAAAATGATAACCTTTATTAGATATACGTTAAAAACCCAAGATATAAAATACCTCAATGGCCTCAAAACAGCCAACAATAGAATTACTGTATACTTAGACACAGACCTAGAGTGGTTAACAGTTAGTAAAGATAACCACCAAGGTATATATGGCCAAAATTGGCAAGGGGAGCATGCATTAAAGATACAATATAGTTAGATAAGTGAACAACTATATTCTAAGAAAAAGACTCACGATTCTGTAGGTCTTATATGATGTGCTCAAAAATCTAAGAATTTTAATTCCAAGATGGGAAATAGAGGATTCTAAAAGAATATGGACCGGATAGATAATGATACAGTACTAAGTCCAAACCCTATCAAAGCAGAGCACCCGTCCCGAAAAGGACGACCCCACCTATCGACGGCTCACCCTAAATAATACATATATTTTCACGGTCCCATACAGATAATCTTAAACAATGTATATATCTATACAGTCCCATATGTATACAGACCAAATAGTGTAGTAATCCCAGTGTAGTAATCCCGACGCGTTTCCCCAGTGTTCGGTTCATCAGGGGATGATAGAAAAAGACAATTCAATAGTCCTTTGATGGCATGATGAGGCCATGATGAGCCCTTCTGGGATTCAACTGTAGTCAGACAGACCCAGGATATTGGTGCAAAGAATCTTCTGTTGATTGGAGACTCCTACCAGATTCAAAACCATTGACTTGCCGCTATGGTTGCACTCATTCTGGGGCACAGAGATTGTCTACCTCATGGGAGACTTGTTCTAATGTGTCAGGAATTCCACCAAAGCCATGCTATATAGCAAGGGCCCATAGAATTACCTTTTTAGAAGGTAGAGCAGTTGCCTATCCTTTTGGCAGACATGTTCTTCTATGCCAGGAATTCCATCAAAGTCACTTCATATAAGCATGAACACACAGAATTGCCTCCATTGTGGCATTTATTACAAGGAACAGTGATGGTCTAGCTACTTGTGAGACTTCGGATTTGTAAAGAGAGGCGACAACTTATTTTCACAGCCCTATTATTCACCTAAGTAAATTGCGGTAGGCGCCTATTGTAGAAAAGTTATAGCAGATTCAATTTGGTTTCCATGAAGCATAATTCCCAGCAGTCTTCCCTGCTGGAACCCATCATTGATCTTCAAAGCTGTGCAACATCAGTGTTTCAGAAGGCAGGAAACTCATCCCTGTTATTGTTGTCAGTAAAGATGGCGTAACGTCTACATACCGTATGGAGAGCACCAGTTTAAAGGTGTGTAGGTGTACGATTGCCTTTCTTAAGCCCACTACAAAGCATCTGCAATACTAACAACGCATTATGGGGAAAGGAGAGCTGCTGGGAAGCCTCACAGCGCCCCTCACAATTGGGTTGTAACAAATCTTTTCAATTACTTCAGAACTTCCCCTGAATCTACTGAGAAAGCAAAAAACAATAATTCTAGTCAAAGCACTCAATATCGCTCACATTACATACGCAACCGGTTTCACTTCATGGGTGCCCCTCATAGTGTAGAGGCACGCAAATAGCGACACTGGCTGGACTGGGTAGAGAGGCAATATGGCTGAGGAGAGGGGGAACATACTACACCTTATGGAATCACCAGCTTAATGGTGTGTCAGTTTTTGATTGCCTTTTAGCCCACTACTAAGCATCTGCATAGTCTTGTTGCCATATGACTTCTGGCTTCCCTTGGGAACACTAAAAAGATCTCATCAGTTGATTCCAATTGGAGAATATCCGGTGTCCACTTCTGCAAAGCTTCATGGTGTCTGCTGAGCCCACCTGAGCAGATGTAGCCTGGTACCTCTTATGGCAACACATCCAGCTTATCTTACCTCCATTGGATTTACTAAAGGTTAAGCACTACGTGGCCTACAGTGTCTTGGACACCAATACATGGCTCAATATCCACCTCTGTTAGGGTACTTGAGCTTACTACGGCACTTCAGCTCTCTTGTAACCAGTTACTGTATATCAGGATCCCGAGGCTATCACTACTAGTGGTACAGTGCTCTTGGACAGCTGGTCTTTGTGTTCTAAAATGTTCTACATACATATTGAAGCCTACTTGGGCATTTCAATAAATAAATTACATAAATTCAAAATTTTTGCTTTATTGTAAACTCTTTATCAAAATGTCTTTATTTAAAAGTACATGAACTATATTGTTATCACCCCCTCATCGTATACATATTATCTTGGTATCTCAGCTCTGGCCAGAACAACTGGTAAACTGGAAATATTTCCATCTGATGTGTTTAACTAATCTGTATTCTAACAAAACTATTCTTTTTCACCGGAGAGTAGGTTGGAGGCCCATTTTAATAGAGACGGAAGTGGGGTTCAAGATAGGACACAAAATCTATCAAGATATATATTATATAACTCCTGACAAATCACACGAGTAGTATACAAAGTTCCTTAAATGGAAAACACCCCCTTTGATTGTGTGCTGAACTAAATTAGGCTACGAATTAGCAAAAATTCATCCGTGGACACATAAATTATTAGTAAAACTGGCCAGTAAAAATTATTGCCTACCCTCCCATACCATAATTGTTGCAGATACTAATAATCAACCTCAAGTCATTATGAATAAAAGACGTTTTAAATTTTTTTATATATTATTGTGAGTTGTATTAAGGTTAAAAAGACATATGTCCATCGAATTCAAACAAGGGTGGGGAAAAATGTGAATGAAGGGAAAGGGAAAGAGAGCGTTTTTCTTTTTAAAAAACTTATGACGTTGACACATTCCAGAGAAGAGAAAGCCGCGCCGCCAACCACACTGTCAATTTAAGCGTCATTCTTATTTTTTGAGTGTCATAGTGTGCCTGAATGAATGATCCTTTCAAAAATCTGGTCGTGTTGACACTACCTTGGCATCAGTATAATTGAATGCCTGCCTAATTAGGTGCAAGCAGATAATCTAGGCACCTAGCATATCATTTGCTAAACTTAATTAATGCGCCAAACATTGAGCGACGCATTGCGAAATTGGAGATGTCGTGCCTAGGCATGCATAGCGCCCTAGTATTTGATGTTAAAACTACATTTCATTCATATAGAGAATAGGCATCCACAGTTTTATTATGATGACGCAAAACATACACCAAACAAAAGCTTCGCACCCTAATACGTTCCAAACCCCCTCCGACCCCCACGAAAACCCCACTAGGTCAACCTTTCAACCAGACTCCATAATCCCCCTACTGAGCGATGAAGTCCAACTTTTGAACCCATTGGCAAAGCAACCAACCTCCTAAAAAGAGATTGTGCATATCCCTGATTCTCCAAAGTTGCCATCCCAGACTCTGTGGATCCAAATATGTTAACATCTACATAATTATTAATACATATTAAAGTAGTAATTCGGTATATTTTAAGCGCCTTATTCTTTAAAACACCTCAATTCGTTTCAACGAGCCCCGACGCTGGTGACACCCAGCTCCTCACTAAGTACCAAGATTCACAATGAGTTTCTTCCAGGTGAAAAGCAAGGCTTTTCTCTTCCTGAGGAGATTTGAAACCTTTTTCTTCAGATGAAGGAATGTTACACCTGTCTCACACAGCACAGGGTGCATTTCTAACAATGAAAACCAATCAACAAACGCTTTTGCCCACACTTTATTTAGTGAACTCCGAGTTAGGTGGTGCCGCGATTTCACTCAATAATCTTCATAGAAGATTTAATGCCCATTGTGTGACCTCGGACCCTCGGTCGTAGGGCCGTGCTTCTACACTTTTCGCGCCTTCCAAGGCGCTAAATAAGTCTATTTACATTTTCCCACACCATCTCTTTCGTAACTCTACTATAAGTGCCATGTCCCAATACTCTACGAGCTCCCAGACGTAATCCCTATTTAATTCTCTCTTAACCTAAACAATTTATCTTGAGACTACTCTCTAATGCAACGTAAAATTGTACAGATAACCACCTGCATGTAAACATATGAATTGCTAAAGTGTTTATTTTGCATAATGGTCCCGGGGCCCGTAGTTACTTGTATCACATTTCCTGAGAACTTAATTTTACAACGTATGGCCTTTACGCCACAGAAAAAGAAGTCCCAGCATCCAAGCTTAACCCTATCCACCGCTCCACAACCAAAGAGTAACACAAACAAAAGAATTCGAGAACCAACCAACAGGCCCGCGATGCAGACAACCCCAACCCTCCAATCCTCACAAAAACCCACCAAACCCCACAACACACATTACTCACAACACCACAAGCTCCCTGACCAGACAACACTACCAACAGGGCATTAAAAAAAAGCACCAAGGGCAAGATTTCCAGGACACTGACCCCAGACTGATCACCAGTAGAACCAAATAAAGCAGATGTGGATAGCATTAGTAACAACAAGGAAAGTCAAGACACACACACAAGACACCCTAGGACATCTACACAGGAGCCAGCTGGCACTAGAAACCACGACCACGCACAAGGGGGGGGGGGGGGTGTGGCAGGGGGGGAACTCGGGGGACAACGAGTGTGCCCGAACACCCGAGTCCGCGCAGCCCAACAATAACATAAAAGAAAGGACTGAAATCCACGATATAAACTGGATACCACATGACAACAACCACCACTCCAAAAGCAGCCTCAGCGCACACAACCCGGACGCTCAAATACGCCACACCAACCCATCACTCGGGAAAAAAACGCTGAACAGTATAACTACTAAGCATAAATATGCGGGCATGGACAACCAAGGAGGCAAGTAATCACCAGGTGAGAGCTGTTACGGACTCCAAAGAGCAAGGATAAAATTGGCTTGGAAACCCAAAGAGCATGAACACCCCAAAGTACAGCTGGTCTCGCACTTCCCCCAACACCAAGGCATAAATAGCTGGCATGGACACCAACGAAGTACATGGGAACAACTGGTGTGAACACCAAGGCATAAATAGCTGGCATGGAGACACCAAGCGCCACGGACCCATCGGGAACAACTTCTAGGCGTGCGAACACCACAGAAGGACTCATCTCTACAACATTACACGCTCTTATCGGCACGGACAACAACAGACAACGTACATCTGAGAGGAAACAACTGGCGAATTAGACCACACACCAGCTCGGCGTGTCTCCGCAATGCGCGAGCGAGAGACCATCCACCCAACGAACATGCGACCATGGCGGAACAACCCTCGGTTGAAACACCCTACCGAACCGCCCTTAAAGGAACAACTGGAGGAACAGACTTCAGGGTGGACAACCAAGGCAGACCATGACACAGACTGGTGTGGACACCCCAACGCAGCGCGCCACCTATCGGAGACTCACAGCTGGCGTACGGACAAACCAAGGCAGGACATGGGAATAGCTGGCGGGGGCACCTAAGAGCAGGACATGCGGACATCAAACAGCCTTGGCGGAGGCCCCCACCCACCAACGTGCGCAAGCACGAGACTATCGACGGACTCAATAGCTGGACAGCGGGCACCAAGGCCAGACATTTAGGAACAGCTGTGAAGACCACCACACAAAGGTCAGGAAATGGCAAACAGCTGGTGTGCACCACCTCCCCCCTCCCACCGACATCAGACATAGGCGAACAGCCTGGTGTTGACCCCACCCAAGCATGAATGAGTACAACAGCTGGCGTGGACACCAAGGCAGGCACACTGGAAACCACACAGCGCTTTGCTGCCCCCAAAGCAAGGAGCGGCATGGCGGAACCAAGTGTCGAATACGAGTCAGAATCCAAAAGGACTAGATGAAATCAGATGCACAAACTGTCACAAATTTTAATACCAAACATCAAACACATGAAACACGTGTAGCACCAATAAAGGAAACAGAATAGAAGTAAGGAACAAGAAAAGCTCACCAATGAACAGAATCTCCAGAATAGGAGGCACTAATGCGAAGGAAAACTGAGCAAGTACAACCGAGCTAATCTGTATCAAGTCGAAACAACACCCTAAAGGCACAGTGAGATTTGCCAAGCATTGTCTCTCGACGATAACACACAAGAGTCATCTTCCTTTTTTATAACATACTCAAGCTTGCAACACAGTTTTTAACCACACTGGTTTGAGTCCTCTCGCGCCCTCCACCTGCTAAAATAACATATAGCTGCAAAAGCCACTGTGCCCTATAATCATCCTTACAAGAGCATTTTACATTTTCCCCCCTTGGTGGCAGCAATATACACTATCATCAAAAAACACGTTTTGTGCGGAGTACAACACATCATCATCCCCAAAAAGCGTTCCTTTCCTCAATGAAATGTGACCTCTCAACATAAATTGTATCTCTGAATAAGTAATCAGTGTCCGGCACGACATAAGCATCAGCGACATCGATGTGGGCTGAAAACATCTGAAGAAACCACCGAGAGGTCGCGTCAAACATCTTAAGATCAGGCTACAACTCACTAAGACCCCTCACACCGCATCCAACCTGACGCTTAATTTTTATCTATACTGAGGCACTGTAGCAAATGACTTGGACAAGAGAGAGAATTGTGTTGGCTACATACAACTATATTCATTTATTACCTATGAGAGGTATTAAAGGGGTTGTCTCACTACGAAGATCATAGTTTAAAATGAGGAGACCAAAAATCTAAGACACCATGTCATTGTCCTTCGTATACCATTTAGCAAAGTACTATAGTAGTGAATGGCGAACATCTCTTTGAACCCGAGAGCAGAAACTGCGACCGAAAAAATACCTTAGCTACCTGCAAAGTGCCAGCCACCGACCATCGCACGGAAGCAAGGAGCGAAGTAACGTTGGGAAGCGGGTTTGCTCAACAATTATTACGTGGATGTGAAGGACCGCTTAGAGCAACCTCATTCCCTCGGCTCGCCCATCACACTCTCCCACTCCCCATACCTGTGACCACCAATCCATAACCGAGTTGAGTATGAAACTAGCAGCTCTGTAAACAACAGGCTCGCCTCCCCCCAACTACTCGTCAGACCGTTGCCACCTGCGCACTCAAACAATACACCCACCCCACAACCAACAACAACCCACTAACCTACTATCACACTCACCACATAGTGACTACGCGAAAATAACAATTACCACCACCACTACCCAGAACCACCCCACCACCACAACCACCAACTAGATGCACACCTTCGTACAACAAACACCCACACCAACAACACCACCCCACCCACGCCACAACACTAGTGAATGATAATAAACCAACATCAACAACACACATAATCAACCACCAACAACATAGGTGACTCTGCCGAATAATTGCCAGGACAACACACACACACCACCTGCACCAACGCTACACACACACCTGAATAATACAAACAACTCCACCCACCCTCAACCACAATAAAGCATCGCCACCCCTCACACATATCATACCTCCCCAAACCGCAAACACCACCCGACCACCCTACCAATGACAATAGTTGAAAACCAGCGAATTAAAAATACCCCTCCACACTCACCTCAACAACCAAAACACACAACCCCACCAAACTCACAAAAAACATCCACACCCGAACCTCCACACACACAATCCAAACTACAGTCTAGCACACACACACACACACCACCCTACGAATCTAGTCTGACTGCACATAATACCACCAACCTACCAACACCACCACCACCACCACCATATAGATGCATGAATAATACCGTATGTATCACCACCACAAAAACACCACATACGTGACAATGAAATCAAATACACATTAGTATTGTATCAACCACCAGCATATCGACACGGCGCGAGACGAACAGAGTGACCGACAACAATAACAATAGCCACCTCCCACACCCATTACTAAATATAAACCATCTAACACTTTTGTCACACATATAAAGAGAGATTACATTCACGGGGCACATTTAGTGACCTCGTATGTCGACACCGTGTTCCCCAATAAGTACGTCTCATCATTCCTGTTTCTTCACCATCCGGTTCACACCTTTATGCTGATTTCTCCTCAGACATCACCCAACACTCATCCCCCCCCTCGCAAGATTATCAGATCACCAAATATAATCGAATCCTACACACATATTTCCAAGCAACTCTTACTTATAAAACTATATAATATCCCCTAAGTTAGTGAGGGTGTATATGATCCCCTCAATTAGGCAGGTATATAAAAATAGGACTCCCTCCAGCGCAGATAGGTATATAGATATAGGTTCCCAAATGCCAGCAAAAAGGTATACTAAATATGCATCTCCTCCAACCAGCCAGTATACAGATGCTCACTCCTCCCCAGCCTGCATATAGCCAGCTCCCCGCGCCTCCCGCAACTTCTAAAATAGCCGGATGCCAGCCACGTCACACCAACCTGGTATATAGCACAGCTACTTATTACTAACCCACCCAAGTCCCGTAACTATACAGCAAGCTCTCCCCACCCCAGCCGGTATACTAGCATCTCTCCCCTCCCCAAGGCTCAGATAGATAGCATCATCTCTCTCCCCCCAGCCCCTGTATTATAGCAAGCTCACTACCCCCCACCTGTATATAGTCCAGCTCTTCCCATCTCCTCCCCCCAGCCTGTGATATAGCCATCTTCATCACCCCCCCAGCCTGATATAAGCCAGCTCGCCCCCACAGCCATGTAATATAGGCCCATCCTCTCCCTCCCATCCTGTATATAGCCTACCCCCGCCCACATACCATTATAACTAGCCAGCTCTCTTATCTCCCCCCCCGGCCTGTTATATAGAGACCATGCTTTCCCCCCAGGCCTGTATATTAAAATTTCAAAAGCCATGCCGCCCCCCAGCCTGTTATTTAGCCAGCTCACTCCCAGCACAGATATATACAGTTCTGCCCTACCCCCTACAAGCCTTATATATTAGACCCCCCCCCCTAGCCTCCCCCCAGCCTGTCACATAAATAGCCAGCCTCTCCCCCAGCCTGTTAATATTATCCTGCCCCCCACCAGCCTCTATATAGCAACTCTCCCCCCACCTATATATAGCTTCCCCCACCATCTGTATATTAGCTGCCCCCCCAGCCTTTATATATAGCCTGGCCCCACGAGCCTGTATCTATATTCCTAGCCCCCCACGCCTGTATTACAAGTCTTGCTCGCCCCCATACCATTTACCGCCTGCATTTATAGCCTGATCTGTCCTCTTAACCCCTAGCCTGTTATATTATCCTTTGCCCCCGTCCACTACCTGATATAAAGCCCAGCTCTTCCCCCCCAGCCTGTATATAGCCCTTGCCTACCCTCCCACCCCAGGGCCTGTATAGCTCGAGCCCTTGCCAACCCCCCCAGCCTGAAATACTAGCGCCTTCCCCCCCAAGAACCCCTGCACACAATAAGCACACCGCCCTCAGTTCTGATAATATAGCACCAGCTCTCCCCCCCACCTGTATATAGACCTCGCCAACAGCCAACTCACCCACACTCTCCTCGTATCACTAAGCCTGCCCCCCCCCCAGCATGTATATAGCCTCCGCCACCCCCACCAGCCTGTATATAGCCCTGCCCACTCCAGCCTGTATCTTAGCCTACCCTCCCAGCCATTTATATTAGCCTCCTCAACCCCCAGCCTAGAATATTGCCTGCCACCCCCCAGCCTGTATATAGCCCTGCCCCTCCATGCCAATATATACAGCCTGCACCCCGACCAGCTACTGTTATATAGCCTGCACGCCCCAGCCATGTAAAATAAGTTGCCTGCCCCCTGCCCCCCGAGCCGGTCATATAGCCGCACCACCCAGCCTTATATAGCCAGCTCTCTACCCTCCCCCCACCTTTATATAGCTGCTGCCCACACAGCCTTATATATAGCCTGCCCCCCCCCCCAGCCTGTATATAGCCTCCCCCCCACCAGCCCAGTAATATAGCCATCCCCCCCGCCAGTATAAATATGCCACCCCCCAGCTTGTATATAGCCTCGCGCCCGCCCCCGCCGCCTGAATGGCCTGATATATAGCCTGCCCCCCCAGCGCTTTATTACTTAGCCGCCCCTCCAGCCAATATACATAGCCTGCCCCCCCCAGCCAGTATAATAGCCCAGACTCTCCCCACCTGTACTATAGCTCCGCTCTCATCCCCCAGCCTGTATATATGCCTTCCCTCCCCCGTACCTCGATATATACAGCCTGGCCCCCCAATCCTGTATATAGCCTCCCTCGCCCACACCACCATCCTGTATATAGCCTGCCCCACCCCCAGACCACATCAAATAGCCTCCCCCCCCCACCTGTTACCTAAAGGCCTCTACCCACCCATGCCTGTATATAGCCATGCCCCCTCTACCAAGCCTCTAATATAGCCTGCCCCTCCATGCCCAATATATTAGCCTGCCCCCAGCCTGTATACTAGCCCAATCTCTCGCCCGCCTGTATATAGCCCTGACCCTCCCCCCCACCTGTATATAGCCTGCCCCTCACCCCAGCACGCAGCCTGTATACTGAGCCAAGCCCTCCCCCCAGCCTGATATCAGCCTGCCCGTCCCAGACTGCAGCATACAGCCTGCCCTCCAAGCCTGTATATAGCCTGCCCCCACCAGCTACCTTTGTCTACTATCAGCCCTGCCCCCCCAGCCCTGTATATGCCAGCCTCCCCCCAGCCTGTATATGCCAGCTCTCCCTCCAGCCTGTATAATAGCCCTGCCTCCCCCAAGCCTGTATAATATCCTGCACCCCCCCAGCCCTGTATATAGCCGTCGCCTCCCACAGCCTGTATATCCACCAGACCCACCCCAGCCTGTATATAAGCCTCCCCCACACCTAGGCCTTTATAATAGCCTGCCCTCCAGCCTGAATATAGCCTGCCACCCCCAGTCGGTATATAGCCCTGCCCCCCCCAGCCTGTATATAGCGCGCTCTCTTCGCCCCCCAGCCTGTATATAGCCTGGCCCCCCCTGACAGCCCTTTATATATCCATGCTTTCCTCCCCCACCTAGTATATAGCCAGCTCTCAAAACCCCAGCCTGTATATATGCCTTGCCCTCACGGAAGTCCTTTTATATATAGCCCATGCCCCCCTCCAGCAAGTATATACGCCTCCCAGCCTCCCCCCCACCAAGCCTCGTATATCAAGCCTGCCCCTCCATGCCAGTTATATAGCCTCCCTCCCAGCCTAGTATATTAAAAGTCCTCCCGCCCAGCCTGTAAAAGCCTCCTGCCCCCCAGCCTGTCTATAGCCTGCACCTCCAGCCCAATATATAGCCTCACACCCACCACCTGTATATAGCCTGGCCCCCTACACCCCAGGCCCCTGTATATAGCTGGCCCCCCAGCCTGTATATAGCCTCAACGCTCCCCCCAGCCTGTATATAGCCAAGCTCTCCCAGCCCCTGTATATGCCTGCCCTTCACAGCCTGAAATAATTAGCCTTCTCACCCCCAGCCTGTATATACCTCCCCCCACCGCCACGACCTTAAAATAAGTCCTGCCCCAGCCTGTCAAAAGACCCTCCCCCCCAGCCTTTAAATAGCCTCCACCCCAGCCCTTGTCAATAGCCAGCCCCCCCAGCCTGTACTAATAGCCTGCCCCATCCAGCCCAATAATAAGCCTGCCCTCCCCACCTCTGTATAAAAATATAGCCAGCTCTCCCCCCAGCCGAGTAAATAGCCATCCTCACCTCACCCCAGGCCTGTATATCACGCCTGAGCCCACACACGCCCCCAGCCCTGTAATTAGCCTGCCCGCCAAAGCCTGTATATTTAGCCTCCCACCACGGTCACACCTGTATATAGCCTGCCTCACCCCAGCCTGTAATAATAGCCTCGACCCCCGTCCCAGCCTGTTATATATCCTCCCCCCCACCATGTATATAGCCTCCCCCCCACCAGCCTGTATATAGCCTGCCCCTCCAGCCCACATATATACACCCGCTCCTCCCACAGCCTGTATATAGCCTGCCCTTCCCACCCACCTGTATATAACCTGCCCACATACCACCAAGGCCTGTATAGTAGACCTGCCTGGCCTGCCCTCACCAGCCGCTGCCATAAAGCCTGCCCTCCACCCTGTCTAATAAGCACTGCCCCCCCAGCCTGTTATATAGCACCGCCCGGCCACAGCCTGTATAATAGCCTACGCCCCCCCCGAGCCTAGTAAATACAAGCCAGCCTCTCTCCCCATCCTGTATATAGCCTCTCCTTTCCCCCCAGCCCTGTATATTATGCCTGCCCTTACTCTCCACCATCCTGTACTAATAGCCTGCCCCCCCAGCCCTGTATCTAAACCCAGGCACTCCCCCAGCCCAGTAATAGCCTGACCCCCCCCCAAGCCTGTATATAGCCTCCCCCCCCACCAGCCTTTATATAGCCCTCCCCCCCAGCCTGTATACTATAGCCTAGCCCCCCTCCAGTCTGGTATATAGCCTACCCCCCCCAGCCCTGTAAATATACCAGCTCTCCCTCCACCCGCAGCCATGTATATAGCCTGCCCCCCCTACGACCAGCCTGTAAATGCACATCTTTCCCCCAGCCATGTATATAGCCAGCACTCACCACCCAGACCCAGTTATATAGACCTGCCCCGCCAGCCAAAGTATTAGCCACCCTCGCCCCCCGCCTGTATATAGCGCAGCTCTCCCCCCAGCCTGTATATAGCCAGCACACCCAGCCAGCCTGTATATAGCCAGCCCCCCCAGCCTGTATATATCCTTGCCCGCCCTCCAGACCCTGTAATAATCTAAGCCAGCTCCCCCGAGCCTATATATAAAGGGCCCCCCAACAGCAGTATAAAATATTACACAATGTAAATTTGAACAACACTAATAGCATCACCTTATACCATCCGTTCCACAGCCAAGCGCCCTCCCAACGAAAACCTCCTCTCCTTGCAACCCGAGGTCAGGCCCAGCAGGCACGATGATTGTACCATCAAACATTTGTTCGCTGTCACCAGCCTGAGCGTAATGGAACCCCAAAGAAGCCCGTGCACCCTCAGCGCAGAGGGTCCGCGCGCGGGTCCCGAGTACAGGCCCACTATGAATCCGCGGCACCCACCAAGTCACCCGACAAAACTGTGACGCTGGACACAGAAACGCCGATCCAACTCCCCCGGCGCGGCGTACCGAGGTTGACAGTGCCAGGCAAGCGCAGCGGATGGCAATAGTCGTGCCACTAGGTCTCGCCACCTGCTGTTAATATGCGTTTACAGACAAGAATTGGGCCCCAGCTTTAATGTTGCCTTGAGACAATGTTGTTTGAGCTCAGGATCGAATACGTCCCAGCTAAGGCATCTGAGCTGTGCCTGTCGGTCCAAGCTTTCAGTCGCCGAGGAAACAAGAAGCTATGGGCAAGGCAAACGAGATAAGTGAACAAGGTTCTCGAGGAACCGGCAACGCACAGTGGGGGAGTATATGCAACTAGCATTGTCCTGCTACAGAACAAGAGTAAAGAGTGTGCCATACACACTCGTGACAAGTCCTCACGCACCCATACGTAAAAAATTGCGACTAACCAGCAGTCCCATTGTAAAGAGCAGTTCATCTTCATTGTGACAGCTCCCATGCAAATCTCGGTGTGCAGATCTCCACGGAAAATTGAAAGACACACAAGACCCATTAAGAGTGTGCATTCTTACCTCAGCACGTTCCCACTGGAAAATGCCAGCAGTACCCCATGTAAGAAATGCAGTCTTACCAATCCCCAACAAGTCCCACGAAAACAAACCAGCTGTCGACCCAGTGTAAGAGTGCAATCATTACATTGGCGAGACCCATCGTAAATCGAATGTGCAGTCCCACGAAAACTGTTTGTAGACAAGATGTGAGGTCCCACGTAAACCGTTTAGCTGAGAAACAAGATGTGCAGTCCTAAAGTGAACAGAAACATAGAATAAAGCATGCAGTCATTTGAGAGTATCTGCAGATCTGTATAGTATCATTCTAGTTACAAAGCAATGTAGTCAGAGAGCTCGAAGATTGGTAGCATATAAACTATCTAGAGTTTATCACTTCGCTTTTCACTTCACCGACAATGAATCACATTAACAAGCTGAGCTGAGAACCCTACCAAATAAACCCCTTTTCCCGTCATCTCACACAGAATGAAATCCATCACCCGAGTGCACACAGTGAAGGATTCTCCATCTGGCCTGGGAGGAGAAACAAAGCACCAGCCCATTTCACAAGCTTCTGTGCACGCAACCATCATAAACATTGACAAATGCTGTCACAACCGACACCCCATGTCCCATATACAAAGAAAAAAAAATAGGAACACACAGTTAAGAAGAGCCAAAATATGTCAGTCTTAGTAAGCAGATAAAAGATATAGATAATGGTTCAGTTATAAGTAGCAAAAAACAGTCACAGGTCACATTTATTTTAGCTCCAAAACTTATGACTAGCAAAAACAAATATAAATATGTTAAGAAAAACTGGCAACGTTACGACAGTCTCAAATCTAAGTTCAAGGCTTTCTACTAGTTTAAGGCTCAGTTTAGTCCACATCATTTGTCCAACATTTTGGGTACATTCTTTTTGGAGGACACCTGTAACGACATAAGCCACCCATGTCATAAGAAGCCATAAACAAAAACACTGCCCCTTACAACAGCTCCATATAACAGAAGAAAACAAGTTATGTTGTTTTCAGAACATTAAAACATAAAAACCGCAATATTTGTTAAACAAAATGCATTTGTATTATCTAAGAAGTAGATAAAGAAATAGAAATGATCATATTTCCAATTATAGTAGTAGAATAAGCCAGCAGGGCAATTTCTACCACTCGTTAATTTCCTATCGGCTTATTAAAAAAATGCCACAGTATAATTGTAGCACCAGTAGACACAAGTAAAGGTCAAGGCTTACAGCACGTGTCAACTCCCCACTACCCGATGTACTGTTCATTTTTAATAAAGCAAAGGAAAAGACTGAGGTGAGGTTCCGCGGAATGTATATTCTAAACATCATTGTGTATTCTCTTGTACTCTGTAATTAAATCAGTCGAGCCACCTTCCATAAGGCTGGTTGGTTATGAAACAAGCCTTACTATGCAGTGCTAACCCCGAACAGTGACTCTATAGTGTGGTGTCGCATCAAATAGACAGACAGCAGGCACAGCCAGACAGACCGACAGACAACAGACAGCCACACACATAGATTAGAATGATCAGTCTTCACGCCGTCGAGCTTCCCAGTCGCCTTGGGCCGTCGCGTTTCCGTGCCTTCGCTGTGCATAAGTTTCCTTGTCCCTGTTTCTGTTATGCTCAAATCCTAGGGGGTCCTGTGTGTGCTCTGTTCCTCTTGGGCGCAATCACGCGCCTGCAGCTCTCCTTCGTATTTAATAGCTTACTTGTCTCTGTCTACTGTCCCCTCCATTTACCTCTGACTCCCTAGTCACCCCCGCCTATAAAGAGGAAGCTTCCTATAATCCAACTCTGCACTGGTTCAAGTTCATTCACGTCTGTTCCTCGTGTCCAGCTGCTTCCCCTTCTTTAGCTCTCCCCGCCACAGCATCTCAGGTCTGCTTAGTTGGAGAGTCTTTAGAACCCCCCTGAAGATGCTGGTAACCAGTGTCTATTGCCATCTGACTCTCCCTGGCCGTAAAGGAAAACCCCGTAATACCGTACGTAAAGTCATGATGCAATCCTGTATCCTGCTGTGTTCCTGTCCTTGAATGTTGCTCTCCTTGTTTCCCTAAGACTTCCTTACTGCCGAGTGCTTCCCTGGCATCTGTACCTGATGATGTTAACCCGTCCCCAGTCCTGCCAAGAATCCGTGGTGCTAATGTGTACGTTTAAACCCTGGCTGTATCCTGCTGCACAATGTTCCCTGTGTTCCTGCATTCCACCACCTGGATTCCTTACCTTAATTTGCACCCCCAGCTGTCACCCGCAGGTACCACCGTCACGGGGTAAGTGACTCCTGAGGGGTCCCGCAGCCAAAAATTCCATCACCACGACATTGCCAGGCGGGCTCTTGCGAACTGACCAGGACCCCTTAGACTTCCACTTCTCCTGGGCGCGGTCCCTCCAGCACCGATACTCTCCGTCCTGCGGTTTATCACAGAGGATCCACACTCCGGCATGTCAGCCGAGGATCGGCCGCCTTCTGGCATACGTCTGTTCAGACGGCCGCACTCCGTTCACAGATAGATAGATAGATAGAGCAAAAAGTAGCAGCTTAGCCCCAGGGTAGGTAATTGCACCCTGAGGTTAGACAAATGTACACTATAGATTCCACCAGGGTAGGTATATATTTTCCTCTACGTAGTTAGTATGTTTAGTCACAGGGTACAGGGAGGTAGCCCGCACCATTAGATGTAACAAAAAACATAAAAATACACACCACACTTATTCGCCTATTCCAACCGACAAGTTGGCAGGCCAAAACTTTCTCCAATATTGAAATCAGGCGGTGACTACATTTTCCCCTAGGGAAGATTGGCGCAGGCAGCGCGATGAGATGACATCATTGCACCATCTACATAATGATATCACATGCATCGTACCCCTAGTTAAGACCTAAAGGCCTAAGAGCCTTAGACATACTAGTGCATATTAGTTTTAGGATAAGCCTCAGGGGTGTCTGCTCCAAATCGGGCCTGCATCCAGCAGCGCACGCCTGCTGTAAAGCTCTGGACAGAGGGCCCGGAAGTTCTTGGGCATGATGTGAGAGGCGGGCCCCACAAGAGTATATGTGTGGGACCCGAGGGTCACCGGAGGATCCTCCGGTCCTCCACTGGGCCAGTCCACCTTTCACAGTGAGCGCTTAAATTGTTTCTACAAAACGTACTCCCCATTCTATTACCTGTATTCTGTTTATTCTTTTAGAAAACCTTTTTCCCCGTCATTCCCGTGTTTAAGTGCCTCTCTGAACAGATTAAAATATAGCTTCCTGAAATTCAATGTCCCTATTGTGGCTCCTCTCAACAAATACTCTAATTCGAACGATATTATATTGTTGGTCACTATTTCCTATGGGTGCCCCCCAACCTAACTTTGTATAAATCCTTTCAGATGGACCTTTAGTCAATATTAAACTCCAAAAAGGCGCTTTCGCCTCTAGTCAGTTCTGCACCAGTTGGGAAAGAGTAAATAATCTTTAAACTTATAGATAAAAGCCTGTTTCCTTTATACAGCCACAGTTTCAATATCCCAATTTAATGTCTGGTAGTGAAGTCCGCTACCCCGTATACTAAAAAAAACTCATTATGAATAGACTGCCTCATACTATTTGTCTGAGAACATACACTGTCTATGGGTTTCTCTGTTTACCTTGAGTATGACTATCTAGCGCGACCCCAACAAGAGATATAATCATTAGTTATAAATGCCCATAGTTTATTTAACCATAACTACTTCCCATTATGTTCATATTCATGCTATTGATAATAACTATCACTATAGTTTAAGCTTTAGACAGGATTTTATATAAAGACATACACCTCCCCCTTCCGATTTTTTCAATCTCTTCTAAACTGTAACTCTGTAACCTAACAGCCCAGTCATAGCTCTCATTAGCCATGTCTCAGTGATCCCCAATATGTCATATTTTTCTTCAGCAATAAATACAGTGCCAAGCAAAACGTTAACAATTAGAGATGGGCGAATTGATTCTAACGAAGTGGAATTCGTTTAGAATTTCAGGAAAACTTCGATTCTGAACGAAGTCGAAGTTTGGAATGATTCACGGGAACGAAGCGTGTTTTTAATTGATAAAATGGCTGCAAGCACATGGCGTGACATGGGGCAGAGAAGTCTGGGAGGAAGAAAGGAGGAACCTCAATGACATGTGCAGAGATGAAGCCAATCAGAGAACGGCGGGATTCTGTGACGTCACAGCACTATATAAGCCCAGACGTTGGCAGCTCACACTCCTCTCTCTGTGCCTTGCTGTAGCTGCTGCAGCTGCAGTAGCTGAGATCTCACACAAAAGAAATTAGGTTTTTAACAGCGATTTTTTTTTGGGGGGGGGTCACAGCTTTTATCAGAAACTGCTCCTCTTCCATTCTAATTTTGATTTTGTGGGGTATTGGAATTGAAGTCCAGTGTGGGTCCAATTCTGCTGCATATACATTTTAATGCCATCTGGTCAGTTCTGGAGCACATTGACTATCCAAGGGTTGTCTAAGCCTGTTTTTGCTTTTGTATTCAGTAAAAGAAACGGCGTTTTTACAAGCCACATACCAGTTAATTTTTTGATGCTCGTTTCTTTTGTGCAATTTATATCCAAGGGTTAATTAAGCATGTTTTTGCTATTGTAGTCAGTAGAAGAAACTGTGTTTTTCAACGCCAAAGACGAAATTTTTCCTTGTGATTCCTGTAGCATAATTTATATCCGAAGGTTAATTAAGCGTGTTTCTGCTTTTGTAGTCAGTAAAATACACGGCGTTTTAACACGCCACATACAAGTTAATTTTTTGCTGCTCATTTCTTTTGCGCAATTTATATCCAAAGGTTAAATAAGCGTGTTTCTGCTTTTGTAGTCAGTAAAAGAAACTGTGTTTTTTAACGCCAAAGACAAAATTTTTCCTGTAGCATTATTTATACCCGAAGGTTAATTAAGCGTGTTTCTGCTTTTGTGTTCAGTAAAAGAAACGGCATTTTAACATGCCACATACCAGTTAATTTTTTGCTGCTCATTTCTTTGGCGCAATTTATATCCAAGGGTTAATTAAGCGTGTTTGTGCTATTATAGTCCGTAAAATAAACTGTGTTTTTCAACGCCAAAGACGAAATTTTTCCTGTAGCATAATTTATATCCGAAGGTTAATTAAGCATGTTTCTGCTTTTGTAGCCAGTAAAATAAACTGTGTTTTTCAATGCCAAAGACAAAATGTTTCCTGTTGATTCCTGTATCATAATTTATATCCGAAGGTTAATTAAGCATGCTTCTGCTATTGTAGTCAGTAAAATATACGGTGTTTTAACATGCCACATACCAGTTAATTTTTTCCTGGTGATTTCTGTAGCGCAATTTATATCCAAGGGTTGCCCAAGCCTGTTCATGGGTTCATTTGGGTTCATTTGGAGTCAAATACAGGGTGTGTATTTACCATATACAGATATTTTCATTAAACAGAGTCTGTTAATTTTTGAACAAAAAGTATGTCAGACAGAGAGGGGGCAGGCTCTTCACATGCGAGTGGCAGTGACACAAACATTCCTGGAGCAGGCCCAGGTCGCAGCACAGTAAGGGGATGTCGCAGCAGGGGTCACTCGGTGAGGCCAGAACTACCGGTGTCATCTAGCTGCCGTGTGTTGACCAGCAACCCAAGGGTTCTTGATTGGTTGACTAGGTCATCTACTTCCTCCCATATGACATCTGACAACCACTGCCAAGAGTCGGTGGGAACGTCAGACACAACTCTTAGTTGGCATGGCCCGGGAACAGCTCAGCGGCTCTCACCTGTCCTCAACCCGCCTCTGTCCCGTCCGGTTCCCTCAGCAAGAGAACTAGAATGTGGTCTGAGCTCAGCGCCACTATACAGCGAGGATGAACAATTTGAGAAGGACAGTCAGCACCTACTTGGCAGCGAAGAAATGTAGCCAATATCCCCTGCTTCTTGCAGTAGGTGGCAAAGTATGGATGTCAAGAGTGGCATGGGAGGTCATGTTGTGAGGGGTCAGCCTCTGCATACCAAGACCGTTGACAGCAGTGAAGATCCAACAATAATCGATGATGATGTAGCTGACCTCACTTGGGAGCCAGGTGAAGCAAGGTCTTCATCATCGTCAGGAGAAGACGGCGTCAACTTGCGCGTCAGGCAGCGGCGCAGCCAGCAAGTGGGTAGTGTGGTCGTGAGTCAGCAGGATAGCTGCAGTGTGAGGTCGGGAGCCAAACAGCCACGGGGTAGAAAACCCGCTTTGCAGGTCCAAGAAAGTAGCGGCACAGGGGCTCAGCGAGGCAGCGGCGGTAGTAGTCACTCAGTGCTGAGCATTGGCGGTAAAATCAGCTACTCGCGGTGTGGCAGTTTTTGCTAAGACACCGGAGGAGCCAAATATGGGTATATGTAGAATCTGTGGGCAGAAAGGGAAGCGTGGCCAGGGAGCTAACGTTGCCACCACGGCCCTGCATCAACACATGCAGCGTCACCATCCGGTGGCCTGGGAGAAACGTGGCTCAGATGTGGTGGTCCATCCTGCCGCAACAGCAGCAGCAGCGGCCAGTGGCACGTATGCCATTTCAGAAAGTCAAAGCTCCACCACCTCTGCAGAAGGGAGCTGTTTCTCTTTGCCATCATCTCCCGGTCCAGATGCTCCTGCTCCTCGCTACTTATGGCGCCAGCAGTCGTTCACGAGGCGATTGCAAAGAGACAACAGTATGCATCCAACCATCCTAAGGTGCAGAACCGTGCTCCTGTCCAAGTTGTTGGTACTGCAGTCCCTCCCTTTCCAAATGGTGGACTCTGCACCGTTCAGAGAATTAATGGCCTGTGCCAAGCTGAGGTGGAGAGTTCCAAGCCGTAATTTCTTTTCAAAAAAGGCAGCACCAGCCCTTCACAAATATGTAGAACAGAAGGTGGGCCAGTCCTTGAGCTTATCAGTTTGTTCCAAGGTGCACGGCATCGCAGACATCTGGAGCTGTAACTACAGTCAAGGCCAGTACATGTCCTTTACGGCCCACTGGGTGAATGTGCTTCCTGCACAGGCACACCAACAACTTGGACAGGAGACGCCGCTTTCTCCTCCACGTTGTCAAACTGCGGCTCCTGCGCCAATGTCCGCCTCCTCCTCCACCACACCACCATCTCAACCTCCACAAGTACTGCTCCATCATACCACATGTGTAGGGCACCGCGGTGTCACGCAGTTCTACACCTGGCTTGCCTCGGTGAGCGAAGTCACACAGGGGAGGAACTGCTCCGCGTCATGCAGCAAGAAATCAATGTGTGGCTTTCTCCGTGCCAACTGCAAATCGGAACCATGGTGACGGACAATGGGAGGAACATGGTGTCCGGGCTGCACTGAGGAGGGATGGTCCATGGCGCATGTGTTCAATCTGGTTGTGAAAAGGTTCCTGTAGTCTTCCACCGATCTTCAGAAGATTCTGAAAATAGCCAGGCAACTGTGCATGCACTTCATCCATTCCTACAAAGCCAAGCGCACCCTCCTCGAGTTACAGCGGCAGAACAGCCTCCCCTAACATACACTGATATGCGATGTTTCCACTCATTGGAATTCCAGCCTGCACATGTTGGACCGACTGTATGAACAGAGAAAGGCCATTAACGATTTTTTGATGATCCATGCGGACAGGAGTACTTCCCTGTGTAACTTTGATGCACGACACCTGCCGTTTGCTGAGGCCATTTGAACAGGCCACGTTATTTGTCAGTCGCCAGGACTACGGGATGAATAACGTCATTCCACTGCTTCATGTCCTGGAACAGATGCTGAAAAATCTGTCTGGAGACGTAGCGACTACATCTCGCGGCCACATGAGTCCGTTGGGGACTGAACTGGAGGAGGAAGAGAAGGATATTGGAGCACAAGCATTGTCTGGTGAAATGAGGGGTTTTTCTACCCAGGTGACAGGAGCAAAGGAGCAGGAGCAGCTGGAGGAGGTAGATGGAGATGAGGAAGACGAGGCCGATGACCCACAAGCACCATGGCAGTATACAGTGGAGATGGAGGCAGGGAGTCCCCCGGAGTCACTTGTGCAGATGGCCCGCAGCATGCTGATTTGCCTGGCTAGTGACAGCCGAATAGTCACCATCCAGCAGAGGGATGACTTCTGGCCCTCCACCCTATTGAACCCTCGCTACCGGTCCAAAGTGGGAGCCTTTTCCCAGCTGCTGAGAGGGAGGGCAAACTCAAATACTATAGAGAAATCCTGTGTAGTCAGTTATCTGCTGCCTATGTGCGGCATCTTCCATCCTCTGAAAGGTCTGACCAGTGGGTTCTTCAGTGCTCACGTACTACTGCCGCGGCTGCTGTGGAAAGGTGGGGGGGGCAGTACCAGCTCCATCAGCAGCAACCTAAGTCTGGAGTGCTTCCTTCAACCGCTTAGTGAAGAGGGCACTCGCAAGCAGCAGCACATGGAGCAGACCCTGAACCAACAGGTTGTGGCCTACTTGGACAGCAATCTGCCACCCCAGTTAGAAGATCCGCTGAACTACTGGGCAGCCAAACTGGATGTGTGGCCGCAACTTGCCGAGTTTGCAGTGGAGAAGCTGTCCTGCCCGGCCTGTAGTGTGGCATCAGAGAGGGTGTTCAGTGCGGCGGGGGCCATCGTTACCCCAAGGAGAACCCGCTTGTCCACCGGAAATGTGGAACGACTAACCTTTGTCAACATGAATCGGGCGTGGATCGGCCAGGATTTCCACACACCAATACCTCAGGCGTCAGATTACATCAGCCATGACGCCTCACCAAAACTTTGAGAAATGAGTCTGGATTCAAACTACCTGCCTTAGTCAATATTCTGAAGCCGCCACCCACCTGATGCCACACATCTGCTCACAGTTTCTCTATCTGCCTCCCACCATCTTTACCAGGGACTGGTATTGCCACCCACCTCCACACTCTGTCATTGTGCCACTCTATGACCTCATGCCGCCGCTGCTTCTGCTGCTGCTGTTGCTGGTGCTGTGACCTCCACACTTTGTCATTGTGCCAATCTCTGACCTCATGCTGCTGTTGCTGGTGCCGTGCCCTCCACACTCTGTCATGGCCTACTCCTGTTTTTTGCCACCTCCAGAATGTCATTGTGCCACTGTCTGACCTCATGCTGCTGCTGTGGCTGCTGCCGTGACCTCCACACTCTGTCATTGTGCCACTGTCCCCCAAGTACCGTGGCAGTATACAGTGGAGATGGAGGCAGGGAGTCCCCCAGAATCACTTGCACACATGGCCCGCAGCATGCTGATTTGCCTGGCTAGTGACATCCAAATAGACCGGCAGAGGGATGACTTCTGGCTCTCCATCCTCTTGGACCCTCGCTACCGGTCCAAAATGGGAGCCTTTTTTCCAGCTGCTGAGAGGGAGGACAAACTCAAGTACTATAAAAAAATCCTCCGTAGTCAGTTTGCTAACGTTCCAAAACCATTTTTGGCCAACGCAATTCTACCTCCATCAACTTCTTCATTAATACCTAAAAGTTCCAACGCAGTTAATTATGAAGTATAAACGTGGTAGTTTGAATCCAGTTTGTTGAAATGCAACGTCTGGAATTGAAGGAGACCCTAACTACAGGGAATGTTTTAGGTGCTTATTTTGCATTCGGTGCCATCAGTGATGGAATTTAGTACAAAACTGGAATAGTGAAGTACAAGCAAATGCTGCAAAACTGGCTTTGGATGAGCCTCTTCAGTATGAAGAATGTGAATCGTATGTCTAAATTACAGATAGGAAAAACCGCCTCCACCTCCTCCTTGAGCCTCGTCTGTCATATCCGTGTACCGTACCTCTTGCCTCTGTCCATTGACCACGATCCTTGCCGGCTGTCCTGACCTTACGCTTGTCCACGACTCTGAGTTTGCCTTACGATTTTGTACCTCGCTACACCTCGGCTGCCTCCGCAAGCAAGTCACGTCAGGGGTAACGACCTTGTAGAGTCCCGCCACAGCAAGTCCATCCCGCTTTGCGGCGGGCTCTGGTGAAAACCGGGACCTACTTAGATCCACTCTCTGGCGTGGCTATTGCCATCGTCCCCTTACTGTGCTGCGATCTGTGGCGGCTCCGGTAACCTACTACTGTATTCTTTGACGCTATCATAGGATCTTAGCCCTCAGCATTGTATGAAGACCAAACCAAGTTCCCTCTGCATATTTGAGTATGGCACAACGTTCTACAGCACCCTCCAGGCTCTCTGCAGCCAGGAAATAGTTGTTTTTTAATGCAATTCGTCCCGAAGTAATTCGGGCCGAAACGGATTTTGTCGGAAAATTCGGCGAACCGAATTTTTGAGAAATTCGCCCATCTCTAGTAACAATGTTTTGAACTTTTGAATTTCAGGCTCCGTATCTCACCATCCACTACAACATTGAAGATGATACTACCATCATTTTATAGACAATTATATCGGCTATCTCATACACCAATTTGACTTGTAACTATTTAGCATATGCTTAATTATGCAGATTCTTGTCATGTAACTGCATTATTACTGTTTAGCTCCTAAAAATCTAAAGATCAATTTTTATTATTATTATTATTATTATTATTATTATTTTGTTAGTATTTTGTAAATCCACCTTTGACTTTCAACACTGCCTGAATCCTTCTAGGCTCTCGATCAGATTCAAGCAGTCTCGACTAAAATCTGATCCCAGGTCTCTTCTACACGTTCCTAAAGTTGGTGCACACTGATCGACTCACTTAATTCTGAATACGGCTTTTTCTTCTGGTTGAGGTCTTTGGACTGTGGGGCCAATCCAGCAACTTTGTCATTGAACCATTTTTAGCCAATCTCGATGAATGCTTTGGGTCATTGTCCTGCTGGAACACTATGTCGTCCTTTTAATACCCAAAGTAGTTGAGTGTACGAAGTAACTCATCTTGTAGGATACTTACATATAGCTCAGTACTGAGATCAGCATCGATCCTGGTAAAGTATCCAATAACTTTGGCTGTGAAACAACCCCATATCCTCAGGATTCCTTCACTGAAATTGACAGCTCCTTCAATTTCTTGATCTATGAGCATACTTTACCCTCGATTCTTCCAGACCCATTTGCACCCATCAGATCACAGTCTATTGACTTTCATTTCATCGCTTCAAATTCCCCTCCCCCCCGCTCCCTGCGGCTGGACAGTGCTAGATGCTTCTTTAAAAGTCTCTGTCTAATTAAATAAGAACTAAAATTCTCTAATCTACCTATATTCTAATGTTCACAGCTAAAAGCATAGTTGTCTGTGTGAATAAAGATAAGAACTGTGTCTCTGGGCTGAGCTGTATTGAGAGACACGCAGCAGACGTCTTGCTCTAATGTTAGACACTGGTGCTGAACAGGAAACGCTGGTCTATGCAAAACGAGGTCATGGGATTTTTCCAGCCAATGAGATCCATACACCACAATGTGGTGACGTTGTTCATCCTCCTCCCCCCCCCCCCTCTATCCTCAGAGCTGATTAGCTGGCCGCCAAAATGATAGGAAACGCTGAAAATGGCGCAATAGTAATAGATTATCTGTAAGAACGTCACCTAAAATATCGCGTGATCGGAAATTTCCGATCAGCATAAAAATTGTGCCGATTTCAACTTTGTTGATTATAATCACTCATCCCTAGTCTTTATCTCTTGAAGGGAGGTTCACATTGAGAGCTTCTGACTTGGACAGATTGATCTTAAAATTAGACCAGGAACCAATACAGTTCTAAGATGGTAATGAAATATGTGGATGTGGATATGTGGAATATTTGTATTCCTGTGTCCCAATGGCGATCCCTTTAATGTCAGGATTTGACCATTAGATTTTCAATTATTAAAATGTACAACAATGGGAACAGAGGGCAGCCCTGTCTGGTTCCATTCAAAACAGAAAAGGTGTCAGATAAGGAGCCGTTAAGTTTAATACGTGCTGAAGGAGTATTGTAGAGCGCCATAATTTTAGATAAGAAAATGGGACCAATTTCAATATGTTTAAGGGTCTAATGCAAAGAAGACCACAAGATCCTATCGAAGGCCTTCTCTGCATCCAATGATGAGACCATGAGGGGAATGCCGTGTGATTGGGTGTATTGAATGATGTCCAGAGTTTTTAGGGTATTATCCCGGGCTTCCCGTCCAGGGACAAATCCCACTTGGTCTGGATGGATCAAAGTCTATAAAAGTGGGTTAAGTCTATTTGCTATTAGTTTGAAATATTTTTTAAATCCACATTAAGGAGGAAAATAGGATAAAAATTACTACATCGCTGTGGATCTTTCTCCTCTTTGGAATCACTGTTACGTGCACTAAAGTTCCATGTGTTGTGAAGGAAGTGCCGGGGATATGGCATTAAAGGCTTGAAGCATCATAGGGGCAATGCTGTCAGAAAAAGTTTTAAAAAAGTTATCTGAGTACCCATCTGGTCCTGGGTTTTTCCACCCTGGTAAATCTTTTATAATTAGTTTTAATTCTTGGAAAGAAATGGGTTCTTCCAGTACTAATGAAACTGAGCTTGGGATTTTAGACAATAAAGACTGGTGGGGAAATTATTCCTGAGGCTGGACATGGAAAGGGGATGGAAGGTTATATAGCTGTGATTAAAAAGCGTGAAATGACCTGAGTACAAAGGACAGTGGTACCTGAGGCACTTTTAAAGGACAGAATATGGGATTGTGCCATTTGGTTGCGCAATGCTCTGGCCAACATACGCCTACTTTTATTTCCGAATTCGTAGAACTTACTACAGTATATTTGGATCAAATGGCCTCAGGCAGCTTCTAAAAGTTGTTTGACCTTCAAACGCGCATCGTGAAGCTCACATAACATAGAAGCCAAGAGCATGCACTTATGGGCCAGCTCCAGAAAAAAGAGACTGGAGACATGTTTAATTAATATTCCCCTAAGAACACATTTAAGAGATTCCCACTGGATGACAAAAGAAAAACAAAAGGCAGGAACCATAAGCCTGCCGTCAGACTAAACGGAGTACAACAGTAACACAGAAGTCCTGTGAGCCCAAACAAGTTCAGGACAGGAGTCCTACCTACTTGGGGTTTGTGGTAGTAAATGGGAGCAAAAAGAAAGAAGAACACTGAAATAAAGGAGAGCACCTCTATGTCTAAGCTAGGAATATATAACTAGATGTTAACCAGCATAAATATGAGAATAAACATGATAAACATTATTAGCACTTCTGTAAAAAACATAGCCTGTGTCCAGGTCCCATTGCCACTTGTTCTATTTTATGGGAGTTCCAAGAACAGCTAAATTGTACTGTATGTTCCCACTGAAATTCACAGACACCTCTCTGTTCTACACAGAGAAGTTAGGAGGCAAGTTCTCAAGACTGGTGCAGGTCCCAGACAACTGTCAGATGTTTACATCATATCCTATCAATATGACATGAAGATTTATGATGGGAAACCTTTTTATTGGTCAAAACTAGTCACAATTGTACATAGTTCTTGAATGGAGCTCACCTTAGAGAGGACCTATCACCTTCATAGAAACCTCATGAAGTAACAAAAGACAAAAACAGAAACACTTTCTCAAATATGCTTCATGAGGTAAATCAAAGCATTTCACCTGTACCCTGTTTCCCCAAAAATAAGACAGTGCCTTATATTAAGTTTTGCTCCTAAGGACAAGCTAAGACTTATTTTTAGGGGATTTCTTATTTTTTAAGAACAAGACTTCACATTTATTGTTGAACAAAACATCAACATGTATTAATATACTATATTGATTTCAACACAAACATCAGCATAAGCAGCCAAACTCTGAATTGCATAAAAAAAAATGCACTACCTCTTATTTTCGGGGGTGTCTTACTTTCGGGGAAACAGGGTAATTCAGTTTTTACAAAAAGCGCTGGCCCTTTAAGGCAGCTCTGAAGTAGGGCCAAATTGGCACATGACAGCTTGATGGATCACTATGTTGACAGTTGTGGCAAACTAACTGCGTCTGAGCTGGGAGAGTCTACTGTAAGTCTACATCATATGCACACCAGCAGCAGTGTAATATAGATGCCTGTGTCCATGGAGGAGGAGGCTGAAGCAACAGGTAAACTGTCACACTATGTCCTCAGTGTGCTGTGCCTGCAGTATATGTATAGTGAGAGACTCAGATTATCCTGTACAAGCAGCTAAGACATCAGCTCCTCCTGCACAGTTGGTACCTCCCATAGCATGATAAGGATCTCCTGAGTTACAAAGTGAAAGTAAAACCTGTCACCCTGTAATATTGAGGGAAATCATCTGATTTGCTAATGACATGTATTTGAGAGAAGTCTTATAATTTCACCTCCAATCAATTTTTGTGTGTTTGTGTGGAGGTGATAGGTACTCTTTAAGGCCACAAGCACACAACCTCGTTTTTGCTCTGTACTGGTTTGGAGAAGTATGGAGCAGTACTACAGCCATAATATTATGCTGCGATCAATTCTATGTCATACTTTATATTTGCATGGAAGAATTTTGTAAGCACTCCATGTGCCTCCATTTGAAGAAAGATTGAGTCATACTCCATTGTTTGCTGTATGAATGCAATTTTTATACCATAGATCAGGAGTGTCAAATTCATTTTTACTGAGGGACACATCAACATTAATGTTGAGTGGTTCGGGTGCCTAGGTAGTACTTTCAGAGCTGTGCCACCACATGTGAGTTGCTAAATAGAGCAGTGGAGATTTAAAAATGGTGCCCATTCCCTAAACTGGCAACACAGCCTTTGCCAGCGATATCTGTGACCTCCAGGGAAAGTGAAGAGTCAGTCCTTCTTCAACCAGACCTGGCCATCCCTACTCACTGTGTCTAAGTTTTCGATGTGGCGAAAAAATGATGTGGCGGGCCAATTTCGTCTGTCAGGCCTTGAGTTTGACATACGCTGTAGATGGTAACTGAGAAATGTTATCCATGAACACAAACCTCTATACAGATAGCATACAAGAACTGTTTTATTCCAATAAACTGCTGGTAGAAAATGCTTTGGGATGGAGAGTGATACAGAAAACCAAGGAACTCACACAGCCCCTACTATAAGGAAACACATGGTCTAAAATATGGTACCATTCAGATACTGTTTTTTCTACAGTTGTGCGCATAAGAAGTTTTGCTGTATTTTTCCAAGGGTCAAAGTTTCCTTAGCTTGGCAGACTTCACTTATTAATGCACCTATTAACTCTCTATGGATGGTGTTTAATGTCCTGTAATAAATACATTGCAGCTGTTCTGACAGTGCATTAATGCTAATAAGAGCTCGGCTGGTTTTCCTACTTGAGTGCACATCATAATTTACAATATAAAATGTGATACTCGTCCCTGCGACTTCACAACTGAAATTAGATAACTAGTTATAAATATTGTAATATAGTGAACCAATAGCTCATCTAGTATGTGGCCCATACAATGGTTTTTCTGAAACATCTGAATAGAAAAAAAGCAAAACCCAGAAATTATACATGAACCTCCCAATTTCGCTGAATTCATGCATATCACTGTCCTGAAGGTTTTTTACCAGCAGCAGCAGGATATTAGAGTCTGTTCACATCTCTACTCAGGAGCTCATTTGGTGTTTTCTTGAAACCTTCCAGGGATTTTAATCACTTTAAGCACTGTTCTTGCCATCGATATTACTGAAAATGTGTCACCTCATCATGGTTTCCAAGAATGATGATCAAAGAGCCTTCCAAATGTACTAATTGTATGGATACACTTTCCCAGTAATGGGTCACAAAGCTTTGGCACACATTGGTCCCTCAGGACTTTGTCCTGGTTAGGTAGAGTAGTGTACCCTTGCCTGACTTTTCTGCAGGGGTATTGCCACTGTTTATAGAACCCAACAGAATATTGGAGAATACTGTCTTCCTCACTCATTGGCTACAGGTACAGAGCTTTTTCTGTTCAGTTACCACTGTGATACAGGCCCTACAGCCAGCTTATGATATTCTCCAAGGTCAATTGTTGATGTAGGGTCTAAGTCTATGAATGGAACAGTCTTGTCATCATATTTAGGGAGGTTAAAGGGTTTTCTCACTATGCATTTTGACAGAGCCAGCTTTACACTCACACTTCCTGGTCAGGCTGTGGGCAGTTCTATAGCAGCGATTGACATGTCAGCTCTGCTGTTCCTAGCTATTCCTGTTACACTGATATGACTGCAGGAGATTTATAAATTGAAGTACACAAGGCTACAGAGCTCTAAAGGGTAAATGCTTTTCATTAACTTATGTAATCAAAGTCCAAATCCGTTGCTATAGATAAGACTCGGCAGAGAGTGACTCACCATAGTCGAAATGACTGACTGACGTCAGCTTAGAGCTATGAGAGATCAGGGAAAGGTCGGGAGGGATGGTCAGTAACCAGAGAAAATTGTGTACTCTAAGGGTATGTGCAGGTGGGGTCTTGAATATGTTTTTGCAATACTTGAAACTTATTGCGTCAAACTCATACAAAAATGTAACACAAAGTCTGGTACATATTTAAATACCTTTTATGGACTGCAAAAAACTTATCCCTATAGTTTCTATTGCCTTTTCAATGCGTTAAATGGATTAAGAATTGTCACTTCTTTGAATGCATCCTTCAATGCAAAAAACATATATAAAAGATATATTGTCTGAACGGCAATACATATTTTACATTGGAATCAATATAATCACACTTCAACATTGTTAAATACATATTGTGGTTGGTTTATTGATCTGAAAACTTACCCAAATACGTATTTAACAAATGCTGTGTCAACATACCGTAAGAGGAGATAAAATCTTCTTGATCTCCTGACCAAAATCAAAACAATGATGTATTTGGTAAATGTCTGCATCTACATTTCCCTACATGTTAAAAGCTAATCATTGTAGTGAGACAATCCCTTTAAGCATGGTTGTGCCCATAGGAAGGGCTGTCACATTGGTCTGCTCCACATTAATGTGGGGGCTAATACTGCACCAAGAGTTAGGGCGGTCAAACAGGTGTGGTGATGTTAGCCTCTTAATATCCATGAAACTGACCACTATGTGGTGGTATTGGTATACTGTGCAGTCTAGTGGTAATTGCCATGCTAAGGAGATAGCCCAGCAAAAAAGCATCAGAAACACAGTCCTTTGTATGCAGAACTCACAGTGACTTTACTGAGAAACTATAGAATTGGTGAAAATAAGTAACATGTATACACATGCACAGTGTCTGGTCATTCTCACATGGAAACATACACTTAAACTACAGTTTCAACATGCGGTTATGTTGCTGCAATATTTTACCAACTTGGTCACTGTTTCCTATAGCAGGTGATCTATATCACATAGTCTGGTACCAAGGACACATTTTAGCTCAGTCTCTGACTGCACTAGACTAATTTAAGAAACGATCCAACAATAACTAATGAAAAAATTACATTTCTCATGACTTTATTAGAGATGGTACTCACTAAAAATTATTTCAGATTTGGGAGTTAATTTTATTCGCAGCTACAGGGGACCTCGATGGGGTCCCCTGTAACACCAAGTTATGCAAATTTGTATATGACCTCTTTTGAAACAATTTTTGTATTTGATTCTACATTTGCGGCCACCATTGTGGCTTGGTGGAGGTATGTGGACAATGTTTTCGTCCTATGGAACAACACAGCAGAATTTCTGGATCAGTTTCTTACATATTTAAATTCTTGTCATCCTCTTATTGAATTTGAGATGAGTAAAGACAAGGAAACTATCCAATTCTTGGATGTAAAAGTGGTTAAAGAATAAGGAAGACTAAATACTACTATGTATACCAAATCTATAGACTGCAACAATTTGTTGCATAAAAAAGTTATCATGCCCCACAAGTATTTAAAGACATCCCCAAGGGACAATTTGTATGGGCCAGAAGAATATGCTCAACTGACAATGAATATGTAATTAATATGTATACATTTATAGATTAATTTGTCAGCCGAGGTTACAATAGAGATGAATTGATTAAAACGGGAATGGAGATTTATACCAAAAAATGTGAGAAAATGTTCAATTTTAGAAAGAGATAAGGAAAGATTTAATTATGCAGAGCGCGCTCAGGAAAATGACGGCAGAGGATGACGTCGAGGCTTATCTGTGCACGTTCGAAAGAATCGCTGAGAGGGAACAACTACCCCAAGACCATTGGGCGGATGTGCAGGATGCCAAAGTCTATACCAAGCTCCGGGGAGAGATCCTCGGCTCGGAGTAACCTTGGAAGTTCAGGCACAGTGTGGGTACTCCTGGGAGTACAACCTGAACAAACCTGCGCGGTCACAGATGTACGACCTGTTCCATCTGACAAGCAAGTGGCTGCAGCGGGAGGAGCTGATGTCCGCACAGATCGTCGAACGGGTGGTGTGTGACCGCTTCGTACGTGCCCTGCCTGTGAGGATTCAATGCTGCCTAGGATACACCAAACCAAAAAGCGTGGATGAGCTGGTGTCCGTCGTAGAGCGTTTTACCGCCACAGAGGACTTCCTACAGGACTTGCATGCCCCAGGGAACCAGAGAAGACCATCAGCTGGTAAGACTGTTCCTATTACTAGGGGGGCGAGACTGTACGGCAAGGAGGGTGGTACACTCTCAGAGCGCACAGGTAAATGGATGCCAAGTCACAAAAAGGACTCTACTACTAGGCCCCATGGCCATGTAGTCTGCTGGCGCTGCCAGGGTCTGGGACATGTGGCTGCTAACTGCCCACTTCAAAACGAGCCCATGGATTGTGACTTGGGAAGGCGCAGGTCGTATTATGCCAGGCCTGCGTATGCTGCCCAAAGGGACAATATGGGTGACCGGCAGATGTGCCCTATCAGAGGGGAAGGTCATCCAGTAACGGCTCTCATGGACTCGGGGAGTCTAGTGACTTTAGTCCAAGCCAGTCTGGTACCTGCAGCTAAAATCCAGACCCGCTGCTTGGGAGTCATATGTATTCATGGGGACATTAAGGACTAACCCACGGCCATGGTCACCGTGGAGACTCCCTGTGGGTCATTGAACCATGAAGTGGGTGTTGTACAAGAACTTGCACACCAAGTTATTGTGGGACGGGACTTCCCACTGTTCTGGAACATGTGGGAAAATAAGCAAAGCAGGGTGTGTAAGTCCCGTAATACGTTTAATGTGTATAACCATGTCACATCAAATGGGCCCCCGAAAGCGGGTGATTTTCCTCTGGAGGTCCTAGCCGGGGACTCAAATGAAACTCCCCCTGAGATTGAGTTCTCAAGTTTGCAAATTGCCAGGGGAAACTTTGGTACCGAGCAATTAAGGGATCCTAATTTAGTGAATGCCTTTAAAAGTGTGAAGGTTATCAATGGCGTCCTCCAAGACCCTGACACTGAGTTGGTGTATCCCCATTTTGCAGTCCAAAATTACCTCCTATATAGAATAAAAAAGACTCTGACTGAGGTCATAGAGCAGCTGGTGGTGCCCCAATCGCATGTTCGCTCGGTATTGGAGCTGGGTCATTCCCATGTGCTGGGTGGGCACCTAGGGGTGGAAAAAACCCGGGAACATATTGAGCGGATTTTTTTCTGGCCAGAGATTTATAAGGCCATAGAGGACTTCTGCTAGTCCTGTCCAGAGTGCCAAGTTAATGCCCCACGGCCACAATTTCGTAACCCGCTGGTTCCACTACCCATCATTGAGGTCCCTTTTGAACGTATAGCCATGGACCTAGTAGGGCCCCTCCCAAAGTCTGCAAGAGGTCACCAGCACATATTAGTCGTGCTAGATTACGCCACCCGTTACCCCGAAGCCATCCCGCTTAGAAACACGTCATCCAAAGTCATTGCACGTGAGCTGTTTCAGATGTTCACCAGAACCGGCATCCCTAAAGAGATCTTGACAGACCAGGGGACGCCCTTTATGTCAAAAATTACCAAAGAGCTATGTCGGCTCCTGAACATCACCCATTTGCGTACGTCCGTGTACCATCCCCAACGGATGGCCCTGGTAGGAAAGCTTCAACCAAACTCTAAAAGGGATGTTTAAAAAGGTAGTGGACAAAGAGGGGAAGGGATTGGGACCATCTTTACCCTATTAAAATGCTTCCATCCGAGAGGTCCCCCCCGGGTGCACGGTTTTCCCCCGTTTGAGCTGCGTTGGTAGGCATTCCCGGGGGGTATTAACGTGGCTAAGGAACCGGAACCGGGGGCAACCCCACAAACCCCATGTTTATGACCCCATAGCGGGCATCAAGACAGGGTTCGGCATTTTGCCCAAACGTAAAAGAAAACATGCACAACCAGGATGCAAGGCCCCCGAATATACAAAAGGTCTGCAGGGTGGCATTTTAAACCCGGGGATCGTGGTTTGGTTTCGTCCCCGGTAGAAGTAAAGTTTTCCCCCTAATGGCAAGGCCCCCCTGAGGTCAGGGAAAAAGTAAGCGAGGTAAATTACAAGGTGTACCAGCCCGGGGAAGAAAGCCCTTACAAATTTACCATATCAACTTACTAAAACCCTGGAAGGACAGAGAGGTTCTCACGGCAGAAAGGGAGGCCAAGAAAGTACTCCGCACTGAGTTACCTGAGGTCCGTATATCCCAGTCATTGTCGGCAGTTCAGGTACAAGAGGTCAGAGAGTTCCTGCAGAGGAATAGAGAGACCTTCTCAGAAGTACCAGGTCGGACAAATGCATTGAGCATGACATTGTGACAGACCACAGCCAAAAGGTGAGGCTAGCCGTATCGTGTGCCAAAGCTCAGAGAAGGCTATCTCAGAGGAGGTACAGAAAATGTTATCCTTATGAGTTATAGAGAGGTCAAGAAGTGGCTGGTCAAGTCCAATAGGCCTTATCCCTAAACCTGATGGCACTCTCAGGTTTTGTAATGACTTCCTGAGGTTAAATGAAGTGTCAAAGTTCGACGCCTATCCCATGCCATGGGTGGAGGAATTGATTGAACGGCTGGGCCCTGCAAGATATATTACCACCCTTGACCTGACCAAAGGGTACTGGCCACTCACCAAGGAGGCAAGAGAAAAGACTGCTTTTTCTACACCTGATGGCCATTTTCAGTACATAGTACTCCCTTTTGGCCTACATGGGGCCCCAGCCACTTCTCAAACTTATGGACTTATGGATATAATCCTACAGCCCCACAGAGCATATGCAGCGGCCTACTTAGACGATGTGGTCATCTTTAGCACAGACTGGGAATCGTATCTATGTAAGGTCCAGGCAGTGGTAGACTCTATCCGGGAGGCTGGTATGACAGCAAACCCTAAAAAGTGTGCGATTGGTCTTGAGGAAGCTCGCTATTTGGGGTACAATATTGGATGTGGGGTTATTAAACCACAAATGGACAAAGTGGAGGCTATTAAAAATTGGCCACAACCAGTCTCAAAAAAACAGGTGAGAACCTTTCTAGGGGTCGCTGGATATTATCGGAGGTTTGTCCCAAATTTTGCCACCATCGCAGCTCCCCTGACAGACCTTACAAAAGGGGCTAAAATGGGATGAGAAGTCAGAAGAAGCCTTCCAGAAATTAAAAGAGGTCTTATGTAAGATGCCAGTGTTAATTGCACCTGACTTTAAAAGGGAATTTATAGTACAGGCAGATGCCTCTAATGTGGGTCTAGGAGCAGTCCTGTCACAGGTAGTTAATGGTGAAGAACACCCAGTGGTTTACCTAAGCAGGAAGTTAACATCGGCGGAAAAAAATTACGCCATAATTGAGAGGGAGTGCCTGGCTCTTAATTGGACGATTGAGTCATTGAGGTACTACTTGTTAGGCAGACAATTCAGGCTGGTCACCGACCATTCACCTTTAAAATGGATGGCCCAGAATAAAGGCAAAAATGCTAGGGTTACCAGACGGTTCTTGGCCTTACAAGACTACAAGTTTTATGTGGAACATCGTCCTGGATCTCAGCAAGGCAATGCGGACGCGTTGTCACGTGTCCATTGTCTGAAGGCACAGTGTGCTCCTCCCCACAGGTCTGAGCAGAGGGGGGGGGGGGGTATGTAAGGCCCCGAAGGGCAAGGTGGTGAATGGGGTATACATAAGCCCCAGAGTTCTCGCTCAAGTGTGTCACCGAGAGACCTGGCCTCGGTGAGGTAGAAGCCGTCACTTAGTTTGTGTCAGCTGCATTAGGTGGTTGGCACATGTTTATCTAATTAGTTTAGCTGTGGAAACACAGCTTAGTCCGGGTCCGGCTTTTACCGGGAGCAATCAAAGAGTTGGGTGGGTGGCTGCTCCCCCATGTTCGAGTGCCAGGGTTTCGTCTGGCTGTATAAGTCAGCTAGTCAGCTGACTGTGGGTGTGCCTGGAGTTACAGGCCAGGAAGTTGGGCCTGAACGGCTACACCACAAGCTCCAAGCTACGAGACGGTAGTAAGGGTTACTTTTGTTTAGTTAGCGCTCGGACGAGCAGGAGTTTATTTTGTGTACTGTTTGTATTGACATATACATTTTGGCTGCCATTCGCACAATAAACGCCGGACAAGAGCCGTGCTTCTGCTACAAGGCTATCTTTGTCTCCATTTGCCCTGAGACTTCGCTGTACCACCGAGCTTACCCCCTTACAATATATATATATATAAATATGCATGCTTACTTTTTTGAATGTTATAGAATTATTTTGTGGCTATAAGTAGCTAAAGTGATGCCTAGTATGCATGCCTGAGGAAGAAGGGAAGCCTTCGAAATGTAGCAATCAGTGTGTATCCTGTACACTTACTAGCACGGACGTGCTGGCAGCTCCTCTACATGGTACTTTGTAAATGCTGAGAAAGGACACTACTCTGCTGATATCCTGAAAAGCTGTGATCTGCATGAGTAAAATTTTAAGGTACAAATGTATCACAAATAGCCAATGCTGTGCTGTTGCATGTTTTTCATATTAAGTAAAAAGAAAATGTAATATATATGAAAGACTTTGCCTATGTTGTTTGAATCTAGTTACTAAGGAGGATTAAGAAAGAACCTCCCAGCATGAGTCTAAAGTGGCTAACGCCCAAATAGGTTATGTATGTTTAAAATTGAACATTTTCTAATTACTACCAACAGTTTACTCCGCCCTACTCCACCGTGGTGGCCCCTATTTTGGTGCATACCAAGAAAAACGGAAATCCCAAACTCTGGTCACTCAAGGCAGAAGAAGCGTTTTCCCGTCTGAAGTCTGCCTTTGCCTCTGCACCTATCTTGTCTAGGCCCCACCCTGAAAAGTCCTTCTTCCTTGATGTGGATGCCTCATCTGTGGGGACAGGTGATGGCCTCACACTGAAAACTCCCAAAGGCAAAACTATCACATGCAGTGTTTTTTCTCCGACTTTTTCCCCTGCCAAAAGAAATTACACTATAGGGGATTGAGAATTGCTGGCCATTAAGTTGGCCTTGGAAGAATGGTGCCATTTACTAGAAAGGGCTTATCACCTGGTCAACATATTCACTGACCATAAAAACCTGCTGTATCTTCAGACGGCACATCGCTTAAATCCTCGACAAGCTAGATGGTCCTTCTTCTTTGCCAGATACACTTCAGACCAGCAGGCAAGAATATCAAGGCCGATGTTCTCTCATGCCTCTGATGTAGCTGACCTAGACCACCACAGCATATCATTCCTCCTGAATGTCTGATTATGACAGCTTCCATTGATCTTCAATGCGTTCCTCCAGGGAAAATATTCATACCTCCTACTCGAATCAAAAGAATCTTGAAGTGGGGACATTGTTATTTGCTGGCTGGGCATCCTGGAATTTGGAAATCCTGCTCACTCTTATCTCATCATTACTGGGGCCTAATCTTGGTTAAGAGGTCAAAAAATTTGTTCTATCACGTGGCACGTGTGCCTGCAACAAGACTGCCCATCTCAAACCTGCTGGCCTTCCGCAACCCTTGCCCATTCCGGATTTCATTACTGACCTATCACTCTCCTCAAACTATACTGTCATTTGGGTTGTTATGGACCGTTTCTAGAAAATGTCTCACTTCCTGACTCTCTCCAGTCTACCCTCGGCTCCTTTGCTTGCTGACCACTTCTTCCAGCATATATCCCGCCTGCATGGACTTCCCCTGCATATTGTCTCGGATTCATATCAAAGTTCTAGCATGAGCTCAGTTCCCGTCTTCAGGTTAAGTTGGACTTCTTTTCGGCATACCATCCCCAAACCAAAGTCCAAGTAGAAATGGTCGACCAAGTTCTGGGAAACTACTTGCGCCATTTCCTCTCAGCATGCCAAGACGACTGGTCCAGCATCCTACCCTGGGCAGAATTCTCATACAACCATCTGGATTCCAACTCAGTTGGAGCCTCACCCTTCTATATTGTGTACGGTCAACACGCTTGTCCCACACTTTCTCTGATGATTCTGCCGTGGATGTCAGATTCTGAGACTTCATGAAAATTTGGCCAGAAACCAGACAAGTCTTACACCAAGTATAATTCCATAATAGGAGAAAGATATGAGCGGCACTCACCAGTTTTTTCTTTCTTTATATCTTTATTCCATAGGATACATCAGGATAAAAGCACATGCACTCTGGCCAGAGTGCATGTGCTTTTATCCTGATGTATCCTATGGAATAAAGATATAAAGAAAGAAAAAACTGGTGAGTGCTGCTCATATTTTTCTCCTACTATGGAATTCTACATGGACTTTCTCTTATTGGAGCTGAGCACCACTGCAAAGCTTTGAGGTGAATTGGTTTTGGATCAAGTGTATTGATTGCCTGTGAGCCGTACTATTGGGAAACGGTGCCGCCTTGTTTTGCTTCTGTTGCTACTTACACCAAGTATCCTCTAACATGAAGTCTCAAGCATACAAAAGGAGAAGATCCCCTCCGATTTTTGCTCCTGGGGATAGGGTGTTGCTGTCCACTAAATACGTACGCCTGAAGATCCCCAGCTTCAAGTTGTCCTTTAATGCATGAACCTGGTGGTCTACAAGCTCCACCAGCCTCCATCTATGCGAATCCCGAACTCTTTCTATGTCTCACTCCTCAAGCCAGTGGTCCTCAACTGCTTCTCCCAAAAGGACGTTTCTCTAACTCCCAGAGCTGACACCATGGATGTCTTTGACGTAAAGGAAATTCTGACTATGAAGACTATCAAGGGGAAGCGTTACTTTGTTATTGCCTGGAAGTGGTTCAGGCCATAAGAGAGGTCAATGTTTTTGACCGAGACCTTGATCTAAAGTTTCTTCAGGCAAAAAAGAGGGGGAGGCTCTGTGGTAGGGGTGAACTGTGATGAGTGGTCCCGCAACCTGCTGTGCGGACACACTCATGCTCCATATCATTACCCACCTCTCTGTGCTCCTGCTTCCCTGCGCTTACGGGGTGTCTCCTGCCGCATGACTCCAGCCTGTATGGCAGCGGGCTCTGGTGTAAAACGGGAGGAACCTTAGAAGTAGCTTACACCACTGCTTGCAGTAGTCCAGAGGATCCACATCCTAGCCATCCTTACAAGACACTTCATTAAAATTATGAGTTGATAAAAAAAACACCATAATCAGAGACTTTGCAGCAATGGCTGGGAATGTGTATCATACATGAAAGTTAATAAGCCTGTATAGCTGAAAAATGTAAATGATTTTACAGCACAGAGTTATGTATATCAATTAAGATATATAGCTCATAAAATTAACCTTGGCAAAGACATAAATACTGCGTGAAAAACACAGCGATCACAATGTCAAGCCAAGATAATAACCAGTAAAGTGTATAAAGGTTGGACGTTAATGTGAGCATGCACCGAAAAATGATGAGCAGAAAAAGCATTACAGAAACACAGAACAAATGCATATGCAACACCACGTGGCAAAAGTGCCTAGATGTCAAATAGGTAAAAAAAGACACCCTATCTGGTCTGGTATTGAATTGTGTTTAGCTGTAGTAACAGACAAAGCCTATGGAAGATAGTGGCATTATTTCTGGAAAATCAACAGCATGTTTGTAATGTTGACCCCTTTCATTGATAAGGTCCTGCGTTTTATTTTATTAAAACGTTTTCTGAAACAATGCTGTATTGTGGTACCCCAGTACCCTTTCTACTGCTGCTGAGTAAAAAAACGTCATGTGGCAGTAGATCTGGTACACTAGATCATAATTTATTTTGGGCACTGTGAGTTAAAACACGTGTAATGCTTTGTTATGTGCTTATAATGCATTAGTTATGTGCTTACACTGAGGATTAACTAATGTGCAATGTGCCCTGTACTTTAATGCTATTTACTGGTTAATGCATGCATATGAAAATAAGGTGTTCACAATCACTATCAGTTGCTACTGGAACTATGTGGGAGGGTTCCCTCAGCCCCACCTCCTCACACCAATATACTGGAACAAACCAGTTTGGTCCAGTCCTGGCCTAGCCATGGGAGAGGAGAAAAGATAAACTCCTGTTAAACTAGCTCTTAAATGAGTTTTCTCACCTCAAAGATTAGCGTTGAACATTAGGGACAGGTAATTTAAGATGTTTTCCAAATATATAAGCCTATTGCTTTTACCTTGGTAAGGAACTAAAGAGAGATTGCACACAGAGAGCAGGGAGTGATGACACCATGGTCCGAGAAAACTCATTATCTCTAACAACATTAGGTTTTATTTACAGATAGACCATTGTTTTCACGTATCAGAGGACTTGTAGCTTTCTTTACTGAAGATTAAATCTCCAGCTCTTATGTCTTTGTAATGTCTAAACTAGTTGTAATGGAACTAAATATGCTTATCACTGCTATAGAACCACCCACAGTCTGACAAGATAGAGTGGAGGAAAGGCTGGCTGTTACTCAGTAAAACAGTATGGTGAGAAAATCCATTTAAATAAACCCTAGCTGAGAAAGAGTTTGTCATAATCAGACCAGAGTAAGGAGCCTAGGAGGTGTCCCTGGTCTTCCCTGCAAGCCCTGCTGCTGATGTGATTATTTTAACCTGAGCTTGAAACAGAGAGATGAATACAGCACCAAAGGACAAACGGCCCGGCCAAGCTAAAATCTTGAAGGCTTTATTATAGTACAAAATTAAAATGTACACGTAGCATCCCCCCGGAAAAATATCCAGATGCGGTTAACGCGTTTCGGGTGTATTACCACCCTTACTCATAACAAAAACATACATGTAAAAACATTATTTATATAGAGGTAGTAATACAGAGTTTAACCAACTCACATGTGTAAAGATCCGGTTGCTGGAGACGCCAAAACCATGCTGACAGAACTTCCAATCACCAAGAATAGTGACGGAAGTGCGTCACTGACATGCGCATGAGAAATTATGTGTGCAGTGTGGGCATTGGAAATGATGTCAATCCAATAAAAACAAACAGAACCGGATTATACATATGTTCAACAGCGCATCAGACAAAGTAAACAACGGCCACATTAAACCAAGTTAAAGGTAGATATAATGATCAATAATGAAACATAATTTCCTTTTTACTATTGAGACCAATTGGATATGTGGTGTCCAAAGTGAGGATCCAAAATGCCTCACGGTCATGCAGGATGTTATCCATGCTCCCCCCGCGTAATGGTTTATAAATTTTATCTATACCTGTGATTTTAAGATCCGAGAACTTATTATTGTGAACATCCCTAAAATGTTGAGACAGACTGGAGCGATTGCGTATGGCTGTACTAGTGATGTCATTCAAATGTTCAAGAAATCTGGTTTTCAGTCTACGGGAGGTGCTGCCTACATAATGGAGATGGCAGGATGTGCATGTGGCCAAATAAATTACATAGCGAGAATTACAATTAATGTAATGTTTTATACGAAATGTTTTAGACTCGCTGCTATTTTTAAATTCCTTGGTGACCGAAACAAACTGACAGGTTCTGCATGGGTGAGAACCACATCTAAAGAATCCTTGTGTGTTAAGCCATGTAGGCCTATTTGTATTAGTGGTTACATAATTAGGAGATAGAAAACTACCTAACGTTTTAGGCTTTCTATTGACTACTCTGCAACCCTCGGATAGGACCGATTGTAAAATCGGATCCGGGTTGAGGATAGGCAGATGTTCCAAAAAATTTTTTTTGATATGTGAGAATTGACGAGTGGAATCTAACACTAAAGTAGGTTTGGATTGTTTTTGTAAGTTAAATTTGTTTGTACTTATGAGATGTTCACGTTTTTTCTTTACAACAATTCTATTGGCTCTATCTAGGGTCCATTGGGGATAACCTCTGGTTTTTAATCTCCTACAGATGTTTTGTTGTTCTGCAGAATAATCAATGTCTAAACTGCAGTTGCGTCTTGCCCTGTGCATTTCACCTACCGGGATAGATACCCGAGTGTTCTTAGAATGGAAACTATGATAATGTAGGATTGTGTTACCTGCTGTGGGTTTACGGAAACTTTTGGTTTTAATTATCTGGCCATTGATACCTGTTAAGGTGAGATCTAAAAAATTTATTTCTTGTTTTTCAACATTACCCGACAATCTAAGGCCCAAAGGGTTGTTATTAAGATAGTCCAGAAAATTGTGTACGGCAGATACATCGCCCCTCCAGATAAACAGGAGGTCGTCTATGTATCTGCCGTACCAGAAAATGTGTTCCAAATATGGATTGGTATCCGAATAGATGTAAATATGCTCCCACCATGCAACAACTAGATTTGCTACTGAGGGGGAAAATTTAGCCCCCATAGAAACTCCCTTTAATTGGAGATAAAAGGAGCCATTGAAGCAGAAGAAATTATGTGTTAGGAGAAATTGGACCACTGTGATAATGAAATTGGAAAGATCCTCTGAATAATTGCTATTATTTTCAAAATGAAAATATAGAGCCGCAATGACTACCGGGTGTGGGATACTGGTATATAATGATTCGGCATCACTGCCGAACCAGAACATATCATCCTCCCATATGATTTTATTCATATTACTTAATACACTCCTGGTATCTTGTAAGTATCCCGGAATAGCACAAACCAAAGGCTGAAGTAGAGAGTCCACCCATTGGCATAATCTCTCCAATAGTGATCCTATTCCGGACACTATAGGTCGCATGGGCGGTGAAATTTTATTTTTATGAATTTTGGGAAGACCGTATAGGATAGGCATGATGGGTTCGTCTACTGAGATGTAATCAACTTCTTTTTGAGACAATATCCCCATATTCAGCCCCTCCTGTAAGATATTTTTTAATTGTGACTGGAATTGCATCGTCGGATCATTGGGTAGTTTTGAGTATGTAGAACGGTCAGATAATAATTTGGCCATTGAATTCACATAATCCCCCTTGTCCATAACAACAACCGTGCCGCCTTTGTCAGCCATTTTAATGACCAGATTGTTATTATGTAAAAAAAGTTCCAAGGCGGCACGTTGTTTAACCGAAAGATTCAGAAATTTATGTCCAAGGGGGACTCTCTCAGATAGATTATGGAGCTCTCTCTCCACAACACATTGAAATTGATCCATAAACGAAACCCTGTCATGTACTGGATAAAAGTCTCTATTGGATGTTATGAAAGACTGAGCTTTGCAGACAGTGTCAATAGAGTCTTGTGAGACATTCGTTAGTGTTCATAATGATAATAGCGCCATCTGTTCCCTGAACAGTAATTCATTGAACTCATTATAGGGTGCCTGGTCATTCATTGATGGTACCTCCGGTCCATCTGGTTCGTCTGTATGCTCCCAAAAGTGGCGCTTCAAGGTAAGATTTCTCATAAATTTGTTAATGTCTTTTAGAGTTGAAAAAAGGCAAAAATTCTGTTCAATGCCATAACTAAGTCCTAGTTTCAATAATTTTTCTTGGTTAGAATCTAAGTTGGTTGTAGATAGATTTAACACATCTAGGTTTTCCGATTGAGTTGGTCCATGAATAATTAACGGGTCTTCATTCTTGTATTTGTTCTTATGTTTTCGCCCTCCTCTTCTTTGTCGTTTTTTGGACGTCTACCTTTTTTGGCTTTTTTGGGGCGTCGGTAATAAGATGTATTGGGATCTGGCTCTGTTAGATCTGAGGCGTCCTCAGAGGATTCCACATTACTGTCTACGGAACTGGATTCAACAGATCCAAAGCTTACTCTTCTTTTATCTCTGTGTCCACTCCACTTATTTGCTCTTTTCTTTAGAATTGATCTAGGTGTACTGAAATCGGATTTACGTCGGCCCCATTCATAGACTTGATCATTCTCGTAGTCAAAAGAGTCTCTCTGATATTTGAACTTTTTCACATCCATAATGGACTCTTCCATGACACTAAGTTTTTGCTGTACTTCTTGCATAAAGCATTGATAGTCTTGTGATTCATTGAAGGGCTGTAAGTCAGATTCTAGCTTCTTTATCTCTTGAGAAAGTTGTTCTCATTTTAAATTTTCATATTTGACGATTAATTGCATCAAATTATAGGAGTATGAGTTGAGAATGGCATTCCACTCTTGCACAAAGATATCAGAGAAGATCGTGGTTGGAATTTTTTTGATCCTTAAGCCACGCGGGATCATGTTCTGATCGATATAATTTTGTAAGGTGGTAGAATCCCACCAAACTCGCAGTTCCTGAGTCATACATTTTTCCAGGTCATTTAATTTGGTGAGTATCTCAGGTGGTTGTGGGTTGGAATTAGTTGTTTTTTGAAAAACTTTTGCGGCTTTTTCTTGCCTGCTCATAGACATTGCCATTAATCCTTAATATATGGCATAGAGCATATATATGCGCTGTTGAACATATGTATAATCCGGTTCTGTTTGTTTTTATTGGATTGACATCATTTCCAATGCCCACACTGCACACATAATTTCTTATGCGCATGTCAGTGACGCACTTCCGTCACTATTCTTGGTGATTGGAAGTTCTGTCAGCATGGTTTTGGCGTCTCCAGCAACCGGATCTTTAACCATGTGAGTTGGTTAAACTCTGTATTACTACCTCTATATAAATAATGTTTTTACATGTATGTTCTTGTTATGAGTAAGGGTGGTTACACACCCGAAACGCGTTAACCGCATCTGGACATTTTTCCGGGGGGATGCTACGTGTACATTTTAATTTTGTACTATAATAAAGCCTTCAAGATTTTAGCTTGGCCGGGCCGTTTGTCCTTTGGTGCTGTATTCATCTCTCTGTTTCAAGCTCAGCATTGTATCGTGGACTCCAGGCGGAATACGTGCACGGACAAACTGGCGACTGGCATTTTTTGGGTGAGCTGGTACATTCTTGCATTCTTTTACGATTATTTTAACCTGCCTTGGTTTCACAAAGTGGATATTCCTGGCATTGTGAGAAGCATTACAACACCCAGAATCTACACAGTCCACACTGACAGGATATCCAAATATTAGCCTCCACAAAGGAGTGCCTCTTTTCTATAGTCAGGAGGGATAGTGCTGAACAAGGGCTCTCCTGCATTACTGGCCTCTCTATGCGCCTCTAGCAGGAGCCAGTGCTACGTGACTTTCACGTCAAAAATTTTGTCTGCCCTACCACCTGCAATAGAGAATGGTAGGGCCAAGAAACTATAAGTACTTTAGTTTGTTGTCATGGGAAACCATCCCATGAGGGTCCCTTCTTCAGTTTAATATTGCTTGGACTGCATATAGTAAGAGGGGTGAACTATACACTAACCGCCATTGGAGACTCTAAACCTGCTGACAGCACAAAAGCGTAGAAAACCTCCTTTCGTACACAAACATTGTGAATTACATCTACTGTGCCCTAAAGAGAGACTGTAACCTGTAATTTACTGCTATAGCAATTTAAGTGTAAAACAGTCCCTGTAGATGTGGGGATCTGAGCTGCTCCTTTTCTTCCATACGAGTAAATTACCTCTCATTGATAAACATTCGATACATGAAATATTTCTTTTTCTCTTCTATCGTTTATTCATGATTTTTCCTCTGCTCCTCATACGTTTAGTATCCGGCAGGTAATGCTGAACACTCTTTGACTCAACGTGCCTGAAACGCTCAAGGGAAGAATCCTCTGCACAGAAGGACAGATAGGAGCCAAGTCTGAAGAAAACTGCTTCAAGTTGACAAATATGATCCAGCAAAGCCAGATCCTATTCCTTGAGGGAGAAGATCTTGGCAGAGAACCCAAACTCCTTAGGATGCATTACTCTAAAATTCTGCTACACAATGAAATCCTATAAAAAAAAAAAAGTTATAAAACTGCATTTAGCAGATTGATATTAAAAAGGTTATCCAGCCTTTAAAATGTAGATGTAAAATAGTTGAATACATAAGATAACCAACTTATGAATGTATTTTACTCAAAGACATGGGCATAAGTCTGCCTACCTACAACAAACTGGGCTACAAACTAGGAATTTTATATTCTGTGAACCAAGAGAAATATATCTCCAAAAACAAGCACCTAGCTATCTCATAATAAATTCATGAGTTTCTTTGTTTAAAAGGGTTTTGCCACGAAGTAAAATTGACACGGGAAGTTTGTAAATTAAATAATAAACATTTTCGCCATTCATCATTATTATAAATTCTGCACCGTTTTTGTCTTAGCTGCTCCTTTAGTTACCCATTGTTTACAGCTCATCTCCAGGAGATACGACCCGGGCTGAGAGCTTCTCAGTCCTGGTCGCCCCTACTTAGACATCACCTCTCCTCTCAGGCAGCTACTGAGTGTTCAAACCCCTGGTGCTCTCATTCTACTCCTGTCCTCTGTACTTCTTAGTAATTAGTCAAACAATGCAAATACATTAAAAAAAGAAACCTCATTGAGGTTCGTGCATTGATAAAGAGAAATAAAATCCACAGGTTTGGTCCTGCAGGGATTTGAACCGAGGACCCTTGTGCCTGGAGGCAAATGTTTTAACTCTGACCTGAAATGTAGATACTTACAGTTCTACACATAAACAGACCTTTCTTTGAGTAAAAAGAGGAAAGGCATGGTGATGTCATCCTGCAGGGTCACATGATAGGCAATTCAAACAAATCACACACGCCTCCTTCTGAACACACAGAGCTGAAGAGCTGGATGCAGGAGGTATGAAATGAGATCGTGGCAAAACCCCTTTAATGCTTCACAAATGTACAGACATGCTTAGAGATTGTGAACCCCTCCAAATTTTCTCTATTGACTTTAAACTACATCAGATTTTTACATCAGTCCTAAAAGTTGATAAAGAAACCCAAATCGATGAACCGAGTCAAAAATATTACACGTGATCATTTATTCATTAAGGAAAATGAGCCAATATCACATCTGTGAGTGGAAAAAACTTTTAGGATTAGCAAATAATTTGTTTTATTCAAGGGATCGAAATCTATCAAGTCCAGTCTGTACATCATATGTTTTTGGTAGGATATTATGGCACAAACAAAAAGATTTCTGAAGACCTCAGAAGAATTGTAGATGCTCATCCGGATGCAAAAGGTTACAACAACATCTCCAAAGAGTTCTGGAACCTTTTCCTGGTGAGCATCAACTTCTCTAAATAGTTATACTCCACAAATCCACAGTCAGACCAATTGTGTACAAATGGAGGAAATGTAAGACTATCAAAATCCACCCCTGGTGTGGTCAACCAACAAAGATCAATCCAAGAGCATATAATAGTCTTTGAGGTCACAAAGGAACCCAAGATAGCTTCCAAGCAACTAAAGGCCTTTCCCTCATCACGTAATGTTCATGAGCCCATCATCAAGAGGACACTGAACAACAATGATATGCATGGCAGGATTGCAAGGAAAAAGCTGCTGCTTTCCAAAAAGAGCGTAGCTGCCCATCTGCAGTTTGCTAAAGATCACCTGAACAAGTCATAAAGCTATTAGATCACTGTATTCTAGACATACAAGAACAAAATAGAACTATTTGGTTTGAATGAGAAGCGTAATGTTTGGATAATGGAAAACATTACATTCCAGTATCAAAACCGTGTAAAACACAGTGGTGGTTGTATCATGGTTTGGGCCTGTTTTGCTGCATCTGGGCAAGGACGGCTTGCTTTCATTGATGGATCAGTGCATTCTAAATAATACAAGCAGACAGTAATGGAAATTGTCAGGACATCGGTCTGTGAGTAGAGTTTTAAGAGACTGTAGGTCATTCAGCAAGTCAACAACCCTAAGCACACAACTCTTTCTACCAACAAATGGTGTTGATTAATGGTACTTACTCGAACTGAATTCCTGTTACTAGTGGGATACTATAGGGCTCAGTATTGGGCCCTATTATCTTTAGTATATTTATCACTGACCTTTTAGAAAGATTGAACAATAGAACATCAATAATCAGGACTATATTCTGAACAACTGGACAACCTCTACTTTTAAAGGAAAGAAAGTTTCTGCATAAACATAGAAATGGATTCTTTACTGTAAGAGCAGTGAAACTATGGAACTCTCTGCTAGAGGAAATTGTCATGGTCAGGGGCGTAACTACGGGGGCAGCTGCTACCACGGCTGCAACCCCCGGTAGTTCTGCTCCTGCGCTCGCCGGCAGTGAACATAGCAGTTTACTACGGTGGGCATGGAGCTGAGGGGCCAGGCACATGCTACCTCTGAATGCCCGGGCCCTCTGGCCTGAGCGTTCAGAGGCAGCTCTGCCTGGAGGTGGCAGAATGGAGCGACCCTTGCTCAGCTCTGCTACTTCCCTTGCCAGCTCTCATTGGGTGAGCATGGACAGAGGTAAGTAAACTATTTCTTATTTTACCTGCCCCTAAGCCTGCCTGTATAAAGCCCCCTAAGCCTGCCTATATAAAGCCCCCCCTAAGCCTGCCTATATAAAGCCCCCCCTAAGCCTGCCTGTATAAAGCCCCCTCTAAACCCGCCTGTATAAAGCCCCCTAAGCCTGCCTTTATAAAGCACCCCTAAGCCTGCCTTTATAAAGCACCCCGAAGCCTTCCTTTATAAAGCCCCCCTAAGCCTGCCTTTATAAAGCACCCCTAAGCCTGCCTATATAAAGCCCCCTAAGCCTTCTTGTATAAAGCACCCCCAAGCCTGCCTGTATAAAGCCCCCTAAGCCTGCTTATATAAAGCCCCCCAAAACCTGCCTATATACCGCCTAAGCATGTCCAATATACCCCTAAGCCTACCTATATACCCCCCTAACCTGGCTATATACACCCCAAGCCTGCCTATATACACCTCAAGCCTGCCTGTATAACCCCTTAGCCTTGCTCTATACACCCCAAACCTGCCTGTATACCCCCTAAGCTTGCCTGTATACACCCTAAGCATGCTGTATACACCGTAAGCCTGCCTGTATACCCCCCTAAGCCTGCCTGTATACCCCCTAAACTTACCTGTATACCCCTTAAGCCTGCCTATATAGCCTCCCCATAAAGCCTGCCTATATAGCCCCTTTAGAACCCCTCCTAAAGCTTGCCTGCCTGTATAGCCCCCCTGAAGCCGACCTGTCTACTTATATCGGGTCCCTATAGCTACCTAAACCCTGCCTACCTATCTATATCGCCCCTATAGCCCACCTAACCCCTGTCTACCTGTATGGCTCCCTATAGCTACCTAAACCCTGCCTGTCTACCTATTTAGCCCCCTATAGCTACTAAACCCTACATGCCTGCCTGCCTATTTGGGGATTCCTATAGCCTATTTACCTACCTGTCTACCTATTTGGGCCCCACCTATAGCCTAGCTACCTGGGGCCCAGCTACAGCATACCTACCTACCTGGGGCCTAAATACTGCCTACCTAGTGCCAGTCTACCTAATTGAGACTTACCTAACTACTGCCTACCTACCTAGCATCTACCTACTTACCTGAGGCCTATTTACAGCCTACCTACCTCAAGCCTACTAACCAATCTACCTAGGGTCTACCAACCTATCTAATTGGGGTCTACCTGCTTATATGATTCGGAGGAGTACAGGCCATAGCAGTAACACAATCTCTAGGGGGTGAATTTTCTGTTCCTCCCATCTAGGAGACTAGGCCTCTAATCTATAGCCTGTACCCACTCTCCCACCTATAGGAAGTTTGTACAGAGGTGGGGGGCAGTGAAGAAGGTGCTGGAAAAGTGAGGATTCTAATATATGTGTGTCTAAATCTGCAGGGACAAGTGGTGTCCAGGAGAAGTCGTCATGGCGGTTGGGATCGGATGCAGAACAAAAGGGAAAGTCAACAACTCAGTAGAGAAATGTCACCTGTGAGTCACAAGATGTAACTGTACTGTGTACACTGTGCAGAGCCTGTGTACACTGGTGTCTACCATTATATGGACAATGTATGGAGATAATATACAGTCTACAGAGCCTGTGCACACTGGTGTCTACCACTATTTGGACACTGTATGGAGGTAATATACTGTCTGCAGAGCCTGTGCACACTGGTGTCTACCACTATATGGTCACTATATGGTAGTAATATACAGTATGCAGAGCCTGTGTACACTGGTGTCTACCACTAGATGGACACTGTATGGAGGTAATATACAGTCTGGAGAACCTGTGCACACTGGTGTCTACCACTATATGGTCACTGGAGGTAATATACAGTCTGCAAAGCCTGTGTACACTGATGTCTACCACTATATGGTCATTGTATGGAGGGAATATACAGTCTGCAGAGCCTGTGTACACTGGTGTCTACCACCATATGGTCACTGTATGGAGGTAATATACAGTTTGTAGGGCACCTGTGTACACAGGTATATACCACTATATGGTCACTGTATATTGATCTTTATTCAGTAATCGTGTAGGGGTGTTATTCAGTCACTATGTGATGGTAATTTGTGGTCTTCTTCTGGCAGTATAATCAGGTCCATATGTAGTAGGGTTATTGGTAATGTTGGACTGGGTATAGTGAGATTTGTTTGGTAGCAGTACGATGTTGATATGTATGGTGAGGTAATCACTCCTTGTATTATTTTTTAGTAAGGGAATTGACCTAAGAGGTCCAGGTAAATGTTCGTGGGAGGGGGGGGTTTAAGCTTTCTTCACACTTATCTGGCCCATAGTGGGCATAGAAGAGTACCGTCCAGCAATCTTCACTGCTGTGCTATCAGAGATCACAATGAGAAAGTCGGAGAGACAAACCAGAAACAAATGTACAAAGGGGAAGTTTAAAAAATTATATGAAAAAAAAAGACACCCAATTTTTACAACAAAAAATAGTCGGATATAGCTTGTCAATATGTGGAAAAAATATTTTCATGGTAGTGATTTTTTAAAGGAAGTTTTGGGAAAAATAAAGTTTTATGATGGCAAGTCAAAGTTCTGACCTTAATCTAATAGAAGTGTTGGGGAAAGGGAAAACTGAAGTGGAAATTTTTTTCCCTCTCCTTTTTAATTTTAGATCAGATAAACCCTGTTGCTATGCAACGCCCGTCAAACAACTTTTGGACGTTTAAACCAGTTTAGAAACTTTGTGACCTTGATTTTTTTGGGAATGGTTTATTTGCTATTTTTCTTTAAAAAAATTTTGGCTTCATTGGGCGTTGGTGTGTTTTTAAATTTTTGGGTGAAGAGATTGTGAGCTTATTGCATTCTGTTTCTAGCATTCAGTCCTGTTATTGTTAGTTGTCTGTTCCCAGTGTCATGCCACTGTGCTCACGGTCGCTTGTCACCTAACTTGCGTTTCCCATGCAGCTTTTCCTGTTTGTTTGGCCATGCTGTGTGCACCATGCGACCGCCTATGCGCCTCCTGGTTACTAGGGAAGGTGAGGCACCATCCTGCTATTGTTTTGTTCCTGGGGTGGGTTTTTAAAACGGGTTTGAAAGTCTCTTTCCCCAAAATTTTCCTTCCCACCTGGGGCTTTATTAAGCAGTCTCTCCCACACCTCTGAGCCTAAGTTTTGGTTTTTAAAAACCTCCCAGGGCCGCCATACGGGGGGTTTTCACCCCAGTACCCCTTTTTTGGGGGCCCCGGGGAAAAAGGGGGGGCCCCCCGGGCATGGGGGCCCCTTTTTCCCTTAAGATAGAGGGGGCCCGGCGGCGCCCCGCCCAAAAACCAAGTCGTTTTTGGCCCCACAGTGTGGGCCTCGGTCTGGGGGCCCCGGAGGCAGTCCCCGTAAACCCCCCGGGGGCCCCGGCCCACCCGTTTCCCGGTTTCTCTGAACCCCCGGGGCCCTGCGTCCCGAGCATCAGAGACCGGGCCCCCGGTTTACCCGGGGGGACTAATGTCACGAACCCCGGGGCTGCCCCGGGGGGTGTCAGGGGAGACGAGCGGGCCCGCGTGCCGCAAACGCTGTTTCTCCGGGCAGGCTGAAGGTTAGGGAGGCTCCCGGGCCGGGGGGGGCCCGGGGGCCCTACTGCTGACGTAGGGGGGGTTAAAAAGGGGGGTGGCGTCCCTTCAACGCGAAGCCTATGCATTAAAGCAGTAGCCGTCGGGAAGCGCCCGGGGGGCGGCAGGAGCGGGGGTTTCAGGTGGGGTTTTTTTTTTTTTTTTTTTATAAAAAAGAAAAAGGGGGGGGCGACTCTACCTAAAAACCCAAAGGGGGGACCCCTGACTTACCTACAAACTAAAGGGGGCCCTGACTTTTGCCAAAAGGGGGGCCCCTAAATCACCCAACAAAAAAAGGGGGGCCCCGGGACTCTCCCTTTAAAAAACAAAGGGGGGGGCCCCGGGACTCTCCCTACAAACAAAGGGGGCCCTGACTTGCCTACAAAAAAAAGGGGGGCCCCCGGGACTTGCCTACAAAAAAAAAGGGGGCCCGGGACTTCCCCTAAAAAAACAAAGGGGGCCCTGACTTTCCCTAAAAAACAAAGGGGGCCCTAAACTCTGCCTAAAAAAAAAGGGGTTTTCCCCTGACTTTGCTTAAAAAAAAGGGGAAGCCCTGACTTCCCTAAAAACCCAAAGGGACCCCTGACTCTGCCTAAAAACAAAGGGGACCCCCTAAACTTCCCTACAAACTTTAAGGGAGCCATGCTCTCCCTTCAAACAAAGGGAGCCCTGACTCTCCCTACAAACAAAGGGGGGGCCCTGATCTCCCTTTACAACAAAGGGGGGCCCCTGATCTCCCCTTAAAATTTAAGGGGGGCCCTGACTCTCCCTAAAAAACAAAAAGGGGGCCTGACTCTCCCTACAAAAACTAAGGGGGGCCTGCCCTCTCCCTCAAACTAAAGGGGGCCCTGACTCTCCCTACAAAAAAAAGGGGGCCCCTGACTTTTGCCTACAAACAAAAGGGGGGGCCGGGACTCTCCCTTTACAAACAAAGGGGGGGCCCCTTGACTCGGGCCCTAAAAACAAAAGGGGGCCCTGACTTCCCTCCCAAATAAAGGGGCCCCGGGACTCTGCCTACAAACAAAAGGGGGGGCCCGGGCTCTGCCTCAAACAAAAGGGGGGCCCCCGGGGACTCTGCCTAAAAAAACCAAAAAGGGGGCCCTGATTTGCTTACAAACAAAAGGGGGCCCTGACCTCCCAAAAAGGGGGGGCCCTGATTTAAACCCTCAAATTTAAGGGGGCCCGGGATTTCTCCCTTACAAAACAAAGGGGGGCCCCTGACTGGGGCCAAAAGGGGGGGCCCTGCTTAAAACCTACAAAAAAAAAGGGGGCCCTGACTCTCCCTACAAAACTGGGGGCCCCTGAATCTGCCTCCCAAAACAAAAAAGGGGGCCCGACCCCTGCCTAAAAACTAAAGGGGGGACCCTGACTCTCCCTACAAATAAAGGGAGCCCGGGATCTGCCTACAAACAAAAGGGGGCTCTGACTCCCCTAAAAGCTAAAGGGGGCCCTGATTTCTGCCAAACACTGGGGGGGGGCCTAAATCTGCCTAACACTAAAGGGGGCCCGGGCCCTCTGCCAAACCCACAAAAGGGGGGGCCCTAAATCTCCCAAAAAGCAAAGGGGGGGCCCCGGGACTCTGCCAAAAATTCAAAAGGGGGCCCCCCTTGACTTTTGCCTAAAGCAAAAAGGGGGCCCCTGACTTCCCTAAAGCAAAAGGGGGGCCCCCTGACCTCCCAAAACCCGGGGCCCCTGACTCTTTTATGAGCCCAATATTTGGGTGTGGGTGGTCGGGGAAAAAAAGGGACAATCCCCCGGGTCACCATTTAAAACCCCCAATCTCAAAAAAAAGCATGTGTGCCCCCTGTGTTGAAAATTGACACAGTTCCCAAAGTTCCGTTTAAAAACCCAGCTCATGCTCTAAACCGATCCAGTAAAGAATTTCCCTGGTTTTATTAAATGCCAAGTTATATAAACAGGAAAGGAAGGGGCATGGTTAAGGGGGGTTTTATTATTGCAAAAAATTTCAGACATCTTGAAAGCCCAAATTCTGCCCCATTTTAGGTTTTGCCACTGTACAGCGTCATCTGGGGTTTATTTTCCCTTTGTAAGCCCTTTTTTTTGGGGTAAAACATGTGTTTTCCCAGTAAATATTTGACGTAAAATCTGGGTGCGGTTCACAGGATGTGGGGCGCCATCTTTATTGCATGGTTCCTCATAGCTGGAAAATTTTGTACAGGGAAAAATTAAAATTTAAAAAGTAAAAGGAAATAAAAGTTTACAAAAATTTTATATTTTGTAAAATCGCCCTTGACATTTGGTAGCATTATCCCCGGGGCCTCAAAATTTTATGGCTTGTACCCGCTCTCTACCCCGGGGAGGTTTTTTAAGAGGGGGGAAATAGGTAAAGAGATGCTGGAAAATTGGGGTTCCAAAAGTTTTTTGTGTGAAAATTCTGCAGGATGAGTTGTGGGGGGAAAATTCTTCATGGCGGTTTTGGAAAGGGAAAAGGGACGAAGAAAAGGGAAAAAAAAGAACGCCCGGGAAAAGAGAAGACTCATCAGATAGGACGTCTCCGGTGAGTCCCTGATTTCAGCGGTTATTTTACTTCTGATACTGGATCAGTGCTGGCACTTCACTTTAATGTGCATGTGACCGAGCTGGTGTCAGACCACTAAGTGCAAACACATTACGTGGAAACCCGAATGGAGAGCATTATGCTATCTATCATACATGAAAAAAATTTGAGATTCTCGTTCACACTTTTTTGATCAATAAAGATGTTTAGCTGCCCACGACTTTCAACGTGATCTCAAATAGGCAGTCCTATGCTATCTTTTACCTCTTAATAGGAGCCTCCAGGCCTCTCACTGGGTTCAACAGACCTCCTTTATCCAGAGGAGAAAAAAAATAAAAAAAACACCCTACCACAGGCTTGCACTTCTTATGACAGCCTGTGAGAGTGGGCAGGGGCAAGAAAGCCAAAATGGAGGCCAACCTTTCCTTCCCAATATAGGTTAAAATCAATATACACCAAATATAACGTATGGTTCTGCACAAAAAACATTTCTGAAAATAACGTATGCAAAACAGAAATGTTTTTTGTGCAGAACCATACGTTATATTTGGTGTATATTGATTTAACTATATGGGGAGGAAAGGGTGCCTCCATTTTGGTTTCATGCACCCCACCACTCTCACGGCTGTCATAAGACTGTGCAAGCTGCAAGGAGTAGGGTGTTTTTTTATTTTTTTTCTCTCTGGATAAAGGAGGTATGTTGAAACAGGGAGAGGCCTGGAGGCTCGATTGAGAGGGCATGGATAGCATAGGACTGCCCTATTTGAGATCACGTCTTGAAAGTCGTGGGCAGCTTTAAACATTCTTTTTGATCAAACATATTGTGAACCGAGAATCTCAAAGTTTTTTTCATGTAAGACCACTAAGTTGTCTCCATATGGTGGTGTGTGATTTGGCGTTTAGTATAGTAGCAGAGTAATGTGTACTGATTGTAAGAGTGACGGGGAACACCTGACCCTATGTGATAGGAGTTACACTTTTACTTCTTGCTTGGTGTTTATTTAGAAGGTAGTATGGGGCGGGACCAAGGAGGAAACGTGGAGGGGGGATTTGATGTGGGCTATTGGAGGGGGATATTGGATGTGGGCTATTGGAGGGGGATATTGGATGTGGGCGGAGGGGAAATGGATGGAGCTACTTAGCCCTGTGTTGTTGTCTATGATATGCTAGATTGCTTATGTGTTGAAAGAACAGACAGATATGTGTCTCCTCTTGGTATAGTACATACACAATACAGTTCTTTTTTGAATACGTATTATGTGGTAAAATGGGTGCATATTATATCCTAGAGGCTGGTTTATTTTGACTGGGGGGACGGTGCTATCGGATTGATGGGGCGCGGGGCGATGGGTTGCTGGGGGCGAAGCTTTTCACAGGGGGGGGCCCCGGTGCTTCAGTGTATTGGGGGCCCTGAAATTTCTGTTGGCGGCCCTGTTTACCTTTCTCTGGTCATTATGTCTTGTCTACTTATCTACTCCTGTTTGGTCCATGTCTGTGTTTCTGCCATGCTTGTGTTCCTAGCTATGTTTAGTGTTCCTGCTGATGCTCTTGGTCAGTTGTATGCTCCTTGTTCCTTACCTATCTGAGCTCCTTGCTTGCCTCTGGTCTTTCCTTGAATTCTATGTTTGTGTCTGTCTGTGTTCCTTCCCTGTGCTCCTGGTCTTGTTCCTGTCCTTGCCAGTCCATTCATTTCTGTCTTGTACTCTCTATTCCTTGACCTTCATCTTTGTTTGACATCTGTTATTTCGGTTCTTTGTGTCTATTTTTGCCTCCGTCCTGTGCCTCTCCCTAGGCCTCTGTCCCATGTCTGTATCTCTGCCTCCATCCTTGCCTGTTCTATGTGTCATATTTGGTCTCTATCTTATGTCTGTTTCATGACCTCAATCTCATGTTTGTTTCTTGGTGTCCATATTCCTGTTCATCGTATCTTTGTCTCTGTCAGTGTGATACCTGCATTGGCGCTTCTGGCCTGTCTGGGGTCAGCTGCCCCTGCCAGGCACTGCTCTGAAGTCGCACCTGGCGGCCATCGGGGTTAAGCAATCATAGGCTCTGAGAAGAACCCAATGGCTGCTTAGTAACGCCCCCTCAGAGTAAGCCCAGCAGTGGAACAGTGGGTCCACTAACCACCGTTGACAGTAGACTCTGGCCATGGACTCTGCTGACTCAGGTGTTGTAATTATCCATGTCCTTGTGCAGGTCTCATTCAGGGTTCAGGGAGCTTTTTTTTCCTTTTCCTTTTTTTGTGTTTGTTGCTTGGCCTTTATCTGCAGGTTTTTCTTGGTGCCTCTACAGTTTCTGGCCTGTCCTGCTGGCTCATGGTCCTGTCCAGAACTTCTGTCCCCGTTGGCTCATGTTCCTGCGCAGAGTTTCTGTGCCCTCTGGCTTATGGTTCACCTTGAGCTTCTGTGCTCCCTAGTCTATGGTCCAACCCTGAGCTTCTGTGCCTCCTGGCTCATGATCCCACCCTGAGCTTCTGTTCCCCCTTGCTTATAGTCCCACCCTGAGCTTCTCTGCGCCATGAACTTTTGTCCCACTGGCTTTAGGTCCCACCCAGAGCTCCCTGTCCTCGCCCATGGCTCTGTTCAGGGCTCCCTCCTCTGCCTAACGCCCCAGTTGTTCCTCCTGTGCACTTAACTTTCCATTAAATTTCTGGTAACAGGCTAGTTATTGAGCCTGTAGGTGGTTTTAGGAATGCCCCCTCAGAAAATTTTGGAGCCAAAGACCTCAGTGGGATTTCCTTCACTACGGACTTAAAGGAGGCGGTAGAAGGGGGGGTACTGTCATTACATTGTGCTCATGTCACATGTGACCTACCTTGTGTTTGCCATGCAGCTATTCCTGTTTGTTTGGCTGTGTGCACCATGCAGCCGCTTTTGATCCTCCTGGGTCCTAGGGGAGGCACATGGCCCCATCCTGCTGTTATTTATTCCTGTGTAGGTTCAGCTGGGTGTGGCTTCTTTACCCAATCACCTTCCACCTGGGGCTTTATTTAGCAGTCTCTCCCACACCTCTGAGTTTTGTTGTTTACCTGACTCTGGTCATTCTGTCTTGTCTGCTTGTCTAGTCCTGTTTGGTCCATGTCTGTGTTTCTACCATGCTTGTAGTCCTACCTATTTTTAATGTTCCTGCTGATGGCTTCTTGTATAGAGGTCTCTAGATGTCCCGCTGGTTCCGGCTCCACTGCTCCCCACAAGCCTCCCCTCTGCACCCTCCTCGATGCTCCTCCACTGATCCATAACCTGTCTACCCCCCCACCCGCTCATTGCTTGCCTCTGGTCTTTCCTTGTATTCTTTGTTTGTGTCTGTCTGCATTCCTTCCCTGTGCTTCTAGTCTTGTTCCTATCCTTACTAGTCCATGTATTTCTGTCTTGTGCCCTCTCTAAAAACTCAATGGCTGCTTAGTCATGCCCCCTTGGAGTAAGCCTGTTAGTGACACAGTGGGTCCACTACCCGTCTGTTATGTCTTTGTTATCTAAGTTATTCTGTTCTGTCCCATGTCAGTTCTGCAGAGCGTTCTTTCCTAAGTTCTCTTTGGTGGTTCTGTGCTGTTTTCAGGTTTGGACTGGCCCACAGGAGAAGAGGGGTAACCTCCGGTGGGCCCCTGAGCATAGGAGACCTGGAGTTGTTTTGTAACTGCATATACATCCTCAGAAAAGGCAAAGAAGCATAGAATGAGAGGCAAAAATCAAGAGGCAGAGTAGAGCAGTCATTTACAGTAGCTGTAGGGTGGCCCCTAAAATAAAAACTCACGATGGGCTGAAACTGCTCATGGTGGGCCTCTAGGGATCAACTCCCCCCAATAAAAAAAAACCTTTATGGGCCCAAGGCACCCTAGTCTGACACTTTCTGTTTTGGTTAGGGTTAGCATAGCTGAGGGACATTGGGGAATATAATCAGGGGTAGAATAGAGCCAGGAAGGAGTATGGTGCTAGGAGCAGCATTAGGGACTGGTTGGGGCAGAGTAAGGGAAAGCTAGTTCTTAGGGTCAAGTGTTTTTTGGTGTCATTCTTCTGGATTATAGTAACTTATCCTTTCAACATATACCAAAAATTCCCCAAATGAGAAATGGATTCAAAAAAAGGCAAATATCCACGTTAATAAATCCTCTATAAAACGTAACCTTAATTAAACAAAAAAGATAAAAACTCAAACATAAATGGTCAATCAAAAAGAAGGAATCATACAATGACGGACATAATTCAAAAATTAAAGGTGACCCTACACTGTCTCCTTAGCGGAGAAAACCGCCCTGTTAGGATGACCCCACAGAACTATCACCTAACTGACCCTATCCTTTCAAAATAGGGTCAGAGAAAAAAAATAAGTGCAGTGTACAAAAATAAGTTGCCCAATATATATTTTCAAAAAAATCTAAAAAGTAGATACTATTGATGGATGTTAGTATATCACAACAAAATCGCCAATATCACAATTAAATCTCCAGACGCGTTTCGTCCATCTGCACCATGAACTCTTCAGTGGGGTAATATACTTATTTCTTTTCTTTTTTTGAAACAAGAATGGGTAGTTTTACCTACCATATAAAGTATCTGGTCACTGATCAAGCACACAAACCAGGAAAGGTATCCCAAAACTTTTATAGTCCTGCTTTTTGATTGTCCCATTATTGTTTGAGTTTTTATCTTTTTTGTTTAATAAAGGTTACATTTTATAGATGATTTATTAACGTGGATATTTAACTTATCCTTTCATCTCAATCCATGATCTTGTCATTGACCGTTTTGCTGTCCATCATCTATTCATCTATTGGGTAGACCCTACATTTATTTTTGTTGTACACTTACTTGCAGGCGACTGCCAGTTGGCTTTATTTCCCGTTATAACTCATGTTGCCATCTGTGTCATCTGAGTCATTACAGAAACCTATCAACACAACAGAGATGAAGCTGTTTTTTTACAAAGGAATGGGCTAAAATTCCTCCAAGCCAATGTGCAGTTACTGAAAACATTTAGATGCAGTTATTGTTGCACAAGGGTAGAGTGAGTCTGTAAGTCCGCAGGGAAGTAGGGAGGGTTCATCTTGTCTTCCGTGAGAGTGTAACGTCTCAATACTTTTTGCGGGCGAGGAGGGGAGGGTTCGAGGGTGTTTTTATACCAGATACTGTAAGCAAAGGTCCTATACTCTTTACCAGCTCATAACTAATTACAGTTCATGCAGTCGGTAAGAGAGTATGGAGTATTTTCACTCAATGAGCTGGCTGGATATGTGGGTGGTAACAACTGTTAATGGATCTAATGGATTAAGGAATGGATCCAGTCCCCAGTTGCCCGCCCCCCAGTGGTGACAAAGGGTGTTAATCAGTTGTCGTGGTAGCTGGGGGCCTATTTAAGACCTGTTCTTATTACACCATGTCATAGACTTTTTTTTCACATTCCACCTTTTTTTCCCCAGCGTATTATATGGTGGGTCAATAGTACTAAAAATGGAAAAAAGTAAATCTTGTCCAGCAAAAAAGCACTCATACATATGAAAACATTCAAAAGTTATGGCTCTTAGATGGAAACAAAATTGCTGCAATATTAAGGTGTCAGGATTGCACTACTGACCCTTTAAGAATTTCGTTGCAGCCTCAGCCATGGTGTGGCTTGGTGCTTGATGGGTTAAGCACTTGAGCCAATCCCTGGATGGTGAAGTGTATTTAAACCTTTTCCTGTCAGCCTGGCCCTGATGTTGATTGCTTCTTGTGTCCTAGCTGTTTGTTTTTGTTCTGCTGTTTGGTTTGGCTTGTTGTCTGGATTTTGGTCTGTCTTCCTAATTACTCTCTCGTTTTGTCCTTCGGTACTGCGCATACTCTTGTTTGACCTAGGCCCGTCTGACTATCCTCTATTTGTTGTCTGTTTCCTGTTTGTCTTCTGTTTAGCTTCTATTTGTCACCAGTATACTAGGGTATATATTAGATAGAGGTTCAAGTGCGGGGTCGCCTTTCTCGGGGCAGGTGGCTCTGCCTAGGCAAGGCAAGTGAGGATGAGATTAGGGCGTCCCTTACATAAGGGTTGAGGACTGAGAGTCTGAAAATGTAGTTAGTCACATTTGTGCAGAAATATAGAAAATTATAAAGGGTTCACAAATTTGAAAGCATACTTACATAGTAAGTACAGTTGTAAAAAAAGAAATATGTCCATCAAGTTCAATTAATGGTGGGGAAAAATGTGGATTAAGCACACTGTATATAAAACATGCTATTGAAAAGGAACTGATGGTAATAAATAACTTATGTTAGAAAAGCACTTGGTCGATCACGCAACATGCATTTACAAATCAATGGGAAAAAAGTACAACACCTACATAATTGCCTTACATAACCCCTTTCTATCCATCCTCTGGTTATACACACAATATATGTACTTTATATTCCACATGAAAGTAGAGATAAGTAGTCCAACAAGCGTAAAAAGGCAAATAAATACAAAGCTATACAATCTGCTGTAATATATTATACTATCTGCTATGGGATCCAGAGGTTGAGGGGCCCACACAGATGTAAAGCTGTGTTTATGAGAATATTTATATTTCAAATTCAATAGTGAAAAGTCCAACAATCTTTTTCTGTAAGTTCAATTATTTAGGCTTAGTAGTAATTTACAAAGAGCTTGAAAAAGATTAGTGACTCAGAGAAGTTGTTATTTTGATGTTTCGATTTACTCAAAAATTTAGTCATGTAAGTCGCACTATGATGGTATGAATGGAGGGAGACAATAAAGAATAATTGGGTACAGTGGTTGAACATTGTAGAGACCATGCACTCTGGAGAAGTGTGAAATGGTAGAAGACCCAGAGCGCTCTATAAAAGGACAGCAGTCAGTCCACACTGTAAGGGTTCGGTGGATTCGCGGGACTACCGCAAGCGATGATAGTTAAGCCACACCAGGGAGCGGAGTCTAAGTAGCCCCCGGTATTCACCTAGAGCCCGCCGCAAAGCGGGTGAGGGATGGACTTGCTGCGGAGTGAGGGCTACCCAGGTCGCTACCCCTGACGTGACTACTTGCTTGCGATGCAGCCGAAGGGCGGTAATGCGTGGTACAGTATCGTTTAATCCGGAGACATAGTCGGGGACAGGCAGAAGGTCAGGGCAGGCGGCAGAGGTTCGTGGTCAGAGACAGGCAGACGGTCAGGGCAGGCGGCCAATGTGGCCAATGATCAAAATCTCACAGATTTTGTGATCTTTATTTTTTCTCACTACATACTGATATCACATAACAGGGATGAAAGAATAATGGACAATAGCGAGGGTACGGTTGAGAGGGGGAACTGTTATTCGGGTCTGAGCCAGCTGACATACTATCACACACAGCCACTATAAGAAAGAACAGTGCCTTGCCACACTCTCTTGAATCAGCTGATCAGTGGAGGTGTCGGGGTCAACTCCACACCTGATGTTGATAGCTTTTCCATGGGCCATCAATATTTTACTCCTGGAAAAGCCTTTAAACACCTTAAATCTTAGACAATTAATGCATGTTAATAGGATATGCAATTATTGTCTGATAGTTTAACACTTTAAATGTTGATGTCAATAGCCATCACGACTGTAGGGTTCCGATTTGCAACTATGAAAGCCAGAGACCTTACAAAGGTACCACACAAGCACAACCTAATCTCCGTTCTGTATAGAGACTTTTGGGGTCCCATTCTATAGACTAATTTTTATACTTTTTGGGGGGGGATATGTCATTTTTTGGCTTCTTTTCCAACATGCACTGTGAGGTATAAATAACAAGTTAACTTCTACAGGTACTTATGATTGCAACCATACAAAAATATATATTTAATATATTTTTTAAATAAATTATTTTTCTGGCAAAAACTATATTTAAAAAATTTTTGGTTTTTAATTCAGTTCTTACTTTGTTGCCACCCCTTTTGGGCTTTGAAAGCAGCAATGATCTGATTGCTTGTGTAATGCTCCAGAATACCTCTGGCACAGTCTAATAGGCAACTACAGACCACAGGGCCCTTTGTTTGGGTTTTCCAATGGAATGACCTACTCGGTACCAACTATTGGCATGGTTGAAAGTGTACAGCTAAACAAATAAACTTACAATTTCCATTAAAAAACTTTTTTTATTTGTTGGGGGGAAAGTTTGAAGTTATCCTTTGGGGCAGGATCAGTGGCTGTGTAAGGGTACATTCGTACAGGTTGGGTCCGCAGTGAGTCTCAATGTGAAAATGAGCGGTAAAAGCAATTATTTTTTTTCTTTTCGCAGCTGATTCTGGTCCTGCACTCATTAGTGAGTATTTTATTGCAAGTTTATTGTGTTGCAGTTTATTCCACAGCAATTGCTAAAGGTCTTACTATGGATCCACTACTATGGATCCACAAGACAAGTTTTGGTCCTAATGTGATCTATTCACTGAATTACTCTCACTACTTTGGTTTTCTTTCAAACATGATGTCCCCATCTTGTGACAATGTACTATTATTATGCCCTTTTAACAACTACAGTGAAAAGAACAACACACATGTATGGCCGCCTCTCCAACTCATCTCCTTTCTGGAAGCTCAAAACTTTCAGAAATTATTATGATATATCTTGTGGATGTGCCATGACTGTGTCAAAAATGAAAACCTCTTAGGCTAGATTCACATGGCTTAAATGCAGGGCGTAATTACGCCCCGCAATTACGCGTGTGGCCGGGGCCGGAGCGGGGGGCCGGCACACCTCGCCGGGACCATAGACTTGCATTACCCGCGGCGCGTATGTACGCCGCTGGTAATTCACATTGTTCAATTATTACCCGCCCAGCGTATTCGCCGTAGCGAGCACGGGAGACAGAAGTATCCCATAGTTCATCTATGAGAACTGTGGATTACCGTAATGACTGGGATGTATTTCCAGCCTTAATTTGCGCACTTCGGCACGTATATTACGGACTGAATACGTTTCCAATTTTTAACCGTGTGAACATGACATATTGTGGATAGAAAGAATCAGAGAGTAAGTAAGGGTTCTGTTCATGTACTAGAAATAATAGGTTTGTCTGGATTGCTTATTTCAGTTGCTTTAAATAGCACATACAGCCTCACACTGCCAACCATGCAGTACCCACCATAATAGTGCCAGTCATACATGCATGCTGGTGTGAATAGGTATCAAGTTATTGTGCAGTTTTTTATCATCTAATTGTTACCCTAGTGGTGTGGTGTTTGAGCTATTGCTCAGCAATTAGCTGCACCTGTTTATCTTTCCCAAGTAGCATAGGGGCCAGTGTTGCCTGCTACTGGATTCAGTCTAGTCCAGCCATTGAGCTGTAAGTAAGGCCTATGTAGTGTTTTCCAGCCATACAGTGTCCACCATAACAGTGCCAGCTATACTGTACATTGCCAGACAAACAGTGCCCACCATAACAGAGCCATCAGTGGAGTATTAGATTGCCGAGAGTCGCACAGAAGGGCACTGTGGACCAAATGTTGTGCCTCCCCACAACCTCTGGTATAGTGGAAGCAAGATAAGCAAGTGTCCAACAAACCTTACACCACTTATCCTGGGAGTAACAAAGACCTATAATGATAAAAAAAAAAAAAAACTCATCTGATCTATTTCCATAGATATTAAATTGTTAGGAGATCTTGTGGAAATTGGTGCGATCAACAAAATCTAATCCCTGTGCAATGATCCACTGTATTTAGTTTTATACCACTTGATTTATCAGTTCTGTTCAGTATTGACTTAGAAAGCCTGGAAAACACAACTTCACGACAATTGAATTATGTATCACTGTAGACAGATGGCCAAAGCTACAAATCAGATGGGAAAGCAGCAGCATCCAATAGCAAAGTGAAAAAATAGTTTGTATGTAACTAAGTACCATTCATCCTTCACAGAACCATTGTCAAAGCTGACAACTATTTTTGTTCTCCAGTATAGTGGATATAGCTGCTTTGTGCACTCTTATGTTTGCTATAGGCGGACACAAGCCTAGTATAGGTAGTTTTGAACCTCCCGATGGATCACATCACTTTGCTGCTTTATCTTTCCTTCCCCCATGAAGCTATTTTCAAGGACAAAGCTGTATTTGTTTCAAAATCTAAGTTATATCAGCCTTATAACACAAATTTAAGCCTTATAAATATACACTCACTGCCATAAAAAATAACACACCAAGAAGGAATTATCAGAATTAAATACAACTTTCTATATGTGAATGTAATGATAATATACAATACACTCACCGGCCACTTTATTAGGTACACCTGTCCAACTGCTCATTAACACTTAATTTCTAATCAGCCAATCACATGGCGGCAACTCAGTGCATTTAGGCATGTAGACATGGTCAGACAATCCTGCAGTTCAAACCAAGCATCAGTATGGGGAAGAAAGTGATTTGAGTGCCTTTGAACGTGGCATGGTTGTTGGTGCCTGAAGGGCTGGTCTGAGTATTTCAGAAACTGCTGATCTCCTGGGATTTTCACGCACAACCATCTCTAGGGTTTACAGAGAATGGTCCGAAAAAGAAAAAACATCCAGTGAGCGGCAGTCCTGTGGGCGGAAATGCCTTGTTGATGAAAGAGGTCAAAGGAGAATGGGCAGACTGGTTCGAGCTGATAGAAAGGCAACAGTGACTCAAATTGCCACCCGTTACAACCAAGGTAGGCAGAAAAGCATCTCTGAACGCACAGTACGGCGAACTTTGAGGCAGATGGGCTACAGCAGCAGAAGACCACACCGGGTGCCACTCCTTTCAGCTAAGAACAGGAAACTGAGGCTCCAATTTGCCCAAGCTCATCGAAATTGGACAGTAGAAGATTGGAATAACGTTGCCTGGTCTGATGAGTCTCGATTTCTGCTGCGACATTCGGATGGTAGGGTCAGAATTTGGCGTCAACAACATGAAAGCATGGATCCATCCTGCCTTGTATCAACGGTTCAGGCTGGTGGTGGGTGGTGTCATGGTGTGGGGAATATTTTCTTGGCACTCTTTGGGCCCTTGGTACCAATTGAGCATCGTTGCAACGCCACAGCCTACCTGAGTATTGTTGCTGACCATGTCCATCCCTTTATGACCACAATGTACCCAACATCTGATGGCTACTTTCAGCAGGATAATGTGCCATGTCATAAAGCTGGAATCATCTCAGACTGGTTTCTTGAACATGACAATGAGTTCCCTGTACTCAAATGGCCTCCACAGTCACCAGATCTCAATCCAATAGAGCATCTTTGGGATGTGGTGGAACGGAGATTCGCAATCATGGATGTGCAGCGACAAATCTGCGGCAACTGCGTGATGCCATCATGTCAATATGGACCAACATCTCTGAGGAATGCTACCAGCACCTCGCTGTAACGATGCCCTGATGAAATGAGGCAGTTCTGAAGGCAAAAGGGGGTCCAACCCGTTACTAGCATGGTGTACCTAATAAAGTGGCCGGTGAGTGTATGTATGTGATTATAATATTAGAGCAATGAATAAGTTTTTTGAGCGGAAGTCCTAGTACCATATAGGCTCACTCTAGCTTGGAAAAAAGATGAGAAATGGTTGGGCATGGAAACACACAGGTTCCTTATGGCATACTCTGGCACATTTGCCCACTGATGTTACAGCTGGGCCTTTAGATCCTGCACACTTGCCAGTTGCCGTAGCTGCTGTTTCAGCTAGTCTCATAAATGCTTGTCTGGCAATAAATCTGGCAACAGGGCAAGCTAAGAACATGTTGCAATCTGGTGGAAACATTCCTTGGAAACCATTGCTGCATATTGGTGATATTATCATGCTGAAAGATGCCAGTAGAAAGCTATGAGGCCACAGCATGTCCTGCACATATCACTTAGCTGTTAGTGTCCTTGTGTCACTAAATCCAAAAGAAAATTTTACCCTCTCTAAAACTTAACTTTTAATAAACATTTAAATGTCACTGAATCACTGAACACTCAAAGTGACCAATACATAAATTTTGTGATCCCTAAAGATTATATAGGGGAAATATATGTTTTAGATATGTATACATGTATGTATACAACAGTTTTAGGTATGTATACTTCTCCATACTACTTGAGGGATGTGCATCTTTCCACAAGCTGTCTTCTATTTGTCTTCTGGTGGTGAATGATACGTGGGTGCCATCTTTTACCCTATATATGTATGAAAATATATTTCCCCTATATAATCTTTAGGGATTTGTTCAGGGTATATTATGGTAGATTTGTGGGGTCGCCCCTATTGGGGCGGTTACCCTGCTGAGGGTTCTTCAGGAAAAAATTGGGAATAGGGACATAATAGGAACCGTATATGGTTCTCTATTTTTTCTGATTGCTAACAATGTATTTGGTACAATAAGATCAGTCCCGATCAGCTTATTTATGTATTTGTCACTTTGATGAGTGTTCAGTGACGTTCATTTAAATTTTTATTAAAAGTTAAGTTTTAGAGAGGGTAAAATTTTCTTTTGGATTTAGTGCTTCCTGATTTCTTTACCTCTTGTTAACCAATTCTTTTTGGATTTTTATCAATCTGTGTATCACTACTAGTAATGACCGAATGTTATATGTGATGGCTCCCCAGCATCTGGGGCAGGGCTGAAGATCTTATCATAAAACCTCCATACTGAAACCAGACTGTTGTCGAATTCCAAACAGAAAGTGGGTTCATAGCTAAAGACCACATGGTTGCAATCTGTAGCAGTCCAGGTTTCTCATTTATGACACCACTGTAAACAAAGGTGACAGTGGCTAGCTGTCAATGGTAGGACACATAATGGTCATTGTGACACCAAAGTTCTTTCCGTTGCTCGTGTTTGTTGGCGGATCAAATAATCCTTTCTAATGCTGGTCTGCCTGATCCATCTAAAGCCTATTTGCCATTTGTGCAAGCCCTCTTGTAACTATGGCTTCCAACACCTATTAACAGCTTGGTCAGAACAGCCTAGGTGAGACAGTCATTGAAATGACCATCCTGCATCCAATGATGTGCACAAAGTTTGTCAACTGAAAAAATTTTTTTTTTTTTTTAAGGTGTTTATTTTAAGAAGAAATTTTTCTTTTTACAAAACAAATTAGAAACCCAATTACAACCATCCATCAATAACATTCAAACCTTCCCAAAATTTGCATTACATTAGGTAACACAACCTATCATTATAGACAGAAAAACAATTTGTGCGGATTCCAACGTCATCAAATGTAATAAAAGCAAATGCATTATTCAAGCAGGATAAGAAAACATTCACCCCCTTTTCAAAACCATTCTTTTCTTTAAAATAAAGGCAAAAAATGGGTTTCAGTAGCTCCTGTTTAAAAAATTACATCCCCCCAAAACCTGCGCCCCAAACCACGCACCAAAAAATTTTTCTAGTCCCCTAACAGGACTAAAACCAGCCAAAGGCCCCAAAGTCCTGAACCTGTCCGGGAAAACCCCCTGGCCCTCAAAAGGAAAGGGCCTGTATAAAAAAATTTCTCCAATAAAAAAATTTGCTTCCATGGCGTAAAACTGAGCTTTCGGGGGTTTTCCAAATTTAACAGAAATAGTTTTTTCCCTGCCAAAAAACCCATCAGTAAATCTTTTTAAAAACTATCTTTCATACTTAGCCCTAAATTTAATTTCTCTACCGGGCCAAAGGGGAGACTATTCTCTAGGCCCCCCGGAAAACCCAATTTCCCCTCTTTCCCAAAAACCCTAGGGACACTGGCCCAAAAAGGGGCCGCTAATAACAGGACTTTTCCCAAATCAACTAAAAAAAGGAGCCCCCAAAATAACCACTTTCTTTTGTGCTTTTCCGGGGGAAAGGCCCAGTTTACCCATAGGGGCCACCCCGGGAAAGGGTTTGTGAATAAACTCTAGGGAAAACCCAACTTATTCTGAAATTAGCTGATCTCTAGCACTAATCACGGGTGGCTCCCAGGGGAACCCAAACTCCTCCATATGGAGTTTCCCAAAAACCCAGGATACCCCTTTCCTTCCACCGTAAAAAGGACCTTCTCGGGGGGGGGAGGGTTTGGGCAGCCCAAAGGATATTCTATAAAATTTGTGGGAGACCGGGCCCGCCCCGGGTTTCTTCCCTTCTAGCCAGTGCCCCCCGGGGGAATTTCACTTTGAAAATTTTGGATAGAACCCCCCCTCCAAACTTTTTTAAAAGCCCCGGGCGTGGCGAAACGAAAGTACCTAAAAAGGACCCTCTCTACCCCAAACCCAAACGGGGAAAATTTAAATTTCCTGGAAAACCCCCAAAAAGGAAAACCCCCCACATATAAATTCCTAAAAATTTAAATAACCGCTTTCGTACCAAATTTCAAAATCCTCAAGGAAAACCAACTCTGGAAACCCCGTTCTTCCCACAAGGGGATATAAGGCAAAACCGGGATTTTTCCCATCTTTTTCCCCCCATTTTTTCCCCCAAATTTTTTCCAAAATCGCTACTGTAACTGCCATAGTACCCCGTGAAAAACCCGTGTCTGATACTCCCCCCTTGTCTATAAACAAAAATTGCAAAGGGGCCTCATGGAAAACCCCACCCAAAGCTCCCCCCAAGGGCCCACCGCCGGTTGTTACGGCTTAAAACCGAAACAATCCCCCAAACCCCGGCATATGTTAACTGGACAGCCAAACATGAAAGAAAAAAAAAAATCGGGCGGGTCCCACCCCTTTTCCTCCCATAAAAGGGTTTTTTAAAAGTGGTTTTACCTATTCTAGGGGTACCCCGGGAGCCAGGAAGGACAAAATTTCAATGCATCCTGACCTTTTAAAATGAATTGCGGAATAAAGAATGGGAGGGGGGGGGCAGGGGTAATAATAAAAAATTTTTTTTGGGAAAAAAGGACCATTTTAAATAACATTAATTCTCCCCACAAAGCGATAGGGGAAAGTGTTTTCCCAAATTTTGTAAAATTTTTTAAGTGATTCTTGCATTTAACGGAAAAGGTTAAACCCGGGCCATGAATCTCTCACATCTCTGTGAATCGGGAAATCCCAAAGGGTATCTAAACTAAACAGAAGACCCTAACTGATTTTCTCGGGGATTTTTCCCCTCCCTTTTTGAATGGGATCGACCGGAAAATTTAACCCCGGGATTTGGGCCCCATTTCCCCTCTCAAAACCCAGAAAACCCCAAGGAACCCAACTACGTCCAATAAAGCCCCAAAACGAGCCCAAAGGCCCCCCGCGGTAAACCAATAATCATCGGCAATATAAAGACCCCCTTTTTCCTTGACCCCCCCCAAAAATTCCCAAAATTTTCGATCTGAGAGTGATTATTTTTGGGGGAAAGTGATGGGGGTTCAATGGCCAGAAACAAACAGCAGAGGGGATAAGGGACATCCCGGGCCAAGTTCCCCTATTCAATAAAAAGGGGAGCGGGAACAAATAACCATTCACCAAATTTTGGGCGGTCAGTTTTCCAAATAGAAAAATCCGAACCCCTTTTCGGGAAAATAAGGGGAAACACCTACTGCCCCCCAGCACCCCCCAAAATAATCCCCAAATTCTATTGAGTCGAACGCTTTTTCGTTGTCAAGCGCCCGGCAATCACCCTAATGCCCGGGAAAGTTTATCTTTGGACTATCTGCAAGTTGGTATATAGCCTTTTTTTAAGGTTTGATACAGGGGACTTCCCCGGGCCCATAAAACCCTTTAACTGATCCCCCCCCAAACAATTGACAAAATTTTAGAATTAAGCCTCATCGCAAGCCCCCTTTTGGGCCAGGATTTTTTAAAATCATTTAAAATAAGGGGAAATGGGTAAAATTTAAAAACTAACTAACTCCGGTGGCTTGCCCTGCTTGTGTCAAAACCAAAATGGTAGCCTCATATTGAGATTGGGGGGCAAATGTCCACCTAAAAAGCCCCCTTAAAATACCCCCCCAGTCGGGGACTCCCCCCTCCTCACCAAACAACTTATTCCCCCTTCCAAAAAAAGGGATGCCATCTGGGCCCCCGGGGCCCCTTGGCCTGGGGCCCAAACCCCTATCCACTCTACGGGATTTTTCCCGAAATTGAGCCGCCAAAAGCCTCCCTCTCCCCCCACAGATATTGTTGGAAGGGGGAAGTGACCCAAGAAAGCCCAAAATTTTTCCGGAGCCCGGGAAGGGCTGTATTTTTAAAAAGCATACAACGCCTATAGTACGTGGGAAATTTTCCCCTTTTTTTTTTGGGGCTATACTCTGTGGTTGGTCCCCAAACTCCCCCCCTTGATTCGAAAACCCCCTTTCCCCACATTCGTTTTCTGTGTCTCCTTTTTTTGCCAAAAAGGGAAGAGCTCTCCTTTCCCTTGTCTCCCTCTTTAAATCCCCATGTACCTCTACGAAAAAGACCCCTTCTTCTGAGGTATTGAGTAAGAACAAATTATATTCCCTTTCGTACCCTTTTTCCATCTTTTTTCCCCCTTAGTTCCTCGTCTGGCACCACTATAGTCAGCATCTACCGGGGCCAACATCACCCTTCCAAGTTCCCTTGGGGGTTTTTATTAAAAATTTTTCCTATGAGGAGTTTTGGCCTGGGATAAGGGGTCCCCCGGGCCACAGTTTTTAAAAAGCATCCTTCCGTCAAGGAGACTGAAGTACCTCATTAAAAATTCCCAGTAACTATTAATGCTTTTTTCGGAAAAGGTCCTCAAACCCCTTGGGAACCGGGGAAACCCCCCTTGGGGTTCAAACGCCTCGTCGACTTTTTCCCTAAAAATGGCTGAGTCACCCTAACCAACAGGGGGGCTGGTCTGAGTTTCCCCAAAGGTCAGAATTCCGAAATTGGTCCCCCTGGAGAGCTTTTCCCGGGGGCGGGGAAAAAAAAAAAAACCAAAGGGGTTAAATAGGGGAGAGTTTTCCAGTATTCGCCGAAAAAGCGGGAGAACTGCCTGTCACCGGGTTGTTTTCCAAATCCCCAAGAAAACCGTAAGCCCAAGGAGTCACCCCTGCCCCGGGACGGGTCATGTGACTTTCGGGGGTTTTAATCTATCGGGCCCCAAAACTCAGCTTTGCTTTTAAAGTCACCCTAGTAATAAACCCGGGTTTGGTAGGGTAAAGTGCCAGTAAAGCCAAAATTTGGTCCAAAAAGGAAACCGGGAAAAAAGGGTTTGGGGGGAAAATATACCCCCACCGACAACGAAACTCTTTGCCCCCGCGGAATTTCCCCTTTAAATGCCCAAGTACCTACCAGAAAAGGTGCAATATGGACTTGTGAAAACTAAATGGAAGGGGCCCTTCGCCCCCAATTTGGAGACCCCTTTTTGCATAAATTGAATAAAAAAATTTCAGGGTAGCCCCCTCCCAAAACCAAAGGTCTCTTCAAGGTCAAAACCTTTTGACCCCCCAAATGATTTTCCCTGTAATATAGTATTTTCCGGGAGGAAGGCCGGAGTAAATTAAAAAACCGGGGGCCCCTTTTAAATTTTTAACAATTCGGGCCCCCCCTTTACTTTTCCAGGATATTCTTTTAAAAAAAAAAAGCCCGCCTTTTTTGAAAACTCCAAGGGATACCCTTCCAGAACTTGTATAAAACCCCAAATGGTGGGCATCATTCACACCATTTCAAAAACCAACAAACAAAACCTGTAAAAAAATTAACACAACAACCTTAAAAAACCCAAACCCCCGCCCCGGGGCCCCCATTTTTTTGTAAAACCCCTAACCAATGGGAAGAAACATTAAACTCTTTGCTCCCACAGGAAGCACCGCACCTAAACTTTTTTTAAATAGTTTTCCGTCCCCAAACCCTTGCAATTGGGATAGAGTTTAAAAATTTTTCCCCCTAAAAAAAGGGAGCAAAAAACTAACAGCCCCTTCTATTGCCCAGTGTAATGATTTCGATAAAAAACCATTTAACTAAACATTTGACCTCCAGGAGGTTAACACCCCCAAAACCACCCCCAAAATTACCCCCAATTTAAAATTATATACCAAAAAAAAGTCCAGCAAAAAATGATACATAAAAGTTCCCCCTTAAATACTCTTCCAGTTCTGATGCTTTCCGGAGTATCAACAGAAGAAAAATTTCCATGGCCCCCTGTCTCGGCGTCTATCCAACCAACTTTGCCCCTCGGGAGATTTTAAAGAACAGAGCCCTTATCCTTTGGTCTTGCCACCTCAGAACCACGTGGGTAAGAAGGCATCGCTTTTATTTCAAGCTCCTATTTCCCGCGGAGGCGATTCCTTAAAGATGGGGAATTCCCGTCCCCTTTTTTTTTGGACTTTCCCTTTTGTAAAATTTCCGGAAAAAACAAAGCCTTGGCTTTCATATTTAAATTTTCCCGCCTTTTTTTTTTTGCCCCCCGCAAAATAGCACCCGGGGTCCACGGGTAATTCATCACTTTCATAAAGAACGGCATGCGGGAAAATCCTTGGGGGGGAAGTGGCCTTGGGGGATTTGGGGGGCCACCCTCCAATCACAAAGGGGGGAGGAAAGAAAATGGGTAAAGCAATTAATGTAAAAGGGTTTTTCCCCGTGAATTTTTTCTGGCCCACCCCTTTCCCGCCCTCTCGGGGGAGACCCTAAATTCCACTTTGTTTTTTTAGGGCGCGGTTTTGGGGGGGGGGGGGGGGGGGGGGTTTTCCCCACTCTGTTTTTGGGAAAAATTTTAATCTGTTCTGCATTATGGTGGTACAGGGCTCCTGGGAGGGCAGTATGTCACCCAACCCCCAAATTTCCCGCCGCTTACCCTCCTTTGTTCTCTCCCCCCTCACCCTTTTCCATGTCTACCCTAACGTTTTTAAGTCGGCCTTTGCAGATTATCGTTTTAATTTTCAGGGAAAAGTCTGACATGCTGCAATACTCCCATTATCTTTTCAATCTACCCAGCTTCAATGACCCCAACCGCCATTTTTTCCCCCCTCCTCAGTTTGCCCTCATGGCATCCATTCCCAGGGTTTTTTTGGCTGTAGACGCCCAGGGATGGCCCTTTTTCCCGGGCCCATATAAACACCACTCCCGTTTAAATTTTAATAGGGCAAAAGGAAAAATTTTTTAACAGGGAGAAAAGAAAATAGCATTTTTTTTTTAAAAGTCCCCGCCAGGAGAGCCCTTTTTTATAAAATAATTGGGGGAATGCCCTTGGGGCCCACTTATTCCCCCCACTTTTAGAGCAAAAAATTCCCCTTTTTAAATTTTTTCCTTCGGGCTTTAAATTCAAATCTTTTTTTAAAAGTCCCTTTTCCCCCTTTTTCCCCTGCACTTTTTCTCCCACTCTGGCCCCCCTATTCATTTTCAGAAAGGGGCCACAGGTACCTGTAGTTTTTTTTCCCCCTTTCAGTGTGACCCTTCTGAGTTTTGTTTTGCACAGGGGGCCCTTTAAGCACCGGAAAGGGGAAGGTTTAAGGGAATGGCCCCCCGTCCCCCAAAAGGCTCCTGGAATCCTCACCCAGCCGTTCAGCCCCAAAATTTACCTTTGGGAAAAGCCTTTCTTCTCGGGAGCCCCCGCCCTTCCAGGGGCCGGGGGAACCCAAGCCGCCCCTTTTTAAGGAAGGGTTTTTGGGGGGTTTAGTTGGGGGCCCAAATGTGGGTTGAAAAAGCAGGATCCCCTTGCAGGATTCTGTTTGGAGCTCTCTCTAGGTGCTTCCTCACACCATGCGTGCAGGCCACGCCCCCAACTGAAAAATATCTTTAATGAGCTGTAGAGGATGTCAAGCAGTCAACAATCTCTCCGCAAAGGGGTAAACCAACCAAAACAAGTCTCTGAAGAAATACAGTAAAAGGGGCAGTAGGATAAGTGGGTTTTATGTCACTTTTGGGCAAAAATCAGGTATTCATTTCCATATCTGCCTGAGACAGAACTGAATGCGGGTTTTGCAGCAATCTGACATTTCTATCTGGGTGCATTATTTTTTTTGTCATCTCTTTCATCTCTTTTGTCGAGGTGTTAAAAAATTTAATTTAGCAGTATGGCAGCCATTACAAAGGGACAAAAGCGGATGGTGACAGGGGCACGGTTGGTGGAAATTCCAATCCAGAACAAAGACATTAAAAGTGATAACGACCCTAATTAACTGTCCTTGAATTTCCCCTAAACCATGCCCTATGGCTGTCCCTGACAACAGAATCTCTATCTCTGAAACTGACTCTAAAGTTGTCCCTCAAAAATGTCCCTGACTTACAACTGACCCTAATACAACTCCCTGGGCAAAATATCACAGGAACTAGACAAACACCAAACTGATATTCTCAAAGAATATAGAATCTAGAATTTGGCTCAACAGAACTTAGATAAGAAACTACAATATTCTACAATTTGACACAACTGGACTAAAAAAACAGACATGTTAGGACTAGACAAGAGACCTTATAGTATACAACCAGACTGCCAGACTCAAATGAGCTTTATAGGGACCATGGGTACTCAACAAGCTCCAGGTGTGTGGCCAGGTCAGCAAACATACTAAGAACCTGAGCAGTTGCCATGCAACCACTGCAAACAAACACACACAAGAGAAGAAAGACATAACCGAAAATCCTGCTGATCTCAGGCAGGAAATGACAAAATGTCAGAAGAATTCCTGTTATTCATAACAATCCTAAACTAAATATCTAACCAGTTCTGCATCCATAGACCCCTGCTGCAATGGCAGCCATATATGTTTTCACCCACATTTAGGTGAATTATAGGGGCAATCTGATTTACAGAGTGATCCAAAAGGGATAGTGCAAAATAGCCTTGGTATTCATAACCGAGAAAAAATAATGAAAATGTGTTAACATGTGAAGATGCACTATCTATCCATGTTTTATCTACCACCTACAAATGTTCACAGTGATTTTAATTTGTGACAAGGGAGATGTCTAGATGGTAGTGCAGTTCTCTCCAGACGTATGCCAGCATATCTTTAGATATGGACTCAACTGTTAAAGTGATTGATGTCTCAATTCATTTAGATCCAGTGGCTGGGGGCAGATATACTGAGTACTTGATGTAACAGCACAGAAAGTAGTCACTGGGTGTTAGAGCTGGCGATCCTGGAACCTGATACAAAATTGGTGAATTGTTGTTTCTGGTGAGATCGATCTAATATTCCGGTATTGAGGAACACCCAATGGAAATTTTGAGGTCACCATCATGCTAATAGACTATGTTTGGCAGATCAGTGGTATAAGCCATTCATTTAACATGTCCAGGTAGGAGCAACTAGTGACGGCATCCTCCACCAAAAAGAGGGAGAGAAGACTTCGCGCCTGCTCATTCCACAGAAGACATATAGTTTAGATGAGTCCCTCATGTGCTCAATAAGATCAGATGGTTTTTCTGAGCCAGAGACTCTAATGTTGTGGTGATTGACCTTCCCATTGAAAAAACACCAGCCTGTCAGTGAATTCATACTCTACCAATTGGCTCTGCAGGTCAATGCAAAAGTCATGCCATTTCCGTTTATCGTTTGGTTTCAGCTCCTGATAAAATTGTAATCTGTTTGGTTTACAAAATTTTTATAAAATATGCCATATCCTGGTTTGTGATGCTGTATCTCTATGTATAATAACATAGTAGATAAGGTTGGAAAAAGACACAGGTTCATCGAGCCTAACTTATAACCCTACAGTGGTGATCCTGAGAAAGGCAAAATCCATATGAGGTAGATGCCAGTTGTCCCATACAAGAGGAAAAATTCCTTCCCTACTTCAAATATGGCAATCAGAATAAATGCCTGGATTAACAACCAACCTCCAGAATTTATTATCCATAACCTGGCTGACTTTCTAGGACTATGGTCATACATGGCTCAAATCCTGTTCACCGTCTCTTTTGAAGTCTTTGGTCGCCCGGACATTTCCCGTGATACGAGTATTGTTTTCAAGTTTGCTTTACCCAATGCGAAATGCAGTTTCTATGTGGAGCATATTTATCAAATTTAGTCTTAAAGTTTCCTGTCCTATCACGGCAAACCCTGTTCTTGCTCCAACAAGCAATAAACTTCTTCTTGCTTTGATGTCACCATCTTATGTCACATCATGTAAGTGCATTTTAAATTTAAGTCTTAGAAATGAAAGCTGTGCTGTGATTGGTTGCACTGGACGAAATAACCAGTTTTGCTGCAATTTTCAGTCACCGGGCAGTTACCACTGATGTTACTATAGGCACCGGCAGGGGCGTGACTACCGGGGTAATAATATAATAATAATAATAATAATCTTTATTTATATAGCGCCAACATATTCCGCAGCACTTTACAATATAGAGGGAATAAGCACAGACAAACCAGACATTACATTATAAAAAAGCTACTGACAAATGAGACACGAGGTGTGAGGGCCCTGCTCGCAAGAGCTTACAATCTATTAGGGTGTATGGGTGAAACAAAGGGTGACAAGTGCTTGGTTTACAATGGTCCAGCCATGTTACATAAATATGGGGTAGTATACATAAAATGTGGATGAACCTGCCATCCCAACCATACATCTATATACAGATAAGTGCCTGTGGGTGCCAAAGTGCAGGAAGTGACGAATGTGTGACAGAATTTGGAGGGATAACAATTAGGGATCTTGATAGGCTTGTCTAAGAAGATGAGTTTTCAGAGCACACTTAAAACTGTGAGGGTTGTGAGTGTGCCTGATCACATGGGGTAACATGTTCCAGAGAACTGGTGCAATACGTGCAAAATCTTGGAAACGGGCATGGGAGGTTCGGATGAGTGAGGTGTGTAGTCTGAGATCAGTAGCAGAGCGGAGAGAGAGGGTAAGGTGGTAGACAGCGATAAGGGAGGAGATGTATGGGGGTGCAGCCCTGTGGAGAGCCTTATGTGTGAGAGTGATGAGTTGATATTGTATTCAGTACAGAATACGCAGCCAGTGCAGAGACTGACACAGGGTAGAGGCATCAGTATAGCGGCTGGAGAGAAAAGACAAGAGCCTGGCTGCTGCATTCAGGACAGATTGGAGAGGGGAGAGTTTACAGAGAGGAAGACCAACAAGTAGGGAGTTACAATAGTCAAGACGAGAATGAATGAGAGCAACAATGAGAGTTTGAGTTGTTTCCACAGTGAGAAATGGACGGATTCTGGAGCTGTTGTTGAGGTGCAGGTGACAGGAGCGGGCAAGGGATTGGATATAGGGGTGAAAGGTCAGATCAGAGTCTAGTATAACCCCAGACAGCGGGCCTGCTGCCTAGTGAGTTATGGTGGCGCCACACACGGAGAGAGAAATAGCAGGGTCGAGGTCGGTTAGTAGATGCTGGGATGACTAGAAGTTCAGTTTTAGTGAGGTTTAGTTGGAGATTGAGAGAGGGACATGATGTCAGAGACAGCGGACAGACAATCACTGGTGTTTTGTAGCAGGGCCAGGAGTGATGTCTCGGGAGGAAGTGTATAGTTGAGTGTCATCCAGCGTAGAGATGGTACTGGAAGCCAAATCTAACTGATGGTTTGTCCAATGGGGGCTGTGTAGAGTGAAAAGAGGAGGAGGACCAGAACGGATCCCTGAGGAACCCTGACAGCAAGAGGGAGAGGAGAGGAGGTAGAACCGGAAAATGAGACACTGAAGGAGCGGTCAGAGAGGTAAGAAGAGAACCAAGAGAGAGCGGTTGTCCTGGATACCGATGGCGGCGGAGCATGTTGAGGAGGAGGTGGTGATCAACAGTGTCAAATGCTGCAGAGAGAATCCAGAAGAAGCAGCAATGAGTAGTTACCCTGCGATTTTGCTGTCAGGAGATCATTTGAAACTTTAGAAAGAGCAGTTTCTGTGGAGTGTAGGGTGCGGAAACCAGATTGCAGAGGGTCTAGAAGAGAGTTAGCAGAGAGATAACGGATCAGGCGAGAGTAGACCAAGCGTTCCAGGAGTTTGGAGATGAAGGGAGGTTAGAGACTGGTCAGTATGTTGGCGGCGCAGGAGGGGTCACAGAGAGGGCTTTTTAAATAAGGGAGTTATAACAGCGTATTTAAAGGAAGATGGGAAGATCCCAGTGGAGAGAGAGAGGTTACAGATTGTAGTGAGGTGAGAGAGGACAGCTGGAGAAATGGACTGGACAAGGTGGGAGGGAATGGGGTCACTAGAGCAAGTGGTGGGGCGAGCTGACAGGAGAAGCCTGGACACTTCTTCTTCTGATGTCGGGTCAAGGGCTGAGAGTAGACTAGAGGACGTGTGGGGAGGGACAGGATGGGTGTTTTAATTGGGGATTGATGATGTGAATGTTTTGCCGGGATGCTGTCAATTTTGTCTTTGAAGTGAGTGGCCAGGTCTTCAGCACAGAGGTCAGTGACCGGGGCCTGAGCTTTGGGCCTGAGAAGGGAGTGGAAGGTGTCAAACAGCATTTTGGGTTGTTTTGTAATGTGGAGATGAGGGAGGTAAAATATTTTTGTTTGGCACAGTGAAGGGCAGTGTGGTAGGTCCTGAGCATGAATTTGTAGTGGAGAAAGTCTGCAGGTAGCTTCAACTTTCTCCACAGCGGCTCAGCACACCTGGAACATCGCTGCAAATGGCGAGTCTGAGGCGTGTTCCAAGGCTGCGGGCATCTGACTCTGGTGGACGGTGTGTGAGTGGTGCCAATATGTCCAGGGTGGTAGTGAGCGTTTCATTGTAGTGTTTAACAGCCAGGTCAGGACAGGAGAGAGAGGAGATTGGAGGCAGTGAGGACTGTATGGTGTCTGTGAGCTCCTGAGTGCTGATAGAGTGGCCATTTCGGAATGGGCGACAGGTAGGTGTGTCCAGAGAAGGCTGAAAGTTGTTGATAGTAAAAGAGATAAGGTTATGATCCGAGAGTTCATAAGGAGAGTTGGTAAGATTAGAAATTGAGCAGAGGCGACAGAAGACCAGATCAAGAGAGTTCCCATCCTTGTGAGTTGGAGAGTCAGGAAAACTGCGAGAGGCCAAGAGAAGAGGTTTAGTGAAAGAAACTGAGAGGCGGAAGGAGACATAGGGTAATCAATGGGGATGTTGAAATCGCCCATGATGAGTGTGGATATTTCAGTCAAGAGGAAATGAGGAAGCCAGGCAGCAAAATGATCCAGAAACTGGCGGGGTGAGCTGGGGGTCTGTAGACAACTGCGACTCTGATGGAAAATGGCCGAAAGAGTCTGAGGGTGTGGACCTCAAAGGGGGGGAAAGTGAGTGAGGGTACTGGAGGAAGGACCTGGTAGGTGCACTGTGGAGCGGAGAAGTATGCCAACTCCTACCACCCGCCTGTCAGGTACTGGGGTGTGGGTGAAGTGTAGGCCGCCGGATGTGAGGGCAGCAAGGGATGCGGTGTCTGATTGCTGGAGCCAAGTTTCTGTGAGAGCTAGGAGATTGAGGGAGTTAGAAAGGAACAGGTCATGGACAGCAGTGAGTTTATTACAGACGGATCGGGCGTTCCACAAAGCACATTTAACTGGGAGAGGAAAAGACGTACAACAAATATTACGCAGGTTATCAGGGTTTCTATGGAAGGAGGAGGTGGGATGAGCAGTAAAGGAAGGTGGACCGGGGTTGGGAGAGATGTCTCCTGCAGCAAGAAGCAGGAGAATGAAAAGTGATTGCAGATGGTTCACTGATGAATATGAGCGATGTTTGTGCAGCACCCTGCAAGAGGATGGTTTGGGGTTTGGTAAATTTAAGAAGTAATGCAATGGATGCGTGCATGGTAGAGGGAAAGGAAGGGGAGCAATGTGGTTTGTTTTTGGACATGATTGGGGGTGGGAAAGGAGAAGAGGGTGCAGACAAAGAATTTTCCCCGGGGCCTTGCCTTGGGGGGCCCCCCGTTGCTCCCTGGTGTTCCCCCCGGGGCCCCTCCCGGCAGTGGAATACTAGTTCATGCCGACGGCTCGCACCCTGCGGGGCCCGGTGCTTCCTCCCCTTAAACCCCCGGACTTGGCCCCGAGGCTCAAAAGGGGGATGGCGGTATTACCCCGAGCGTGAGCCTCCGCTTGAAATCCCTGCGGCCCCCCGTGCTAAAGTGGGCTCGTGATGAGTCACTCATACGGGCCCCCCGCCGAGCACAGAACTGGCCCGGCCGGTTCCGTAAAAGGGGGGCGAGAGACAGGTGGGAAAGGGGTTTTTATTTTTTTTTAAAATTTAATAAACCCCCCGCCTGCCTATCTTTTTGCCCCATAGCCTCCTGGCTATCTGTTTGCCCCTATGCCCTGCCTGGCTATCTGTTTGCCCCTATAGCCCTCTGGTATTTTTTCCCCCATAGCCCTCCCTGGTACTTTTTGCCCCAATAGCCCTGCCTGGCTATCTTTTGCCCCTATAGCCTCCGGCTATCTGTTTCCCCCCTATCCCCCTTGCCTGGCTTCTGTTTGCCCTTAGCCCTGCCGGGGATATCTGTTGCTCTATAGCCCTGCATGGTATCCTGTTTGCCCTAAGCCCGCCTGGTATCTTTTTTCCCCTATAGCCCTGCGGGCTATCTGTTTTTGCCCCCCCCAAATTAGCCCTGCCTGGCATCGTTTGGGCCCCCTTTAGCCCTCCCATGGCATCTGTTTGCCCCAATAGCCCTCCCTGGCTATCTTTTCCCCTTTACCCCTCCCTCCCCTTATATTTGCTCCTTTAGGCTCTGCCTGCCTGTATATATGCCCCTATACTTCCCCCTGTTATTTGCCCCATACCTTCCCTGCCTGTATATTCCCCCTATAGCCCTGCCTGCCCATATTTTGGGCCCCCATAACCCCTGCCTCCCTATATATTCCCCTTTAAACCCGGCCTGCGTATATTGGCCCCTTTTTCCAGTCTGTTCTATATTTCCCCTATATCTGCCTGCCTTTATTTTCCCTGTACCCTGCCTCCCTATATATGCCCCGTAGCTCCCCAAAGCCCCCCTCCCCTAATTAAGCTCTATAGCCCCCCCAAAACCCCCTGCCTGTTATATCCCCCTATACCCTACCCTATGCCTGCCTGCCTTATGGCCCCTATACCCTCCCTATGCCAAACCTGATATATATATTTTTAAAAATATATAAAAAAATTTTTATATTTTTTAGAAAAAACC
>JAODAL010001552.1:0-226083 GCA_025379985.1 Phyllomedusa bahiana | reverse complement strand
ATCACCATACAAATTTGAGAGTCACTTTGTGTGTAAGTTGCAAAATGTGTTAAATTTTTGTTCAGGTTTTTTTCTGTTCTGTCTTTGTCTGCCATCACACTTAAAATCAGATACGGGCTTTATGTCTTCTTGCAGTGTATCTACAAATATGATGTATCAGGACACTCTGTAACCCCAAAGTTGTGACCGCCTTGATTTTAGATCTTCGACTCTGAATTTGATTTTGTTTTTTCTTTTTTTTCAAAATTTTGTAAATGTGTATTTTTTTAATTTTAAATTTAAAAAATGCCAATAAACATTTTTTTTAAAAAAAAGAAATAAGTAACACCCTTTTTCTTTGATTTAAATAAAAATACGGCTTGTTCACAGCGTGTTTTCCGTCCCGATTGCCGCCGCGGATTGACGACCCCAACCCGGACGGAAAAACAATATGATGTAAATTATTTCGGAGGGATTCCCCAACTACAATGTTTGGAGTGGTAAACCCGTGGGAAAAATCAGTTAAAAATAGTGCCACATTATGGCACTTTTTTTGAAAATTTTTTTAAATTTTTCAAAACGATTTCGAGGAAATTTTTTTTCGATGTAAAACGTTCTAAATAAGCGTTGAACGGGCCTAAAGCTTGGGGTTTTATGAGAACCCCCCCCTGAGAGAAACAGGGGAGTTCTAAGCCCCTGCGGTGGACGGGGGACTGGTCAGCTGGTTTGGAAAAAAAAAAGCATCTTGTGATTAAATTTGAAAATTAAATTTTGATGGTGGAATCAGGAATTGGCTTTCCTTGGTGTAGAGAAAGTGAGCAGCGTGCATGAAATGGGTTTCTATAAATTCAAAAGTGTTTTGTGTTTATGTCCTGTAAATGTAAAATGTGATTGTAGAAACATCAAAAAAAGAAGTTGTGGTATGTGAGTTAGTGCACAGCCCCATCTGTTTTTTTAGAGGAATTTAAGATTTTAGAAAAGGCCCTTTTGTTGATAGGAAGTATAAGTGAAGTAGTCTGAAAAATTTTGCAAGTAGTGAAGCTGTTTTAAGACCTCAGAAAGCATTTGAAGGGATGGAAATATCTGGGGGTTTGGGTACAGAAAAAGGTGGGATTAAAGGGTTTTTGGAATTTTTTTGTTGATTGCTGAATCCTGTACAGGTAACTAGATGGATTCTAAGAAGGGTGGGCCCGGGGGGCACCTCCCCTATGTGTATCATCCCCGGGAGAATTTTCTGAAAAAAAGGGAAAAAGTGTGAATCGTGCCAACCCCCCTGTAATGGTGGAGGGACTTGTTTTTGGGGGTGGAGAGAAAATCGGGGTGTAGACAGAACTCTGTAAAAATAGGGAACCACCCCAGAAACCCCCACCGTGAACAAGTCCCCCCGCCCCCTGAAACCACCCCTACTGCTCCACCCGGCCAGTCCCCAGACTACCTGAACCTTTTTTTTAGTGCCATGCCCCCCCCCCTTCCTGCACTTCCTACCACCCCCGCCTACTGCCCCCCATCGGGATGTAATCCTTTTCTTTCTGGTGTAATTCCGCCCCTTTGGGGGCCCCACTTTCCTCTCCCAAAGAGGGTGGCACAGGGCCTGTATGTCCAACTAGGAAAGAGATAGGGGGATTATGGCAACCGCCCAGCCAGCCCTACAGGGAAAACCCTCAGGGTACTGAGAGAAGAAGTACAGTGGGAGCAGGCTCAAACAGCATGAGGATACAAGATGGAGGAAAAACGGAGCGGGAACTTATATGACATCCGGGCAAATAGTCTGCTTGCTGCTGCGGGAAAGCAACCAGCTTGCCCACTGCCAAAAGCACCCCTCAGGAAGGACACGGAGGGCAGAAGTGCCCAGTGGAGAGGGCTCAGGAATTGACCATGGCAGACCCCTGATCTCCGGCCTCATGCAAGGGGGGGGGGGGGGGGGGATGCAAAGGGCCCCCAAATATTTGTTACATTCCCCCGATCAAGTGTCGTTTTAACAGGTGAATTACACCCCTGGGGGAAACAACTTTTTCCCCTATTACGGGAAAGATGTGCAGGTCTAAGAAGAACTAAAAGACAGAAAGTTTTTTGGTCCTTTTTGGTGTTAAAGCAGGGGATTAGGGGCCCTTGTGGCCGAATCCCTATCAAGCCGTCAGATAGGATGGTCACGCTCCCCTCCAGAGTGTAATGTTGTAAATAGTGCGCTGAATGACATCAACCAAGATTGGGGGAAAAAGCATGCAGGGATGTCTAAATGTTCTCTGACTGGATTCTCCTCTTTTTGGGAAAACCCACTGCTCAGATGCTGACCAGTGTTTTGTGGATGGCCTGCTGGAACCCATCAAAAAGCAGCTGAAGATGGTTCAGCCTGAGACAGACTCTCCCGGAGATGGGGTGCTTTAGTTACCAAGGCATGGGAAAAACAATCTGCCTGCGGGATTGTGGGTTTAAAGGTTGCTCTTTGAGGGTGGCAAACGTATGTGAAGACCAGGGAACCTACAAGCCAAGACCACCCGCTTACTTGCTTAAACTGCAACAGAGCGGACATGGTCCCCCCCAAAACATGAAGAGGAGGACACCACAATCCCAGTACTCGGACCCTGTTTCCTGATGTCTCTCCTATTTTTGAAGCCAAATCCATGGGACGGGGATATCCCTTCGTGAAAATTTGGTAGAGGCAGTAAGACAACCCCCCTTCCCACCTTGATAAGTGCTTAGAGTCCTTCCAGAACTGAAGAAATATTCCCGTGCCCCTGCACTAGGCATGGCGGATCCCAGAAGCCCTTTTCAAGTCTTTATGGAAAGGGAAGGGGACATCCCCTGGGAGTTCTGCGCGTTTGTTCTTACCCCAGCCCCCTTACTTCCCCTTCCTAAGGGGGGGGGGATGAAGGGGAAATGGGAAAAGAATCCGGTCACATGAAGAGAGCCATGATTGCTTTGAATCATAAAGAGGAAACCTTTAATTTTGAACCCGGATAGGGTTTTGTTTGTGGGGGATCCAGATTTGCAGACATGCAGGCCGATTTCCCCGGTATGCCGTCCCACATACACACAGTTTTGGGGAGCAAAAAAGTCTCCCTTTGCATAAGTCAGCCCAAGAAGACGGTACATGACGTTTGGCAGAGGGAAAAACACCCAACTATATACGGATTCGAATACTCTTTCGGAGTCGCCCATGCTTTGGACCTTTTGGAAAGCACAAGGATTTCTCACGGGCTGCGAAACCCCCAGTGAAACATGGAAAAAGCCATCAGGTCTGAGGGAGCCCCGCTGCCCCATTTAAAAGTGGGTATACTGAAAATCAAGGGACATGGGGAACTGATACAGGAGACGAAACCCTTGGCTGACAAGCCCCCAATAGGCCGCAGGAGGGGAGAAAGGGAAGCAAGTCAGCTTTGGGGGTGCAAGGAAAAATTACACCCCAATGCAAGGGATGTGGCCAAGATGCAGGAAAAAAACTCCCTGGAAAAAAAAGAAAGCTGGGAAAAAGAAGGGAGCCAAAGGGAAGAAGAAGAACGAAAAGAGGGCTATATGGAGTGGGGGGCGACTTGCTTGCCACGGGGTTCCCAGCTGTGTGAATGGGACATGGAAAGGATTTTTTGAAAGCCGGATCTTAAAGTGGCAAAGAAACCTTCATCCTGGCAAAGACGCCCCCCTAGCTTGGTTTGAGTCACACCGCCCGGGGGTAGTTAGTCTCTTTCCCATGAATCTGTTAGCAGTGCCCGAGGCTAGGTGCATATTTCCCCCCAGCAGGTAGCTACAAACGTGCTATGACCTCTTAGTGACTGAGTGGGTTAAAAAGTTGTGCTATGATTCTAGAGTTTTCCTTTAGATCCCCGACTCGGATCAAACTTGCTGCCCTAAACTACAGCTGTAACTGGGGCTACGTGAAGATTTTTTGTGTAAAACCCCAGAGCCCAGATTCGAAGGGGCCCTCCAAGTCCTGCTGACACGACCCACCCGTCAAGGGGGCAGGGAAAACCCCAAATGGGTCCATGCTTCGCACTGCATGATCGCTCCGCCCCGGAGATGAGGGAGATGCTGCATTTACTGATGTTAAGTGTTAGTTGCTTTAATTTGGTAGAACCCGATATATTGGTGTGACGGGGGAGTAAGGGGCCCTCTTGCATTATGGGGTGTGTGGGGTTGGGAAAACAGGGAAAGACTGGGGGTTAGACCAGGCACTGCCTTAAAGAGGGAAAAAAAAAGGGGAAACCCCTACACACTAGATGAGGTTGACAAAGACTGGAACCCGTCGAGAACGGGAGTACAGGGGAAAGCATGCCCCTAAGCTAGCATTGAAGACCCCAAAGACTGTGGGGATTTTGCCCGGGGGTCCATATACTGGTGGGGGTCAAAAGATAGTGAACAAACAAGGAGGGGAAACAAAGCCTCCCCAAAGGGCACTTTGACCCCCAGGTAATTGATGCTATGGGGGTCAAGTGGGGTCCCCGATGAGTATAAGGGAAGGGACAAAAAGGCTGCTGGGTTTTAATCTCTGCTACCGATAATCATGTCCACCAAAAGAGAAACCGCTGTAAATTTTATCCCCGATAAAAAGGACCGAATGGGGGAAGGTCACTGTGGCCCTTAGAAAGCTAGATGAAATTTTTCAGAAGAATTAAAACGTAACCCGGGGTAGATCACCCCTGGGGGCAGTGGTTTATTTATGTTTAAAAGGTTGGCGGGAATGCTTTCTCATATAGGTATTGCCTGATTGTTGTGTTCTAATATTGCTCTAATTGTCTGTTGTGTTCTTTCCTTGTTTGGGAAATTTTGTGAAAAATTTGGAAAGACCCCCCCATCTGATGAAAAATTGTCCACGACCCGGCCTCTATGTGAAAACAACATACCACACTCTTACTGTCCCAAAACTGGGCACCTTGATGATGGGACTAAGTACTTTCCCCTGAAGTCATTTATGTCAGAAGTGCTCCGGAAAGTCATCTACTCCCCCCTGCAAAAGCACATCTCATCAAAGAATTAGACCATGAAGTGTAGGGGGAGCTGGGGTACCAGGGACTGCGGGGCCCCCCCTTGTCGGGGCGGGCACTTTCCCTAAAAAAACAGAATAGGGAAAGAGGAATAGGGAAAAAATTAAAAGAGTCAAAAGTTAAGGGGGGATGTTGTGGATGGGAAAAATTTTATAATTTTTGGGGTGATCCTTTTTTGTCTCTATTTTAATGTATTAGTTATTATATACCTCACATATACATAAAATATATATAAAAAAGGGACAAACCTATATATAATACAGCATGTAAAGGTGTGGTATATCTTTTGTCATTTAAAGTGTTAAACAAAATTGCCGCCTGTAATAGTAGTAGACATCGTCGTGTAATCAAAAATGGGGCCTATTCAAAGTTCCCCTGTTCCAAAGCATTCCGAGCTGTGAGGAGTGGGCTAGGGGATTAAAGGACGTGCCAATGACCCCAAAGCCGGGACATGTGATGCCTTTATCTATAATTTGCAAAAAGGTATAAAAAACCCCCCATTTTTGAAAAAAGTAGAAACACTTTTTTATAGCAGCAAGGATGTTGTGTTTGTTTTTCGGGCACCCTTTTTTTTTTTTTTAAAATAATTTGGACCCCCAAAGAATGAATACCCCTTGAGGTCTTTCCTTTCGTAGGGTCACTATTTTTCTATACATGTGAGTTGCGCTATTTAAGGAGACGAGCTATGCATTAGTCTCGCCTCATCATCCAGGGTGCCAGTCCATCATAAGGATCTCCTCAGATGAAAGTATCCAAGATCACAGGAGTAAGTACTATTTATTGCCAGAAATATTGAGAATTGGTATGTTAAATTTGTTAACATCTTGCCTTCAGCCTATGTATTGATTCCCCTGATGAACCCTATTATATAGGGGGAAACACAGCGGGTAGCTGAAGATTTGAGACAATTGTTTGCATATCTCTTGGTATTTGGCATTGGAGGAGTTGTAGTCTGATTTTACATCACATAGCAAATGTTAAAAGGATGGGTGGACTAGTATGTTAGGGCCGGTTCACACGGCTTTTTCAAGCCGTAATTGTGGGACGGATTTCGCCTGCAATTACGGCTTGAATAAGGGGCGGGGTCGCTGCCCGCCGGCCCCATAGACTTTCATTATCCACGGCGCGTATCCTGCCGGGATAAGTGCATGTCACTTTCTCCCCGCCCGGCCTATTTGCCGAGCAGGGAGGAGAGACGGAATCCATAGTTATCTATGAAAACTGTGGATTACCCTAATGGCTGGGACGGATTCCAGCCGTATTGCAGCGCAGTACGGCGCGCAATACGGCTGCAATCCGTGCCCAAAATAAGCCGTGTGAACGGCCCCTTAAAGTGGAACCGCTCTCTTTCAGGGCGACTCTTCCGCTGACAGATACAGTCCTGGGGGGGTTATGTAGAAATGGGAAGATATCATTGCCCCTTGTGATGCACATACTTCTTCTGTTATCAAACTTAGTTAGAGCACTTAAAGGGCTTTTGCCACGATGTAATGTTGATGTGGGTTCCTCCCAAATGGGTATTTAATCACTTTTCTAAATATATGCGATGACAAAAATTGCAGCCTGAGAGAGCTACAGGCTGCTTACCTGCCCTTAGTTACTTAAAAGCTTGCATTACAGTAGATACGACCAGGCAGAGTGACATGAGCTGAACTGGCCCGGTTTGCTAAGAGCACACTTCTTATCTGATGAGAGGGAGCGTGAAGAAGCTTTCAAGGGGCTGTGGAGAATTATGTTGTCTTTTGTATACAGAATCCACTAGTTGTAGTGTGATTAGTTGAGTAGATCCCTGCTTTATCTGATAATAGAAAACATGAAGGAGCTTTCAAGAGGTTGTGGAGAAAGGTGTAGTCTTTTGTATACAGAATCCACTAGTGTGATTATTTGAGTGAACATTGCACATGATCCCTTATGCATGGCTCTGTGCTCTGACCAGCTCTCTCGTGCTTTGTTTTCTTTTGCTTCTTAGCAGATAAGGCACTTCTTGGCAAATCCCCTTTAAGATAGTGGTTAAGATAATATTTAATCAATATATTAAAAGTTATATTTTAAAGGGGAAAACACTTTTTTTGCAGCGATATGGTGGTTTACTTGGCACTTCTCACCGTTTGTTTCACCCATACACCCTAATAGATTGTAAGCTCTTGTGAGCAGGGCCCTCACACCTTGTGCCTCATCTGTAAGTACTTCTAATGTGTAATGTCTGTACGTTTACCCTCGAATTTGTAAGGTGCTGCGGAATATTGTGGCGCTATATAAAGATTATTATTATTACTACTTTTCCTCTATTATATCTACAGGTTTAGAAGTTTCCAGTGCCGTATACCTCAAATTTAATAACCTATTTCTTTTCCAGCTCAACGAAGAACACAGACAAATATAACATTGGTTGTAGGACTTTATTAAAATATTATAGAGAAATGATTAGGAGACAGAAAACTAGCCTAACAAATTGTTTTCTAAGTACTACAAGTGAAAAAATTAAAGTATTTGCAGTCAAATTAAAAATAAAAAGGAAAAAAAAAAAAACAATGAAAATACAGAACACTTGTTTACAGACAGCTTTTCAATGTTTCACAGTTTTAGCTATCCAGCTGAAAAAAGGCATATTGTTTGTCTACAAAAATATATTTCTGACACTCCGAGTAATTTATAAAAAGCTGGTCAGCTGTGCATAACCTGTAACAAACCAACACAAGATTGACCACACAACACTGCACCTTTAGGACACAGGGTCACATCTCAGCTCAGTCCATGCAGGGTTAATACAAGATCACCCATTGCAGATGTGGGGCCACTGTACAGGGAAAGAAACGCTCTAATATCTTCTCCATGCAGATTGGGACATCACCAGTACAGGAAAAGAAATCAGACAGGACCCCGATCGTTAGGAGTCCATGCTGAGGGTTAATCAAGGGATTCTTAAAAATAACCCATGTACTATAGGACATAAGGGGAACTAATCCAAAGTAACGGAACAGGGAACAAAATCGAATTAAAGCTACTTGCCGATATTAAATGCATGGCCTGGTTTTTTTCAGATTATCCCAAGGGCCCTCCATGTATCTTTATATACTTGACTGTAGTAACCTGATCTTCTGAACCCCTAGTTATCCACAAAAATGGTTCATGGGGAAAAAAAAAGGAAACCTGCTATGTGCGTGTCAGAACGAAGTGCAGAAAAGTTTTGCATTGAGCTGATTTATGAAGCTGGTTTTTTTTAACAGTATAAAAAAAGGCTCCTTTTAAAGGAGAGCGGATAAAATATGTCAATTCATAGGATGTGATTATTTTCTGTGTGCTGGGTTGCCGTTTAGTATGACATATGAAAAAAAAATTAAAAATTAAGACTTTGGTGAGTTGCTTCCTAGACATCCCAGTCAGAAGTGTCTGCACTACCAAACTGTGCTGTGCACTAGAACATTAACATGATCACCAATGTTAAGCTACCCGCTTATTTACTCCTTCTCAGAAATAATAATTCATTATTAACTGACCTCTTCCCCTACAGGAATAAGACTGCGATCATTGTCAGATACCTACTGTTCTGGAACACTATTACATCTTGTCAATGTGCTCTGCTGTAGCCATTCATTGTTAAGGTCAAATGTTGCAGCCCTCAAAAATACCTCGTATGGCCACAAGCATATGCACGTGAGGTCAGGGGGACCCTGGTTATTTCAGTAAGCATTTATCACATAGCTTCCTAATTCCCTTATAGAAAAAGTATTGCTACAAGCACCATACACCAAGAGAATCAAAATTTTACTGTCCAGAATATTGTAATCATTCTATACCCTGAACAGTAATCACTCTATACCCTCAACAGATGTTAGGCCCATTTATGTAAGCAAAGGCAGAAGAGAGTAGTTCTACTGTTGCCCAGACATACAGATATCTTCAGTGTAGAACAGTTAGATTCACACAGCATATTCTTACTCCAGAAAAATACACCTTTGGATTTCACTACCTTTTATGATTGGATTAGCCCCACCCAATGGGACCAACCTGCAGCCTGTATTAAATACGCACGCAAAGCCAGTAAAAAAAGTGTTTTAGCATGTGTGGTAACCCCACTCAATTCGGCTAATCCCCGCACCCTGGCTAACACCACATATTGTGCGCTGAATACACATAAATAAGTAACAGGCACATGTGTATTATAGGTGATATGAATTTGCAATCAGCGTTGATAAAAACGTGAAAAATAAAATGATGTGCGTATTCCCATAGAAAACAATGAACACTAATTTTGGTTTTTTGATTCGTATTCTGTGCATAAAACATGCATTTTCCACACCAAAATACACAAACGCTGTGTGAATATAGCCCGAAGAGCTAGTGTATGTACAGTATACATAAGAGAAACTAAAGTTCCTGTAAAACATCTACAAACATAACACTAAGGGTATATTCACACGGCGTCTTGCGTCCGTGTGAACATCCGCTTTTCTGATGCGTCTCTGGGTCCATCAGAACGGACCCAGAGACACATCTAACAATTAGTAGTGAGTTTAGCACTACCGGCAATAACATGCAGCTGCGTTCACATGAGTGATCGCCGCTGTGTGTTTGCATCGCGTCTGTCCAATCCGTCTTTCGGATCCGCTCCAAGAATTGCATGTAATTTCTTGGATCGCATCCGAAAGGCGGACCCGACAGACGCAATGCAAACACACAGCGGCGATCTCTCATGTGAACGCCGCTGCGAGTCTGTCATTGCCGGCAGTGATAAAGTCACTGCTAATTGTTAGATGCGTCTCTGGGTCCGTTCTGATGGACCCAGAGACGCATCAGAAAAGCGGATGTTCACACGGACGCAAGACGCCGTGTGAACATCCCCTAACAGAACAAAGGGTTGATGGTAGGTGTACTCAAAATATGGCAATTTAGTTACACTGGGTAAGGAAAGAAAACAGTTTTGCTGTGGTCTTCACATGAAGTTAGTTGGATTAGGCTGGGTTCACTCTGTGCTGTGGTCTTGTTTGAGACCTCCATTGAGGGTATCAGTTGGAATACCTGTAAGTGGTATCTCAACAAACCCATAGGGAATAACAGTGCAAAATAAGTCACTTTTAGACTTCCCCGAACGTAAACGCTTTCTGTGCCGACAAAATTGTGCAGTTGGTAGTGCTTATTTGTCTGGCACAGAAAGCGTCCTAACAGATACCCTCAATGGAAATACTGAAAGGGCCCACAAAATAGAAATTGCTTCAAAAGCAATCAAAGTGCAATGGATGCAAATACAAAACATGTCATTTATGTACTTACAATTCAGTTCATATATTTGCATAGAAAATTTAAAAGGTGTTGTCCAATTCATTTTGACAAAATCTCTTTAGCATACGGTTTCCCTCTTAAAATAAAAAAACCTTATACTCGTATGCATTCCAATGCTGCCGCTGTCCGCCGCCTCTTCCTGTCTTCTATTTACTTCAGAACATTTATCAACCTCACCATTGGAGTGTTCACTTCCGAACTGTGCCATCAGGCAATGCCATACGACCCCTCAGCAGCAACGTCCTCTTCAGCCAGAGGCAAAAGTTAACAGGAGACCCTGGAGATGGCGGACAGCAACAGTGCTGGGATACAAATAGGAGGAAAGGAGAGTATAAAATTATTTTAGCAGTGTCCTAATAAGATTTATTTTAAACCCCTTAAAAAGGACTTTTTTTTCCCTTGAATTCATCAGAAATTGCTTCTAGGTACAAAGCAGTCATTTTGTTTAGCTGCAGCTGAATACAGGATTTCTCACTGCTGCCGCAGAGTCATGTGACCTGCGCTGTGAGTAGCTGAAACAGACAGTATGGTTGTGTGACGTGGTAGGGACTCTCTCTATGAACCTCCCATTGTAATATAAAGTCAGTCTCATTGGAATGCATAGAAAGGAATGCCAGCATCAAATGCACAGTCTCTATCAGCTAATCAGAGTGCAGGTCATGCGACTTAACAGGCTGTTGCGTCAGTCAGAAATCCTGTATGCAGCTGCAGGTAAGCAAAATTACCATCAGTACAGTGTATCCAAAACCAATTTCTACTGAACTGAGGGGTCCATGTAAGGATTACATAAAGGCCTCACATTTCTCTCAATTAAAATGTAAATTGCTTAGACACCATGCATCCTGTATGGCCATGTGCAGGAGAATTTATAGTGCCATATTTCTCAGCTGTTAATTCCTAGATGCAATCCATGAGGGGGTTTATTCGGGCCCCATAGAGGTCTATGGGTGTCCTGTTATGGCACTGTGCAACTTTAAAGTTATGCAGTACTGTAATATCGCCCTTAGATACTAGTTAACGTATTTCAAGCGGTTTGAATTGTCTGAGCCAACCTATCTTTCCAAAAAATAAAAATAAATTTTTGACAAGATTTCTGTTAGGGCATGAAAGAATTTACCAGAATAAAGAATATAATAATCAGAGAAACAGTCAGGTCGGTTAGGTCTCAGTGGTGTTTCTTTGGAACGTGTGGTGGTCAAAGCTCAAGGATCTCCACTAATTTTATGTCAAACATGCAACTCGCAAAATGGATTTTTGTGACCTGGAGCAATGCTACAATAATCATAATGGTGGCAGGACACACAGACAAAACAAGCCTTGAAACCAGATCTCAATAGAGGAGATCTGATCTTGCAGATTAGCAACTTGTGAGTATAAAAGGCTAAAACGTTTATGTACAAGACAAAAAAAAAAAAAAAAAATAATAAAAGAAATAGGCCAAACCAAGCAACAATTATGCAATAAGGGAATGGACCCCAAGAGACTAAGGGCTGTCTAACTTTTAACAGATGATTTTTAATTAAATACATTATAAACAAACTCGGCACCAACACTCAGATAAATGTTTCTTAACAGCAATTACATGTAAAGCACAAGGATAGGAGATAATGAATTAATTAAAAAGGACCACAAACCGTATTCTCCATGTTATTAAGGGGGTTGAGTAAGGCTATGTTCACACGGCTTAAAATGGGACGTATCTCGTCCCGTATTCCGCGAAATACGGGGTGAGATACGTCCCAGTCATTACGGTAATCCACAGTCCCGCAATTACTGCCGTGTGAACATAGTCTAAGAGTAGAAAAACATGGCTGCTTTATTATTTAAGAAACAGTAATACCCCTGTCCACAGGTTAGGTTTGGTATTGCTCCTGTAAAATAAATGAGGCTAAGCTGCAGTAGCGTATACAACCTGTGGATAAGTATGGCGCGGTTTTAGAAAGTGCCCGCAATGTTTTTCTAGTCCTGTACAACCCCTTTAGGCCTGTGTGTTCCAGCATACAAAAGCAATCCTCTTCTTCCTCTGTCCAGACTAATAAAGGGGTTATCTCCCAATTTATCAGTTAAAAACCTCCAACACCCACCCAACTATAAGATTCTGTGAAACTCTACATTTAATGTAATGTTCCTCTGTCTCGTCAACCCAACTGCTGCAATGGGGGATTGTGGGCAGGCAGCATTGCCAGAGCCGTTTGATGCTATGGCCCTCTATGACAAGCAGAGACGATGTGCAAGAGACAGTTTTCTTCTTGTTGGAGAAGAGGAGGATACCACTATGACTGGTGATTCCTTTTCTGACAAGCAGAGAAGTTGTCAAGTATCATTGCATGGATCCCTCCACTGCCACTGAGGATGTAGCGACAAGGATAATAGACTGCACAGTGTTGTTCACCAAAACAAGAGTACAGAGGGTGGATGCACTGAATGGTGAGAAGACTCAATAGGGGGCACTGTAACAGTACAATAACGCAAGCGTCCAACGACAGAAATTGGTTTTTATTGTGTAAAGTAAACTAAAAATGGATGTCGACTAATCCTCCGACAACATAGACAATTTTTAACCTGATTCATGCAGTTTAATCCTGAGACTTGTTTTACTAAATGACACATTCACAATCATCCCATGCTAGTAAAAATATCCTTTTATCTCAAATATTCGGCGAAACCAGGAGAGAGCTAAAACCATCCATTTCATAAGCAGCAGCCTAGAATAAAACCTGTGCACAGTCCTGGAATCCTGCTCCTAAAAAAAGCTACTGAAGCGCAATATGCCATGAACCACTACAACTTGTGGATGTAACGAGACAGCAGAATCTACATTCTTATAAAACACTAAAATAATCAATACTTCAAAGCAGACATAATGGTGACAAAAATGAATTAATGCCCAAGCCCACATTATCACCACGTTGAACACAAAGACTTGCAGCTCGTCTGTACATACACACCTCTTTTCATCCATAGACTATTACAAGGACTCCAAGAACCTGAGAGAAACGCCACAGACAAATGCGTTATATGATCCTTATTTTAACTTTAAAACAGGTCAGGTTTTATTTTGTGTCCGTGGTGAAGAACAACGATCCAACTCTAAAACAGATTTAGCTGATGATGCACTCTTCTAAATTTTCTCACCAACATAGAAATGCAACAGGCTTCTTAAGAAAATAACCAATTTCCTATTTTCCAGTAACGAAGGGATTGAGACAATTCATATTAGAAGATACCTGCTACACTAAAAATTTGGTGACGCCTCAGCTCCCTGAGACAACTGGGCATGTCTCGTCATAGAGGAAGCAGTAAAGATCAGCCTGCCCCGGCACACAGAAGCACAACCCACCCGTATAATATTTCACGTAAAACTAAATCAGTTAAAAAATAGATCTGTTGAAAGGCAATATCTAAAGGTTTCCAGACATTGATAAGAACATTCTCCTTTCCGGTGTGAGGAGAGATGATACACCTCAGGGCTTGCAGCATGATTCCATCAACCGGATAAAGCTGCTGAAAAGACCTGGAATCCCGCTCCTCTCCCCCAAGCCATTCTGAGGAGGGGAATAAGAGCAAAATTGTGGGACTGGTGGTATAAAAAAAGGGTAGTGGGGATGGGGGAGGGGAACAAGGCAAAATAAACATAATTAATTAACAAAGAAAAAAAAAAAAAACACAAACAAAAGCACAGTATTGCTACTGGTCAGTGGGAATTTCTCTGTCTGGTTCTGGCTTGCTTGTTTGTCCTGGTGACGGAGTGTGGGAAACAGAGGGAATTAAAGGATGTGCAGTGGCCACAAGGCTTTCCACTGACGCTGGGTGTCCCGGAGCAGCTACTCCCACAACTCCTGGCGGGAACCTGGAACGAAACAAAGAATAGAGTAAATTCTGTTTTAAATCACTTATAAACAAATAGATGCAATCCCCTCTGAAACGGTAGGTATGTCATTAAATGGGAGGTATTAGAGTATGTTCACACGGCGTCTTGTGTCCGTGTGAACATACGCTTTTGGATGCGTGTTTGTGTCCGTCTATGCGAGGCATCCTCAAACTGCGGCCCTCCAGCTGTTGGGAAACTACAACTCCCATCATGCCCACTGTTATAGATTATATAAATGCATGATGGGAGTTGTAGTTTCCCAACAGCTGGAGGGTCGCAGTTTGAGGATGCCTGGTCTAGACAGACTCAAACCCGCATCTAACAATGAGCAGTGTGATTTTACACTGCTCACAATGTAAAACACGCATTGGCGTTCACATGAGTGATCGCTGATGCGTATTTACATTGCATCTGTCAGACGGAGCAGGTGCCCTATAAAAGTATAGGGTGTGATCCTGCTGCATCCGACACGGATCTAAATCAACACTACGTTTTTGGATGCAATTTTCTGGTCCAACACGGACCTGAAATCGTAACCAAAAACGCCCTTAAAAGGGGTTGTTTTATTAACTTTTTTTAGTATTTCAATGGCCTAATACTAAAAAAAAAAAACACAAAACAACTAAGGCTGTGGAGTCAGAGTCGGTGTCCATTTTGGTGGAGTTGGAATAAAATGGACTGAGTGACTCCAAAACATACAATAAATTGGGCACAGTTAGTTCAATGCAGGATGTGCTGAATATTTTTTCATAAGAATGTAGAAACATGATGAAATTTCCTATAAATGTCTGTTCTCTTCCTGATCTAAGGATCTTGGCTTTCAGTGTGCTGCACTTTATGTACGTGCTCAGTAGTGAAGCTCCCACTACAGATCAGAGGAATGGCTGCACTCATCTCATAACCAAGGCTTTGGAGTCAGAATCATGGAGTCGGTGTCCGTTTCGGCGGAGTTAGGGAAATTGAGGAGTCGGAGGTTTGGATTACAGACTCCACAGCTCTGACCCCAACGAACCCACTCATTCACCCGGAATCTAGTGCCACCAATGTTCTCCTTCTCCACCAATATTGTTCATTGTTACAGACTCTGCTTGACCTATGAAATGGGAGAGTCAGGCTACGGTATGTTACCATTGCAACAATGACATCCCAATTCAGCCAGAGCCAGCAAGTAGACAAACGACCAGTGAAGAGAGAGCGTGGCAGCAGTGCTAGAGCAGAGGTGAAGATAAAGGTAATTTTTTTTCTTTTTCCTATTTAACCCCTGAAGCTGAACACCTGAAAAGTAGTTAATGACCAGAACATTTTTTTAGTTTTTGCCTCCTTGTGTTTCAACAGTTGTAACTTTTATTTTCAATGACGCAGTTGTACAAGGCCTCGTTTTATTCAGGATGAGTTGTACTTTATGGGGGGAATAGTTTAAGTTTACTTATAAATAATTGCAGAATTGTTTAAAAAAAAACTTTTTTCTTTTTTTTTTACACCATTAACATTTCACACTTAATAACTAGTTAGATTAATTCTACAGGTTATTACGGTTGTATGGATAATTGTGTAGGGTTTTTCGTGTGTGTAATATATGCACAGTTATTTTTTTTATTAATTTTTTTTTTTTTTCTTTTTGTTTTAAATCCCATGAAAGGACAACTGTTACTTATTTTATTTTTACACTTGGTAATGTATTAGCATATTCATATATGCTAATACATTATAATTTGTGTTAATCTGACACAGGCAGTGATCAGGGCAGCTCAGTCTGCCATGACCGCTGGCTTGTTACACAGACAGCCCTGGGACTACTCTAGGTCCCCAGGGATGACTGTGCAGCCGTTCCCCGGGCTCTGTCGGGTCTCCGGGTGTCCCGATCACCCGACAGAGCAGGGAAACCCTTTGATTGCACTTCGGTGACAAACTGTAGCAATCAAAGGGTTAAAACACGGGGAGCTGAGGTTCCCGCCGCTCCCCGGTGCTTGTAGGAGCAGTGCTGGGAACAGGGCTGTGTAGTACAGCCTGGTTCCTAGCGCCGCTAGGAACGCCAAAAGATGGCGGGCGGTTGTTAAGGCGTTAATAAGGCCTTTAAAACCCTACATCCATGGCTGTATGACAAAAAAAAACTTCAACTGCATAAAAAAAACAAAATAAAAAACCTCCCTAACCTGCCCCCAGTATCAGTTTTCTGCAGATCCCTGCAAATGGTGTTTGACCGCTCCAGCCAATCCCTTGACATCACCGCTCAGGAAGTGGATGGCACATAGGCAGTGACAACAGTCACCATTTGGATGGAGCAATCAAGATTTGTTTGCAGGGGACCAGAAGTAAACAGAGACTGAGAAGCATGGCCGGCAGCTTCAGTGCTGGAATGGCAGAGAGTACAAAGGTAATTTTTCTTTTTTTTATTTTACGCAACCACAGCTTTATTTTCCGTGTGTGGAAACTGGACAACCTCTTTAAAAGAGGTTTTCCCAAGAATGAATATGCCCAGTTTGCTTGCAGCAAGATGCGAGCTGACCGTACATGAAAATGAGAACAGCGGCGCTTGCGGCCGTCGTCTCCACTTCTATACAAGCTCCCAAATATAGCAGAGCGAGTGTCGCGGCTATATTCGGAACTCCCATAGAAGTGAATGGAAAGGATGGCTGCAAGTGCCGCCATCCTCGTTCTCATGCACAGTTGTCTCGCAGCGAGCTACATGCAGCAGACATTTGTTTGTAGTAAACAAAAAAAAAAAAAAAAAAAAGAAACCTCTTTAAAGTCAATACTTTACAAACTATTTGAAGATAATGGAAAAACATTTGGGGCACAAACTCAATAGTACTAAAAATGAAATTGCTAAAAAAAAAAAAAAATCAGACAATCACACAAACAGTGCTGTTAATCCTTCACATTCTACTATTTTTAAGCATAAAGTTTTTGAAGTCAATAGGAGATGGAAATGCTCTTGAAAGTGAAGAGAGGGCCGATATGTGCAACTATAGCAAGGATCTATTGTATGACATAGGGCTCGTTCCCACTGCACAGGACAAATACCGGCCAGTTCGCCGGCCAGTATTTGTCCTGTTTTGCGCCCGTCCCCACGGCCGTGGGGGAAGGGGGGGGGAGGAAGGGAGAGGGGGGGGGGAGGGAGAGGGGGGGGGGGAAGCTTTTTCCGCGATGAGCAGAGAAGAGAACTCCCCCATCCCATTGAGAAGCACATCTTCCGTCGGGAAACCGGACGGAAGATTGTGCTTCTACAATGTTTTTCCGCCGGCGACAAAACCGTCCGACGGCAAAACCTGTGCAGTGGGGACTGCTGCACAGTTTTGCATAGAGCACCATTGTGCTCATTTTCGGACGGTTTTTCAGGCCGTCTGAAAAACCGCAAACCGGCTGAAAAACCGGCCGAAAACCCATGCCGTGGGGACATGGCCATACAGTCTGTAATATACCTACCTATATCCTGCTGCACCATTGAGCTCTGGATGAACAGATTCCATTCCTGGCCACTGTGCTGCTGCCAACAAATACTCCTTATTTACACAATTTCTCAATGCATCTGGAATTGGACCTGTAAAAATCATAATAATGATACGATTGAACTTTTGTTAACGTATCATGTACAAATCAAAATATACATGCAAGACTGATTATTGCAAGTCCATACAAAATGAATGAAAAAAAAAAATACAACTGTACCAAATTCAACCATTTGGAACATCTCCGGATAGGTCTGTTTTAGTAAATCCTTGGTTTCTTGTGAAATAATTCTGGAGCATTTCTTCTTATAACTCTGGTTGTGCTTTTCCCTCTTTATCCCCCTAAAATGTTTCTGAATCAATCTTGGTGTTATAAAATTTGGGGTGTTTTTCTTGAAAAACCTGCGTCAAACGGATGGGACAATGTCAGAATGTGCAGGGACACGGCCCAGTTTAGTAACACCCATCTGACAGATTCAGTAAAATTTTTAGGGGGATAACAGAGGAAAGCAAAAAAACAATTATAAAGTAGTTTAGAACCGCATAAGAAAATACTGCCAAAACCCACGGATTGTCTTTTGGGACGGAGAAGGCCCCGGGTTTTGGGTGCAGTTTGGGCCCAAAACCCGCGGAAGGTTTTGGGGTTTTCCCGTGCCCCCCAAAACCCCAAAATGGCCGACGGCAAATCCGAGCAGAATCCAGCGGAATATACAAAATGTTCTATTTGCCGGGATTTTTAAAAAACGGAAAAAAAAACCCATGCTGTAAGACGGGTGTCTATGCAGAAAGTTTTAATTTGGTTTTTTAGCGTTTCAAAATACTAAAACCCGCCGAAATTCAAAGAAACCCTGTGCTGTGTGCCCTAGCCTAAGAAAAGATTTCCGGATTGTTTATTTCACGGGGAACACAAGGTTTTACTACAGAGACATATCAAAATGGACGGCCAAAGGTTCCCTGAAAACCCCCCAAAACCCCTGGAAAGCAGGTCCAAAATGAAAAAAAAAAGGGAAAAAAAAATTAAGGGGGGGGGGTTTAAAAAATAAAAAAATAAAATTTTAAAAAAAAAAAAAAAAAAAAAAAAAAAAAAAAAAAAAAAAACCTTTTTTTTTTAAACTCTTTTTGGGTAAGAGTATTACTAAATTGATCAATAAACATCCTACTAGTTGGGGAAGTAGGCCGTCCTCAGTGGAAACAAATAAGCTTGTAAAGATAAGTTATTCACTCCACTAAAGAAAAACGCAACCGAAAAACATTTGAAAAGGACTTTACTTCTATACCTGTAATGGCTCTGCGGATTTTCCTTTTTGCTGCTTTTCTCTTTAATTTAAATTTGAGCCGTTCACTGTACCAGGCAGTGTGAGGGGTGCAGATCAAGTTTGGACTTTTTAATGGCCCTGATAAAGCGAAGGGAGAGTGAATACTTATTAAATTCCTGCTTTCTACAATTTTTAAAAAACCTTTAAAGATAAGAACACATACTGATGGGTTTAGATCTGGGAATCTAAAGCGGCACCTCGGTTCGTCCATCTTTTAAAGCCTGGGCCAGCGCCTTCTCATCAACAAGTCCTCCACGGGCGGTGTTTACCAAAAAACAACCCTGCCGCATCTAGAATTAGGAATAAAAGATTACTTATTGCTTTATGGTGTACCACAGGTCATTTAAATAAGGAATCACACCGGGTGTGGGTCGAGCGTCATAAAGTTGGGAACGAAAATCCCAAAATATATAATAAGTTGGGGCAGTAGTTCGATGCAGCGCAAAGACAAAAGGAATTGGGTTCCGGCCAGTGCTCCCCTCCCCTTTTTCGTCTCTCAAAAGGGGGTGTAAATTTATGAATTGACAGGCAAATGCTGCCCGGGAAAAGATTTGCTCCCATGGCAAACAGATTTTGTAAAATTTTTTACCGCTTTTAAAAAAGTAGAAGAGTTCAACCTACAAAACGGGCTGTTTTAGGGGAATTCCCTTTAAAAACCCTGACTTGTTAGAGATGTTTCCCCTGGTCACCGCTATGCCCCCAACCCAAGTTTGTTAGAGGGCCCTTCTCTGCCTGGAAATAATGAATCAGATGTGGGTATGATCAGGGCTGAGGGAGGCAATACTATTCCTCAGACAAATTCAGGACTCAACAAAGTTTCTGCAGGTTTTCATATTAAAATTTTTTTGTGTTCTAAAGTCAATCCAATAAATTATTTTCACTGACAAAAAAAAGGTTAAGTTTTGGCCTGTGACTTTCAGGCTCCATATTCACCACCACCGCTTTGTACATGAGGCTACTGTAATTTTATATCAGTAAATCTTACCCTTTTTTATAAAAAAATTTGACTTGAAGTATTTAGCATTGCTTATTCTGCAATTTTTTCCTGTAACTGCATTTTTAAAATGTTTTGCTGCAAAAATTAATTATTTTTTATTTTTTTGTTAGTATTGGAAATCCCCCTCTTTGGGTTCATACTGCCTGGACCCTTTTGGGGCTCTGGATCCATTCAAGCACATCTTGACTAAAATTGTCCCAGGTTTTCTACACTTTCCCCAATGTTGCTGAGACTGGACTTGGATAAAAAATACATTTTTGTCTTCAACTTACCAAAAGTGTTAAAAGACAAAACATTGTTCCCCCTTTTGCTTGCCAGTGTTTTTTACCAAAAAATATTTTGATTATTGTTTTATAAGGTGATAAACAGCCTGAGGGTACCATTTTATACAGTAAAGTTACATTTTTAAACAGGGCCCTGTAATGGAGTCAGAAGTGGGGTTGGAGGTTTGGGAAATTGAGGGTGGGAGTCGGGCTTTGGTTGCCGACTCCACGCCCTGTCACACAAACCTTTTAAACCCAAAAAGTTTTAATTCTTGCTCTCAGAAGATTGCCATAGAAGTTCCCAGACTTCAGCTAAAACACATTTTTTAACTGACAACAGTACCTTTGGGTGCACGCCTAGCATATGTCAAGGTGGTATGTGTCAGAGATTGCAGCTGAAATAACGTGCATCACACAAAAGGGCACCATCCATTGGAACGGAATTATATATACACCTATGTTTTGTAAATATTTGCATACATAGACAAACACACATACAGTGGTCCCTCAAGTTACAATGGCTTCAGGATACAATGGTCTTCCCTGGGATATTATATCTTAAAACCACACTCACCATACAATATCACAGACACTGCTGATCTGCGGCATGTGATTGATGGAAGGTCCAACCAATTATGAACATTTTTGATGTAAACCATCTGTAATAGTTAAGTGCATGCATTGATTGGTGGTGTAATAGTACATCTCTACAGTACAGTACTACAAGTTCTGTACTGCTCTTTACATATGCCAGGAGCAGCGGCTCCTTTGGGCACCAGGTGAGGGTGGCTTCAAATTCTTTTTTCCTGTTACAGTCGGTCAGATTTATTGATACTGCCTAACACTTGGACAGTTTAATGCTAAACTAGACCATCTTATGGTGCGCAACATCTGGCACATGTTAGATTTGTCTAGTCTAACTTTACACCATTTTTAAGTTGCAGAGGCCACGTCCCCTTTGTTGGGAGAGGCGCAGAAGTGTCTAGAAACAGTCTAAAACGCATAATAAATGTGGTGTAGACCATTATTTTTGGCGCAACTGCGCTCCACTGTCTATAAAATACATGACCCAAAGAAGCTCCTATCCAACTTTCCAGCAACTTTGACTGTTATACATAAGGTCTTGCTTTATCTGTATTAGTTATTTGCTTATTTTTTTCATCTTCAATGCATCATGATGGTGACATTTTGGGGCTCTGGAACCAATTGGCAGCTTTCCATACGGCTAGGATTTCCACATACTATAGATTCAACAGTAATCCCTGAACCAATTAATAATGTATGTTGAGGGGAAGTGTGTGTGTGTAATTATATATATTATATATATATATATATATAATATATATATATTTATATATATTTATACACACACACACACATACATACGACTCACTGAGCCATGTGTAAAGAATTCAGGGCACTGCAGGGTTCTAGCTATTCCCGTGAGCCTTTTCTTACATATTCAAATTTGGAATGAAGATATCAAGGTAAAACAAGTTGCCTAATGAGAAACATTACCCCTTCTGAGCTACGTCTATTGTCTCTCAAAGTCAGCCAGTGTGCTGCTCCGTACTGGTGAGAGGCAACACTCCAAAACAACTGTCTGCTGGTGAACCGACTGTAACAAAAGCATTATGCGAAAAGAGCTGAACAATCTAGCGGATGTTGCCTTCCTCAATTCGCTTGAGACTCACTGAATCTTGAAAAGCAAAAAGGATGCCAAGCCAGTATAGCTAATCTGCATACAGCCAATTTGGGGTTTTCCCCTCTTTAGTGCAGAGCACAGCTTACTGGCTGGCTGAGCTAACTGGCATGGTTTTATTAAGTTATTATTTTTACGTTAAAGGGGTAGTCCGGGACTTACAATAGCTCATTGGTCTGTTGAGGTAGAATTAGAGAAAATAAGCCTGCTCACCTCCGTGACGCTCCCATACCTCCTGGCTGCACATTGGACATCCATCGCTCACGTGCTATGTGCAGCTAATCACAGGCCACAACGTTACCTGTGATTAGTTGCATATACATGTGGACGATGGACGTTTACTGTGCGGCCGGGAGGTACAGGCTGGCCACCGGGACGGAGTGGGAGTGTCACGGAGGTGAGTAGGCTTTATAATTATGCCCCATAGGACAACCAAGCTTTTCTAAGTCCTGGACAACTCCTTTAATAATTAAGTCATTTCACATTGCAAGGCTCAGTAAGCCAGAGGTGACTTGAGGAACAGTACATCCAATATAGGATGCTGCAGAATCCCATCTCTTTTCCATCAGCCTTTTCGAATATGTTTAAATTTCAGTGGATTAAGGTACGTAAGTCCCCATACACAGACAACATTACTCCTTTTCATCTACATACACACTGCCCTTACTCATGAAATGTGCTACTAAACATTGTGTACCAGAGCAATCAATTCAGGTCTCCTACCACAGGGCAAGCGAGGAATAAAAGATCCCACTGGTTGCCCCCAGACAACAATGGCATTTTTTAAGTAGAGGGACCTGTACATTTAATGGAGATCAAAATAATCCAACAAAAACTATTATAGAAGAGAAATTATATATATTTTAAATTAAAAGGACATGGAGAAATGTTCCTAAGGAAAAAGCATATGTGGCACTTTGCTTCCAAGTAGTGGAGAAGTTCTCAACACCACAGTTTGGCACCTGCTCCTGCACTGTCCTATGCATTATGTACGTTGCTGTACTGAATGCAGGCGATACACACCTGCTTTATGGTAAAATCATTGATGAGGTGATGGTTGTGCTCATTCAGACTGCAGTGCAGAGTTATGCAATCACTGTGCATGAGCAGATCTTGAAGCGTTGCCATCCGTTGTAAGCCCAAGGAACGTTCAATTCCATCAGCAATATAGGGGTCGTAGAATATGACTGTGAAACCAAAGGCCTTGGCACGTAAAGCAACTGCTTGCCCAACCCTACCTGTAAAAGAAATAAAATAATAAAATGGTGCCCTGATATATAGCAACCTTAAATAATGTTATCTCCAAACTTCAAATTGTGTCGAATGGTTGTGGAGTCGATTTTGGGTGAACTTGTGGTTAGGTGAAATGTACTGACACCAGCTTCAAATTAAAATTCAAATTTATTTTCATAGGAATTTAGGAAAGTTTAGAAATACTATTATAATATTATATTTTATATATATATATATATATATATATATATATATATATATATATATATATATATATATAGTGTGTAACCACTCTATGGCCCCAACTCATCGAGATAGTTGGATATAATTTTTCTATAGCAAGTTTCCTACTACCAAGAATTATACAGTACAAATCATTTAGGATGAAGTTGGAGTGCGGAAAAACAGAAGGAGAAATTTGGCGAACCGACTACACAATCCGGATGTTATCCATTGTTAGTGCTCAAAGTCTGTTTCTATTTGTTCACATGGCATCTTTCAGGACGTAGTTGCGCCTCGAAATATGTCCTGTAATTATGGTAATCATAGCTCTCAAAGAGCTATGATTACCTGCCGTCTATCCCGCAGCGTATTGAATGCCGGCAGAAAGTAGTACCACGTGATTTCTTTCCGGCGTATCCGCGGCAGTAATAATGAAAGGGCTGCCCCCCTTGCACTTTAGAAGAACACGCCGCAAGACGCTGTGTGAACATACCATTTGACTAAAGCTTACCGAGTCCAATGATGCCCAAAGTCTCCCCACGGATCCTAGCAGCTCCTCCAGCAACCTCTCTGATCTGTTCCACACTGGCAGCACGATTCCCTTCCCTCATAGCCTGGTGCAGCCATGTTACACGCCGATAGAGGTTCAAGATGTGGCAGAGTGTAGAATCCGCTGTCTCTTCCACAGACGAGGCGGGAACATTACACACAGCAATCCCTTAAAAATGTAAAAATATATTTTCGGCCAAGATTGTCTAAAACAAATTACACTTCACAAATCTGCCCACAAAACCTACCTAAATCAGCTGCAGATTTGATATCAATATTGTCATAACCGCTTCCAATCCGTATGATAATACGAAGGGCCTTAAATTTTTCCAAGTCCTCTCTAGAAAGGGAGATTGTGTGATACATGAGGGCTCCAACTGCTTCACTTAATACCTATTGGAAAACAATGCAGTGTTATAAGACAGCATGTCCTTTCATACTGATGAGATATCACCTGATCATGAAAGCTAGTAGCAGTGGTGATATTATTGTGGAGACACTCCACATGTCAAGCATCAGCAAGAACACCTCATCACGCAGCCATTATACTTTGCTGAATATGTACAAAAGTTTATTTCTTTATTTTGCACCAATCAAAGTTCAGTTTCAGGGTCCAGAAAGAGTGCTGGATTGGGGTAGATAAGGCCCAACAGTGGAGCCGATTCTTGTGGGCCCATTCTACAGCACTGTACATTGTGCACCTGACACTTGCTTTCTGCCTGAAAAGCAGCCCCAGGGCTCCCACTCTCAGTGTCCCAACTTGCCGAGGGACCCACCAGGGATTTCCCCTGCAGGCCAGTCCGGGTCTGAATGTCAGCAGCTATTCCATTATCCATGCACATCACATGCATGCATGCACACACAACTTGGCTGAGCAAGCATGTATCCTGAATGGGGAGAGGGTAATCAGCTGCAATCAAATGTATCGGCATGGGGTAACTAGGGGATCACAAGTGGAATTGATTCTTGTGAGCCCACCCTACAGCTAGTGTATATGACTTTTGCTTTCTGCCTCTCTTTCTCTGCCAATCTCCCTGAAAAGCAGTTCCAGGCCCACCATGCACAGAGACCTACCGAGGATTTCCCATGCTTCCCTGTCGGCTAGCGCCCCTGTATAACAAGGGCTTTTATATTAAGACACCGCCTGATCACATATACTAGAAGGGTATGTTCACACGATGACTTGCGGCGCGTACAGTATCCGCCGCAATACATCGTGTCTTTCGGGAACCGGGGGGGTGGGTGGTGGGGAGGGGCCCATAGACTTGCATTATTTGCGGCACGTATTCGCTGCAAGTAATTGACATGTCACTTATCTCCCCACGCGTACTATGGATTACTGTAAATTCGGTGCGCATCTCGCCCATATTAGAGCGCATATACGTGGCGAAATGCGTGCCGTAATTACCCCGTGTGAACATCCCCTAAAGGTATATCAAAGTTGTAAAGACCCAATCTATAAACCACCCACATCCTTGCAAAATGTATTCTATGGTTGCCCATATAAGATACAAGTTTTACTTTTCATATCTTTTTGTTTTCTAGAACTAAATTCTATGAGGAAAAGAAAGGAAATTGTACTTCTCAGTTTTTTTTCTAACTGTTTTTGTAGCTTTGAGTAGCAAAAAACAAAAAAGTGACACAAAACAAGACGTAGGTGCACATTTAATAAGGCAAATGCGCCTGAATTCTGCATTAAAAATAATGGTGTTTTAGGGGCTGTTCACACGGCTTATTCTGGGACTGATTCCAGCCGTACTGCGCGCCGTATTTGCGCTGCAGTACGGCTGAAATCCGTCTCTGTCATTACAGTAATGCACAGTTCTCATAGAGAACTATGGATTCGGTCTCTTCTCCCTGCTCGGCAAATACGCCGAGGGGGGAGAAAGTGACATGCACATTATTTACCGCGTGTACGCGCCGTGAATAATGAATGTCTATGGGGCCGGCTCCCTGCCCCGTGGCAGCCTTCGTAATTGCGGGGCGAAATCCGTCCTGCAATTATGTCGGCTTTAAGCCGTGTGAACATTGCCTAAGACAGTTTCTAAACATTTCTGCGCGTCCGACAAGAGGGTGTGGCCTATATAAAGGGGCGTGGTTTAGTGCACACCAAAATTTTGCAGCATTTAGTGGCATACAATAAGCTAACTAATAGAAGGTGACGAGAAAGTTCTAACCTGGGACTCACTCATCAACGTGACGCATTGTCTAGTCTAAGTTTACACTAAGGCCATGTTCACACAGCTTAAAATGGGCCGTATTTCGCGGATTAGAGAACTATGGATTACGTCTCCTCTCCCTGCTCGGCGAATACGCCGAGGGGGGAGATAATTGACATGTCATTTTCTAGCGGCGTATACGCGCCGCTAGCAATGATAGTCTATGGGCCAGCGAGGTTCCGGCCCCCCGCTCCCTCCCCGTAATTACGTCCCGCAGTTAACCCGTGTGAACATAGCCTATGGGCCACATGTATGAATTCTGTCTATGTCTAAAACTCGCGTTGTTGCCCATAGCAACCAGAGTGCCCCTTTCCATTTTCCAGAGCACTATATGAAATAAAATATGCGCTCTGATTAGTTGCTATGAGCAACAAAGTGCATTTTAGACCTAGACAGTTTTCATACATGTGGCTCAACTGTTAGTATAAATCTGGCCCATAGTGTGAATGCACCCCAATATTAAAATCCATTAACGCGTTTCGGGCTTGCACTGTGAACAAGGGCGTGCAAGCCCGAAACGCGTTAGTGAGTTACACTACGTGCACCGTGTTCGAATGCGGTCTTAACATTTTCTAATAAAGTGAGTGTCGTTTGGAAGTTACCGAGCGGAGGATTCATTTGCGGTGCATCATCTGTGCTGAAGCCGGATTGAAACTTCCGGGGCGTACTCCTCACATGTAGTTTCTACAAATCTGGTGTTTGCCGAATACACTCACCTTCCACAATAAAATGTTCTTACAAAATGCAGATGGGTGCTTGTTCTTCAGACATAGAATACTTACCTTCTCATGGATTTCTTGTGTAGACTGAGCATCACAGAACGCTACTGTAGCAACATCCTTTAATATAGGCATCTCAACTGTGCAATCCCTTCCATCTAGAAGAGCCACCAATGGACGGACAGGCATAGGACCATTCAGAATTGGCGGCCGAATACCTGAATAAAAGCAAAGCGCTCATTATTTTCTTTATAGGTTTAATATGTTACAAACTATATACAGTCATATGAAAAAGTTTGGGCACCCCTATTAATCTTAATCATTTTAAGTTCTAAATATTTGGGTGTTTGCAGCAGCCATTTGAATTTGATATATCTAATAACTGATGGACACAGTAATATTTCCGGATTGAAATGAGGTTTATTGTACTAACACAAAATGTGCAATATGCATTAAACCAAATTTTGACATGGTGCAAAAATTTGGGTACCTTATTTTATTGATTTGAATACTCCTAACTACTTTTTACTGACTTTCTGAAGCACAACATTGGTTTTGTAACCTCACTGAGCTTTGAACTTCATAGCCAGGTGTATCCAGGTGATGAGAAAAGGTATTTAAGGTGGCCAATTGCAAGTTGTTCTCCTATTTGAATCTCCTGTGAAGAGTGGCATCATGGGCTCCTCAAAACAACTCTCAAATGATCTAAAAAAAAAAGATTGTTCAACATAGTTGTTCAGGGGAAGGATACAAAAAGTTGTCTCAGAGATTTAACCTGTCAGTTTCCACTGTGAGGAACATAGTAAGGAAATGGAAGACCACAGGGACAGTTCTTGTTAAGCCCAGAAGTGGCAGGCCAAGAAAAATATCAGAAGGGCAGAGAAGAAGAATGGTGAAAAAAGTCAAGGACAATCCACAGACCACCTCCAAAGAGCTGCAGCATCATCTTGCTGCAGATGGTGTCACTGTGCATCGGTCAACAATACAGCACACTTTGCAAAAGGAGAAGCTGTATGGGAGAGTGATGCGAAAGAAGCCGTTTCTGAAAGCACGCCACAAACAGAGTCGCCTGAGGTATGCAAAAGCACATTTGGACAAGCCAGCTTCATTTTGGAAGAAGGTCCTGTGGACTGATGAAACAAAGATTGAGTTGTTTGGTCATACAAAAGGGCATTATGCATGGCGTCCCAAAAACACAGCATTCCAAGAAAAACACTTGCTACCCACTATAAAATTTGGTGGAGGTTCCATCATGCTTTGGGGCTGTGTGGCCAATGCCGGCACCGGGAATCTTGTTAAAGTTGAGGGTCGCATGGATTCACTCAGTATCAGCAGATTCTTCAGAATAATGTACAAGAATCAGTGATGAATTTGAAGTTACGCCGGGGATGGATATTTCAGCAAGACAATGATCCCAAACACAGCTCCAAATCTACTCAGGCATTCATGCAGAGGAACAATTACAGTGTTCTGGAATGGCCATCCCAGTCCCCAGACCTGAATATCATTGAACATCTGTGGGATACTTTGAAGAGGGCTGTCCATGCTCGGCGACCATCAAACTTAACTGAACTTGAATTGTTTTGTAAAGAGGAATGGTCAAAAATACCTTCATCCAAGATCCAGGAACTAGTTAAAAGCTACAGGAAGCGACTAGAGGCTGTTATTTTTGCAAAAGGAGGATCTACTAAATATTAATGTCACTTTTCTGTTGGGGTGCCCATACTTTTGCACCAGTCAAATTTTGGTTTAATGCATATTGCACATTTTGTGTTAGTACAATAAATCTCATTTCAATCCGGAAATATTACTGTGTCCATCAGTTAATAGAGATATCAAATTGAAATGGCTGTTGCAAACACCCAAATATTTAGAACTAAAAATGATTAAAGAGAACCTTTCACATAGTTTGTGCCCCCCTTGCTGAGGGCAGCACAAGCTAGTGCCAGACCTGCTGTATCCAGCGCTGTGTCCCTTATTCTTTAAGATGCTGTAGTTTTTGTGTATTTAATGCTCAAATCTGCAGTTTTCAGCCAGAAGAGTCATTCGAAGAGTCCTTCAAAGAGTCAGTTTTTTCATACTCCGCCCATCTGAGGCTAGCCCCGCCCACTTCAACTGATCAACCTATTACTTTGAATAATACATATAAAAAAGAAAAATAGACAGGCGCACGATAGTGAAGATGGTTATAGGCAGACACTGATAACAGGCAATTGCACTATACCCGTTCAGGTTGTGCAGAAGGCACAACACTCAATATCGCCAATGGAAAATGATGAGGGTAGTCACTCCATATAATTCAGCACGGCAGCTGTGTAATCCCTTCAACCCCAGATCCCTTGGAATCGGGTCAAATATAAAGCCACAAAATAGAAAAAAGGAAGGGAAAATAATACTATACCAGCGCCAAGTGCTCATAGGAAAAAAAAAAAAAAAAGGATGGATTAAAGTTTTCAATTTAAGGAAAACTTTATTATAGAAAATAAAAGGTGGACCACATAAGACATGCCATATAAGTATGCCAGGCATACTTTCATTATCTTTTTAGGTATATTTTTTATTATGTTTTTAATGTTCTAATATAATTGTAGATTATGGCTAATCTTATTGAGTTTTTTATATATATATAGTCTTTTAGGAATATCACTATGGATATAAGAAAGATTTTGGGAGAATGTATCATGATAGTATCGTGTGTAAGTTCCCTATACACTCCCTGTGTTAATTAGTGTGTCTCCTATTAACCAATCAGACAAATCTGTGGAGCAATGGTTTTAGTATTTAGAGCTCAGTTTTTGGACTGGCAACATACCCCTGAGGAAGCACTATTGTAAGTGCGAAACGCAAATAGCGTCGGGTTTATACAGGCTTATTTTTTAAAAAAACTTGTTTTATATGGCATGTCTTATGTGGTCCACCTTTTATTACTTTGAATAGGTAGAAACTTTTGAATAACTGTCAGTGGGCGGGGCTAGCCTTTGGTGGGCGGAGCTAACACCTGCTCATGAATAAGATTTGAGCATTAAATACTCTAAAGCTACAACATCTTACAGAATAAGGGACACAGCGCTGGAAACAGCAGGTCTGACACTAGCTTGTACTGTCCTCAGCAAGGGGGGCAGAACCTATGTGACAGGTTCTCTTTAAGATTAATAGGGGTGCCCAAACTTTTTCATATGACTGTAAACTGCTTTTTGGACAGATAACATGGCACAAATCACATTTCTTCATTTTATTGGACCATAAGAACACATCAATGCTTTAATTCTTTAAAGAGAGTTTCTTGAAACCTCCGCGTCTGAGGCAAGCTAATATCTCCCTACATGGCGGCCTCAGAAAACAGGGATATTTAATTTCTATGGGAGAGCTAAATACAGCCAAGCGTCCTGAGGCGCGAAGGTTACAAGATGGGACAACCTCAATAAACATTAAAACACCAGTTTACAATCTTTTATAGAGGCCACATTTATGTACACTGTGAAAGCGCAAGACTTTCCTTGGTTAAAAGTAACCAATCAGAGCTCAACTTTCAGTTTTCCAGAGCAGTAAAAGAAATGAAAGCAGAGCCCTGATTGGTTGTTATGGCCAACAAGGAAAGTCTTAGGATATGTTCACATGGCGTGTTCAATATGTTTTTAGATGCGTGTTTGGATCTGTGTTCCAGACCTTAAACAGACGTGATATACATTGCTGTCAATGTTAAACCCGCATCGGTGTTCAGACGAGTGATCTCGGATAGGTGTTTACATGCGTCTTTCTGATGCTTCTTTCAGATTGTTTCAAAGAATCGACATGTTAATTCGATAAGTTTGACGCAGCAGACGCCCCGTTTAAAACTATAGGGTGCGTTTCTGCTGCAGCAAAAACGCATCCAAACATGCATTTTGGATGCGTTTTACGCAGTGCTTTTGAAAGCGTTTTTTGGATCCAAAAACGCATTGAACACGCCGTGTGAACATACCCTTAGGGTGCTTTCACACGGAGCATGTTTTTAAATTATTTTTTGTGTACAACATTAAGGGTCAAATGTATGAAAACTGACAAGGTCTAAAATTCACTTTGTTGCCCACAGCAACCAGAGTGCTTCTTTCATTTTACCAGAGCACTATATGAAATGAAAGGAACGCTCTGATTGGTTGCTATGGGCAACAAAGTGAGTTTTAGACCTAGAAAGTTTTCATACATGTGGCCCTAATTGCTGTGCCTTTCTGCACAAAAAATGCTTCAAGAACGCTCCATTTAAAAGCACCCTTACAGCTAGACCTTTTTCATAAATGAGGTCTACACCCTTCATAGAGTAACCCCAGAAATACATTGCATGACTTCTACTGACCGAGAATTGTGCGGCCCAGAACATCATTTACAGCAGCAAGGACAAGCCTGAGACTAGACGCAGCCCTTACAACTTACAAGCGCAATGCTATATAATACAGAAAACTATAACTAAAGTTATGTATTTCTAAACTTTCTTCAACTTTTTATGTAGAACGTTTCTATATGCGATTGGTAAAATGGTGCTCGTTGTTGGACATTTGTCTTAAGGCTTTGTTCACCCTGTGATTTTGCAGGGCGTAGTACCCCCCCGCAATTACGCCGTGTGGCCGGGGGCAGGGAGGGGGGCCGGTACCTCGCCGGCCCATAGACTTGCATTACCAGTGGCGCGTATACGCCGCTGGTAATTCACATGTCAATTATCATCCCCCTCGGCGTATTCGCCGAGCAGGGAGAGGAGACGTAATCCATAGTTCTCTATGAGAACTGTGGATTACCGTAATGACTTGGACGTATTCCAGCTGTAATTTGCGCACTCCGGCACGTAATTACGGACTGAAATGTCAAGTTTTAAGCTGTGTGAACATGGCCTAAAAGTGTAATGAAGGGTGTGTTTACATGACAGAGTACAAAGGCTGTATGCTTCCTGCTTAGGCTATGTTTACACAGCATTGAACAAAAAAAAAAACGACTTGAAAACCAAATCCTAAAAACGTTCATAAAACTGAGTTTTTTTGTCCACTGCCTGTCAAAAGCTGCTGAAAAAAATTCAGTTTTTGCGCGTTGACGCATTTTTGGCGCATTTTTTTGCAGAGATGTACAGCATTAGATTTGCTATGTATTTCTGCAAAAAAATGTGCTAAAAACCGCCCGGCGCTTTACATAGACTCCGATAGTAAATTTTCTGTCCTGCTCAGTCGTTTTTTTGCAACGTTTCAAAAAACGACCAGCAAATAAAACAAGCAGAAAAAAGATGTTCTGTGGAGACAACAGAACGTTTTTACTATAGAAGTCTATGGGACAGTCGTTTTTGTTTTCTAAAACAGACGTTTTTCTGTGCTGTGTAGACAGCCTTATAGAGCCACATCCATTGTGCTTGCATCTTTGTGTATAAAGATATTGTCCTCTAGAGAATACCTATATATGAAGCGCTCATACAAAATTGGACAGAAAAAAACCCTTATATGAAATCAGTGCCACACAGAGGTACATAGGGGCACCTCTATGGACCCATAATAGGCCCGCGTGCAAGATCCCTAAATCAGGAAGGAAATATAAAAGTGGTTGGGTGTATATGGCTATACAGTGGTATGGGTTGAAGCTATATGTTGAGGCATACTCCCAATGAATACCCTGAACGAGATGTGTACAAAGCCTTAAGGGGGTTGTCCAACAGTTCAGAAACACTTCCACAGGCTATAGCTCCAATTAAATGTGTTTTTCTTCCTTTAATCTAAAAGCTGCCCCAGTCTGTATGGGTACATACTAATGGGTCGGATCCAGTGCAGGTCCTCCGCAGCGGACTCATAGAATAAAATCAGCATCTTCACCAATTGTTGCAAATTTATTGCGGCCTAAAATATGCATTAAATTCATGACAAAGTCCACACTAGTTTTTACGTGCTCATTTTATTTTGTAGGTCTGCTGTAAAAAAACATGCAGCAGATTCCACACAACAGGACACGTCTTTATAGTTTATATAAAATCTCAAGCAATCCCTTTCATGAGAATGTGTCACCATGACAGACCTATAAGGACAATGCACTAATAAAGGTATAGCAATGGGGACTAACAAGCTGTCATTTACTAGTTGTGAAGAGTCACATGTCTGACAGTCTGTGATTTAGCATGTTCCTTCTCAGAGCTGCGGAGTGGCTGGAATGGATCAGGTAACTAACAACTGGAAACAACTAGAAAGTACCTTTGTTTTCGGCTGTCCTAGTTGGCACTTAAAGAATTAGAATTTCTAGTCTCAGGTTATTAAAGAGCATCAAACTAATAATCTCATTTGGAAAGGGCAAGTTTTTCCTCATCAAGTTTCCCTTATCAAGATGGCTTGTCCTCATTATCAGAATATGGGGCACCCCAGCCGATCACCTGTTTGAAGGGGCAGCTGCAGCCTCTTCACTATTACACTGTACATTTTAAAGTGGCTGCGCTTGCTCCTGCTGCTATGTCCAACTTACTTGAAATACAAATACCTAATACAGCTGCTACTAAAAGTATGCTGCACATAAACCGGTGTAACATTAAAGGCTGTAGAAATATTGCAAGTGCAGCCGCTCCTCCAAACAGCTGATTGCTATGGGGCCCAATAGTTGAATCCTTAGGCTATGTTCACACGGCGTAATTGCAGTGCGTACAGTACAGCTGCAATTAGCCCGGGTGCTTCGGGAGTCGCGCTAATACACGCGTACTCCCACGCATAAGGGATTACCGTAATTTCGGTGCACATCTCGCTCGTATTAGAGCGCAAATACGCCGCGGAATACGCACCAAAATTACCTTGTGTGACCATACCCTAAGGGTATGTTCACATGGCATATTGCAGGTGTATTTCAGCGCGTATTGTGCACGTCACTACACGCCTGCTGCTTCAGAAGACACGCTATCACCGACATTCACTTTCCCTGGCGTGTAAGCACCAGGAAGAACTGAAACGTCAATTCTTTCCTCGCATGTACTGTATGCCGGGAAAGACCGCAGGTAATCATAGCTCTCAATGAGAGCAATTAATTACTGTATTTGCGGGGCATAATTTGGCCCTATTGCAGCGCAAGTTTGTGCTGAATTACGTCCCGCAGATACGCCGTGTGAATATATCCTAACTTACCGAATATGGAGGGCCTAACCAAGGACCGACCATAAACTTTAACCCCTTAAGCCGAACGCCTGAAAAGTAGTTAATGACCAGAATTTTTTTTTTAATTTTTGCCTCCTTGCGATTCAACAGTTGTAACTTTTTTATTTTTTCAATGACGCAGCTGTATGAGGCCTCGTTTTATTCTAGACAAGTTGTACTTTATGGGGAAATAGTTTAAGTTCACTTATAAATAATTGGTGTTTTTTCTCTTTATTTTGTTAAAAAAAAATTATTATTTTTTTTTTTTTTTACACCATTCACATTTCACACTTAATAACTTGTTAGATTAATTCTACAGGTTATTACGGTCGTGTGGATACCAAATATGTATAGGTTTTTTTGTGCATGTAATTTATGTACAATTATCTTTTATTAAATATTTATTTTTATTTTATTATTATTTTTATTTCCTTTTTTTACACTTTTTATGGGTTTTTTTGTACTCCCATTAAGGGAGAACTGTTTTACATTTTTTTTTTACACTTAGTAATGTACTAGCATATTCATATATGCTAATACATTCTAATCTGTGTCAGTCTGACACAGGCAGTGATTAGGACAGCACACAGTGCGTCCTAATCACTCGCTTCATACACAGACAGTTTTGGGGCCACGCTAGGTCCCTAGAGCTGACTGTGCAGCCGTTCCCCAGGCTCTGTCGGGTCACCGGGTGTTCCGATCACCCGACAGAGCAGGGGAACCCTTTGATTGCGCTGTGGTAAAGCACCGCCGCAATCAAAGGGTTAAAGCATCGGGTTCGGAGGTTTCCTCCGCTCCCCGATGCCTGCAGGACATGCTCTGGAATCGGGGCTGTGTAGTACAGCCCCGATCCCAGCGCAATTGCAGCAAAACCCCGAGGTCTGCAGCGACGCCAAAAGACGTCGCTGCAGACGAACGACCTGCACCGGCCGCCGTCAAAAGACGGTGCACGGTCGTTAAGGGGTTAAAAGCCCAGATAATCCCTAGTAAGGGTTTTCCAGAAATAAAACATTGATGACCTATCCTAATTTAAATCCCTATACACTGACAGCACTGAATAACGACTTAAAGAAGTTGTCCAGTTCAAATAAAAATGTAAATAGGCTAGCGATGCCAAATAACAAAATGTAATACTATCTTAAGCTTATCCCTTCCAGCTCATCCCTGGTCCTCTGTTTCCCTCCATTCTCTTCTGAACACTTGCGGCCACATGTATAGGTCTAAAACTCACTTTTTTGTCCATAGGCTACTATGGGCAAAAAAGTGAGTTTTAGACCTAAACAATTTTCATACATGTGGACCTTGGTCGCTGTTGCAGCAGTCAGGTGTCTCTGCTTACATCGCCATTCTGAAGTGAGCAGCTCCAAGCGGTCATGTGAGCAGAGGCACGTGACCGCCGCAGCAGTGACATGCCAAAAGACGACGGGGGGAGTGATAGCACTGGAATGAAGGAAGGGGAGATTTTTTAATTTATTTTTTTTGGCATCAGTAGCCTTTTTTTTATTTTATCTAGACAACCCCTTTAAACGTGGATGTACCCCAGATGAAAGAGTTTCTGAAAGGACCAAGTAATTATTCCTGCTGAAAATACAATTCCATTTCTGAATATATTTACTAAACATAAATAAGAATTTTACGTGGATCAAAACCTATCGTATATCCCTGCACAATAGCATAAGCCTTGGGCATTTAAAGGAGAGAGTAGCCTTTATGGCTGTAGTATTAGCAGAACCCTCCACAGCTAGTTGACACTGGGTTCAGGAGTGTGGTCGTAGTGATCATGACTGATAAAACACATTTGTATCTGAACCGCACATGTTCCATCTACTCCAGCAGGCACCTTGTGAGTGACAAGGTATAAAATGTCTCGCTCTTCAGCAGTGGTTATAAAATGCGATAGCAATAACTCGTCAACCTGCAGCCCAACGTATGACTGGTTCTGGAGTAGAGGAAGACCCGCTGTGGTTATAGGTCAGGGCGACATTTCATTTACAAATTTGCTTGTTTTCCGTATGACAGAATTTGTGCTCCTCCATACCAAGCAGTACAGAAGGCGAGCACATGCCTGTTGATAATGTAAGAAAACGGCCTGCTATAACCACAGCTTCTCACAAACTCTAAATGAACATAGCCTAACCCCCAATTCTCAGGGGGTTTTCCCCCTTTACTTTGTGCTTGTCCATGGTTCTGGCCTTAGAAACCTCCTGGAGACAAACAGAGGATTGGTGTTACCATTAAGACAGAAGAAATAAGAACATGAATACAAATGTTAGGGAGTGCGCAGAATTCACTTACACCAGAGCCTGGCTTCTCAGCTACCTTCACAGGCAGAGGGGTTTCCCAAGACAACTCGTGACCCTTGGGATTGATCTGCTAACACCTGGCGTAATTGATGGGTATATGCAGCAAAACAACTATCTGAATCACAGCCTCCCAAATCACTCCTCTGGGGACCGCAAGCAACTAGTCCGCCTGTGTCTCCTTGGTTTGCAGGATAATTAGATGGAAGCGTCTCGATAGATTCCCTGTTTTAGAACATATACGTGGCACAAAAGAGCTCTTTTGTCCAATTTAACATCCAAGGGGGGAAGAAACGTGTGGTTTTTGTGTGTGTGTTGTTATTTATTTTTTAAATTTTTAATATATATATTTTATATAATAAATATTATATAATATATATTTATAATTTTTAAACTTATTTATTATTATCTGCTTAATCTTTAGATACCATCCCTCACACAATCTTGCTCCCAAAAGGACCCTTTTTCTCTCCCCTTATCCTCCTCACAAACCCTCCCAAGACTTTTTCCCTTTCTTCCCCCAACTCTGGAAATCATGCCCCCAACACATCAGACTCCTACCCTTACTAGCCCAAAACGCACCCTTCAGGTTGCTACGACCTGAAAACCCCCCTGTCACACATCCCCAAAACATGCCCGCCTCCCCTTTGCTCTTTCCCTTTCCCCTAGGGTGCCAAGCCCTCACCAGTTGTTAGTTACTTATCGTCAACTTTTAAACTATTGGCCAATGTAATTTATGTAACCACCTCAAATATACAGCGCTCTGGAACTAAGGGCGCTCTAAAATAATAATAATGTATATAGTATATGTGTGCACGCACGTGTGTGTAAATAGAGAGATAGATGTGTGCGCGCAAGTATGTATCTCTATTTACACACAAGCTGTGCACACATATACTATATATATATATATATATCCCTCTATGTGTGCGCGCATGGGTATATCCATCTACACATGCGCTCATACATACATATATATATATATATATATATATATATATATATATATACACATACATACATACATACACATATATATATATAAATATATATATATATATTATATATATATATTTATATATGTGTGTGTGTGTGTGTACACAAATAAAGAAAAACAAGACTATTGACAGAAAATAATTTGTGCAAACAGTAATAAAGAGATGTTTACTGAACGTGAATGCGATTGAGATTCTTATGTGAATAAAAACCTAAAAACATATCCCATATCCCTGCACAATAGCATAAGCCGTGGGCGTTTAAAGGAGAGAGTAGCCTCTATTGCTGTAGTACTAGCAGCCTCCACAGCTAGTTGACACTTGGGTCAGTAGTGTGGCCATAGTGATCCCTGACTTGCACCACTGTAAAGCCCCGCTGGCGTCGTGTTTTGTGGCTCTGTTGCCGGTTTCCATCAGGCTGCCATCCTACAAACACAGTAGGGGAGCTACAAGGGTATGGATTACATTGTACATCTTTGGAAAATAGATCCAAAGGAGGCTTTACTTTAAGTTCATCTATGTTTGCTATCGTGCTAGACACAAAAGTGTGGTCTACCTTGCTTTATTGTCCGGCACACAAAATGTATATGATCGTGAAACAAAGCAAACATCCTCCAACAGAGACTACGTACATCCTGTAGCTCCCCTATGGCTCCACTGTAGATCCCTATTTTTTTTTTTTTTTTTTTTACAATGATTATATTAAAGGGGTTGTCTCACTACATCGATTCCACTTAACTCAGTACAGGTTTATTGGTTTCACATTGAATTCAGGAGCGTGTTTACTGGCTTATACTGGCAGTGACAGGTCTATAGCTATAGCAACCAGTGCTGGAAGCCTATCAGGAGAGACCAAACAGTCTTGCTATAGAATAGCACTTGCAGTATCAGAGAGATCAAAGGTCTGTAGCTATAGCGCCCTGAGGAGCTGATGCAGCCCTTACAAGAGGGGATATCTAGGAATAATGTAGGACACTGTTAATGGACACATATTGCAAAGTGACTTGTTTTTGCAAGACCTTTAACATAAAAAGCAATCCCTGTAGTGAGACAACCCCTTTAATATTGGTGACGGACTCGTGGTGTGAATGAGGCCAGCTTCTGAAGGTTGCAGGCGTATGGCGAGGGGTGGAACATTTCTCTGTATGCCCACCTGTTATTTACCATAACCCTGAAGACCAGCCATGCACTGCAGAACATCTGCACTCAGACATGAGACACGCTGTTGTACAACACACTATTTTTTGCTGACAAAGTAAGGTGCCCCATTGTCTGAGGCGCATATACATCTCAAACAAGATCACCAGGCGGAGTCTGGGAACAAGTGGGACAGAGTATGTAGAACAGTGGGGATCTCTTCTGCCTCATCAGTAGAGTTCTGCTCCCGATTCTGTAGGGTCGGTTGGGCCTGACACAAATTGTGCTGCAATATTGGGGAAATTATAAAGCTAATCGCCAGCCTAAGGGAAAAGGAAGTATCACTCCTTGATCGGATCCATTCCCTGCCTGGAAAAAAGCTGGCGGTTGGTTGTACAACTTACCTGAAATCTGGCCAATCCAGCCCTACCTGAAACTTAACACTACTTATCAGGATATTTGTGCAAGGAAATGATTGACCAATCCATGTGACTGTGGGGAAAGTTAAAGGGTTATTCCCATTTCATTGATTAGCTTTAAACATTTAGACAAAGAAATAAAGATTATTGCCAAATACATCGCTGTTCTGATTTTGCTTCATTTTAGAGTTAGAGCAGATCTTATCTCCTGTTTGTTTACAGAAGGTTTCCTAAGTTACCAATCACCTTTCTCTGTTCTAACAAGCTCTAAAGCTCTGGCCAGGATGGTGATGTCACTTCCTACTGTGTCTTACCAGCAAAACAGGAGCTTAGGTTACTTGCTGACAAACTGTAACCCTTTAGAGTTCTGTAGCCTTCTGTCCTGCTGTTTAGAGCCTTCCATCACTAATGTCCCTCTAACAGGAATAATTAGGAATAGCAGAGCTGATATACCAATTGCTGCTGTAGAACCACCCACAGCCAAATAAGGAAGTGCGAGTCTGAAGTTGCCTTCGGCTCTGTTAAACTTCCCAAATTCCTAGCCATTTCCTCAGGACAGAACTAAGTATATAGAAGTTCTTGGAGGTTCTCAGTGTAGGACATTAGTGAGAAAGTAATCATGGGGGCAGATATGGTTTAAGACGGATATTTCCAATACAGAACATAACAGGCAACCTCTAGCCAGCATTTTATGGCAGATAATAGGGAACAATAGCAGCTACTATCCTTTTGAGGGGCCGCACAAAATCCCATAGAAGATAAACCTGTCAGTGAGTGATCTACACCGGGGCGGGCACTAACCTCACACTGACATCCACCAGGTGATAGTGATCTACACCGGAGCGGGCACTAACCTCACACTGACATCCACCAGGTGATAGTGATCTACACCGGAGCGGGCACTAACCTCACACTGACATCCACCAGGTGATAGTGATCTACACCGGAGCGGGCACTAACCTCACACTGACATCCACCAGGTGATAGTGATCTACACCGGGGCGGGCACTAACCTCACACTGACAACCAACAGGAGATAGTGATCTACACCGGAGCGGGCACTAACCTCACACTGACATCCACCAGGTGATAGTGATCTACACCGGAGCGGGCACTAACCTCACACTGACATCCACCAGGTGATAGTGATCTACACCGGAGCGGGCACTAACCTCACACTGACATCCACCAGGTGATAGTGAGTGATCTACACCGGAGCGGGCACTAACCTCACACTAAATTTTCCACCAGGAAAGTGATTACCCCGGGCGGCACAAACCTCACACTGACATCCACCAGGGATATGATTACCCGGAGCGGGCACTAACCCCCACGACATCCCCCAGGGTAGTATCTAACCGGGGGGGCACTAACCTCCACTGAATCCACCAGGTGTAGTTATCTACACCGGAGCGGGCACTAACCTCCACTGACACCCCCGGGGATGGTTTTTACTCCAGGGGCACAACCTCAACGACATCCCCCAGGTGATAGGGTGATCTAACCGGAGCGGGCCAAAACCCACAGGGACATCCCCCTGGAATGGGGATTACACCGGGGGGGCACAAACCCTCAAAACTGACATCCACCAGTGAAAGTGATCTACACCGGGCGGGCACTAACCTCACACTGACTCCCCGGGTGATAGTGATCAAACCCCGGGAGGGGCACTAACCTCACACTGGACACCAGGGATGTATCAAACCCCCGGGGGGGGGATAACCTCACACTGCATCCACCGGTGAAGTGATTACACCGGAGCGGGCACAAAACTCAAAAGGGCATCCCCAGGGATGTGATCTAACCGGAGCGGGCACTAACCTCAAGAATCCCCCAGGTGATAGTGATCTCACCGGAGCGGGCACTCCCCTACACTGACATCCACCAGGGATAGTGATTACACCGGGGCGGGCACAAACCCCTCCACTGACACCCACCAGGAGAAGTGATCTACCCCGGAGCGGGCATAACCTAAACCTGAAAATTCCCCCCAGGGTAGTGATCTACACCGGGGGGCCTAACCTACACTGAAAAACCACGGGATAGTGATTACACGGGGGGGGCATAACCTCACACTGACATCCACCAGGGAAAGTGATCTCCGGAGGGGGGGCACTCCCCAAATGACACCCACCAGGTGATATTTGGGATTTCACCGGAGGGGGCACAAACCCCTTCACACTGACATCCCCCAGGTGATAGTGATGATTTTCACCGGAGGGGCCCCTTTCCCTCGCAAAAAATCCCCCAGGTGTTAGTGTTACCCGGACGGGCACTAACCTCGACTGACACCCCCCAGGTGATAGTGACTAAGGGAGGGGCACTAACCTCACAGCATCCACCAGGTGATAGGCTACACCGAGGCGGCACTAACCCACATGACATCCCCCGGGGTGTAGGACACCCGGAGGGGGGACAAAACCTACACTGACCCCCACCAGGTGATATGATGATCTCACCGGAGGGGGCACTCCCTCACATGACATCCACCAGGTGACCTGAGCACCTATTGCACCCGCCTGGGTCACCGCACACATACAGTGAACACCTCTGCGGTGCTGCCAGTTGCACCCCCTTCCTCCTGTAATGCCCCAGCCATAGACCTTACTAGTAACTGGCCCTATTACACGGGGGGCGCTCCCCTTTGTTTAAAGATGTACACCTGGGGGGATCGCGCAACGACAGGGGACGAAAATTATATAGGGTAGAAAAACGAGGGCGTGCCTACAGCGCGGTAACGTGCAGATCCGGCCCCCGGCGCTCTATGCTCAGCATGTACGCCGGGCGGAGGGGGGGGCCCGCCGGCTACCGGCACGATGTTGTCGAGCCCACGCTGCGTTTGTACAATGAAAAGATGATGCTACAAGACGCAGCGTGAGCGCCCTGCCCACCACAGCGCCGCCCGACACCACCCTCCATGCCCCGCAGCCCAAGCGCCCACCCACTGCACACCCGCTCCCCAGTCTCACCTTCTCCTCCCCACCGGACCCGTCGCGCTCTCGGCAGCGGATCCTACAGGAAACAGGAAATGACCGCTACAAGTGTCATCAGAATGGCGAGGCCCCAGACGGAGCAGGCCCCTTGTTTGTGGGGCACCCCCCGGGCGGCCGTCCTGTGCAGCGCATTGGTTAGGGGAATGCATTGTGCAGGGCTCCACCAGGTGGACGGTGCTGGCATGTCAGCTGCGAGGAGTCTAAGCTGCGTCCTATCTGTGAGGTAGACACCTTCTCTGTGAGTGACAATCCCTGTTTAGGACCCTTTTTACTCCTTCAGTGACAGCACAATATCTTTGCCTCCCTTGGTTTCAACAGTAGGAACTCTTTTATTTTTCAGTGATGCAGATGAATGAGGCCTCATTTTATGCGGGAGTTGTACTTATGGGGAAATAGTTTAAAAAAGGGAAAGTCACATGGTTATGCCCCCCTTGCTGAGGACAGCACAAAGATGTTCAATGTGTTTCCAGCGCTGTGTCCCTTTTCTGTAAGATGCGGAGTTTTTTAGTATTTAGAAAGAGTCATATAAAGGTCCGTTTTTTTCAAACCCCCCCCCCTGAGGGAGCCCGCCCCCCCTCAACTGTAAAACCTATTATTTTAAAGGTCAAGGTGTCAAACTGGGCCCTCCACTGTGGGGAAACTCCCCTCATGCATTTGTTAATCTATAACAGTGGGGAGATGGGAGTTGTGTTTCCCCCAAAAGTAGAGGTGCGTTTTAACCCCCCCGGGAAAAGGTTTGAAACTGTGAATAATGTCAGGGGGGGCGGGGGAACATTTGATGGGTGGGGCAACAATCTCGAATAAGATTTTAGGGGGAAATGCTCTCAAACTGCTGCTCTTAAGAATAAGGGAACGCATGAAACAGCAGGACGATAGGCAACACAAACCCCTTTTGCTCTTGGAGAAATATAACAGGGGGATAACTAAAGAGGTAGCTCAACACACCACATGGAGGACAAGAATAATAAAAAACTGTACAATGGAGAAGTACCAGTTCACACCAGTATGTGAAATGCCACAGCATGATACATGAGGAGATTGCACAAATGTAAAAAATACCAATAAGAGAACCACTAAGGCTATGTTCACACGGTGTAATTGCGGGGGCGATTTCCCCAAAATTAAGCCGGTGCTGGGAGCGCCGGGGGCGACCCATAACATTTTTTATTCTGGGGCGAAGTTAAACAAGGGGTGTGAGTTTGTTCATTAATTATCCACATGTTTTTCTTTCCCGTAGCATTAGGCTTATTTCCCTTTATTTGTTCAGCAATTGAGCTGTTAAATTGGCCCTTGTTGTGGTTTTGAGTAAATAATGTTCATTTTTTGTAAATTTTTAGTTTTGGGACTGCGATATTGATATTTTTTCCCCGTATTAATTTTTGTTGGGGAACGGGGCAGTATAATGTGTTGGACACCTTAAAAGTGCTAGGCAGCCCACCCACCAAAAAAAAGTAGAAGCATCATAGTTGTAAACCCCAACGGGTGAAAGACAGTATCGCATTAACGCCCCTTTTGTATTGCCATATCTATATGCAATTATAATACCAGCAACCACCCCTCTCATGGATAGAAGGTATGTGAGTGGTGGTCTTATCGGTATTTTTGCATTTGTGCAATATCCCCCTGTATTATACTGTGACTTTTCTGCATACTGTTGTGAACAGGTATCAATTCAATGTGCAGTTTTTTATTAATTGATTGTCCGACTCGTGGGGGGAGGGGTGAGCTTCTGCTCATTAGTTATCTGCATTTGTTCTATCTCTCCCAAATAGCAGTGGGGCCTGTGTTGCCTCTGAGGGTATTTTCAAATGGCTTATTTTGGAGCGTATTTCTCGGCGTACTGCACTTAATATGCAGGGAAATGCGCCCCATAATTACGGTAATCCATAGCTCTCATAGAGAACTATGTTTTACACTTCCTCTCCCCGCTCGTACAATACGATCGTATTGTAAACACGGTGAGATAAGTGACATGTCAATTACGTGCCACAAGTAATGCACGTCTATGGGGGCCGGCGGTCTGCCGTCCCCCCCGCGCCACGGGACTATGCGCTGATCAGCGCAAGCTCCCGAAACACACGTACTGAGACTACTCTAGGTCCCCAGGTCTGAATTTACAGAGATTCCCCTGGCTCCACAGGGGCACCGAGAGTCACGGACCGAGACAATTAGGGGGTTAAACTCCAGGGATCAGAAACTTCTTCCACTCAAGACGCCGTGTGGACATACCTTTAGGCTATGTTCACATGGCTCATTACGCCCTGTGGACGGGGGCGGAGCGGGGGGCCGGCACCTCGCCGGCCCATAGACTATCATTACTAGTGGCACGTATACGCCGCTGGTAATTCACATGTCACTTATCTCCACCCGCGGCGGATTCGCCGAGCAGGGAGAGGAGATGTAATCCATAGTTCTCTATGAGAACTGTGGATTACCGCAATGACTGGGACATATTCCAGCCGTAATTCACGCAGTACAGCACGTAAATAAGGACTGAAAAACGTCCTATTTTAAGCCGTGTGGATATAGCCTTACAGCGCAGTAAGCTGCAAGATGTCACTGCAGAAGGAAGACACTCATCACCCGCCGTCTATAGTCAGTGAGCGGTCGTTAAGGAGTTAAATGTGTCTCTTTTTGACTGGATAAAAAATACTTGCATTAATAAACTTACTGTATTGGCCAAAAAAGCATCCCTCTGAATTCTAACGACGTGTTAGGTTGCCATTTATATATTATTTAATCATTTGTAGCAATTTAGAGTATAAAAATGTCTCTTGCATGATTTTGTACTAATTTGTAATTAAAAAACCACTAAGGGTATGTTCACACGATGTAATGTGGTGCATACAGTATGCACCGCAGTACATAATGTCTTTCGAGAGCTCGCACTAATACGCACATACTCCCATGGAGGCGGCAGCCCATCGGCCCCATTGACATTCATTACTCATGGCGCGTATTCGCTGCGAATTGACATGTCACTTATCTCCCCGGGCGTACAATACGATCATATTGTACAAGCGGGGAGAGGAGGCGTAATCCATAGTTCTCTATGAGAGCTATGGATTACCGTCATTTCCGCCGTATTAGAGTGCAAATACGTGCCGAAATGCGCACCGAAATTACCCCATGTGAACATACCCTAAAGCATATGGATTATGTAGTTGCAATCTGTACCTATTCAGTTCTACACTCATTCAGCAGAACTTGTGAAAAAACTCCTTTTAAATGTGAATATTTTCACTTTGCCCCTAATCCTGACCATAACCCTCACTGTAAAATGGGGTTAGGGTTTTGTTTTTAACTGGGTTTGAATGGGTTAACTTACCCACTCCCCATTGCTTCCAGTCCTGCAGATGTGACATTCTGATGTCACTTCTGTCTTAAATACCATAGGTAACCCTAATGTGACATTGGACCAGAAGTGACATCAACTATAAGTGATGTCAGAGTGATAGTGCCACAGGACTGGAAGTGACAAAGAATGGGTAAGATAACACTGCGGGTTCCTAGAAAGTCTGGCCTTATTCCGGATATTTGAGTGCTGTTGAGTCCGAAAATCCCATACATTTTGTTCTAACCGCTCTAATTTGAGATGTTGATGACATGATTCTACATTGTTCTTATTAATTTGTCTATAAATATGTAGTGCAGATTAATTGAATTTGTTCATGCACATTAATTTTTTTTGCTTGCATGTATTCTTTAAATGCTCTTAAATTTGTCTTTTCTGTTTCACATGAATTTCCAACATTTTAGTACAATTGTGCTGTCTCACCTAACTGGGACCCATCCATTACATATGTATTCATGTTATGTTATTTTGCTAGCCTTTGGCTATTGTTTGTAACTGTTTTTATGGTTATGTTGTATGATGATGTAACTCTTTGCTCTTTTATACCACCTCCTGTTCTGTGAGATCACAACCTGCCTCACTGCTGTTGTGACTCCATCTTGTTCGGACATCTCTGCACAGAGCGGTGAGAAGAATTCATTTTGATCACATATATTGTAACCTCCTGTGTGTTATCTCAAGGTACAGTGAATAGATACCTGAACCACATCCATTGCATCCTTCTTACTGGATCTCCACATGCTTTGGAAGGGGATTAATATAGCGAGTTCACTATGTTCCATACACTTGTACAGAGACAGACTTCTCCCATCTGACAGGGACTTCTCTAACATACATCGTTGGCAGAATAACAATATTAAGTGACCACTACTTTCAGCAGTATATACTTGGTAAGGTGGCAATGCCAGATCTCCTCTGCTAGAGGAAACCAGGTCTCATTTCCAGAATTAATGCCCCAAACATACTCAAAAACTGTTCCAACATTTAAGGCACCGAAATGAGTGTTTGTCAGTGTAATCCATTCAAACCAATGCAAAAAGATAGATCCGTCCTTACCCAAATGGAAGCGTTTGGAGATGGGTCAAATTTGACTAAGCCTCAATTCTGAAGTGCAACACTAGTATAGATATGTGAGAAAAATTACATATTTTATTCAATGAACCATAAGTGTCCCTCTTTGACCATCCAAAATGTTGGGAGGTGTGCATGATGTTGATATGTCAGGAAAAAGAATCACAACGCCTAAGGCCTGGTTTACAGCTGCAACAAAGGTTCCATTCGGAGTATCTGTGGCAGAGGTAGAACTCAATCAGTTTTGCAACGGACACGAATGGCAACAGCCAGAACCCATCAACTACAGAGGGGTCCGTCGGGTCCACCATGTTTTACCTGAAAAAATAGCGCCTCCTGCTGTGTTCTATTTTCCATTACTCCAGACATGTCTCCTGTATTTCTGCTCTGAACCACCATTGCAAGTGTGGACCTGGCCAATCCCCAGCACTATCACTGCCTCTCAATTCCCCTTAAACACTCAAGTTGCCGTTGTCATAATGTTATGTTGCATTGCAAAAGTAACCAGGGCATATGGTAATGGTGCTGTAATACTTTATTACCACTACCATGTTACCTACCACCTGGCAGTACTGCTTCATTTTAATATTAACAGCCTCGTAAGGGCAAATTACCCATGAATATTTAAAAATTAAAGGGATTGTCCAGCAAAGTAGAGAAGAATTCTCAAATGATCGTGCTGGAGTCTTTGATCATCTCCCTGTGATGTTTTCTGTGCTAAGATGCGCTGGATCCCCATAGACAAGAGCGCACAGTATATACCGAGACATTGCCCCTCTCTCCCAATAGAGAAGTTTATTAGTATTATTTATATTATATAGTAATATATATGTTAGGTAGATATAAATTTATGCAACTTTGCTCTTAAGTGATATTATGTGATTACAAACGTTTCAATTCACATTATATTTGAGCATCAATAGTTTTTTTCTCATCTTTGCCTGTAGGAGGAGGTGTATTCCCTAAGAAGAAATATTTTTATATGACATTTAATACTGGCGATTATGACAATGATGATTACTGTCATTATAATCACCAGTATTAAATTCAACTTTCATATAATAAAAATATTTCTTCTAAGGGACTACATCTCCTAATACAGGCAAAAGATGAGAAAAACAGTTTACGCTCAAATATATATATATAATATGTGTGTAGAAACTGGACTGTAGGCCCTGATTAATCTTTATATATATAGATGGAGGGGTTATACCTGAACAAGTGAATCACACTAGCCCTGATGCTTTTCTGTGTCCTCAAGCACAATTTAGTCTGAGATCAATGAGACTAAGGGCATGTCCCCACTGCACGGGTTTTCGGCCGGTTTGCGTTTTTTCAGACCGCCTGAAAAACCGGCCGAAAATGAGCACAATTGTGCTCTATGCAAAACCTGTGCAGCAGTCCCCACTGCACGGGTTTTCCGCCTGGCGGTTTTGTCGCCGGCGGTAAAACATTGAACATGCACTATCTTCCGTCCGGTTTCCGGACGGAACATGTGCTGCTCAATGGGAGGAGGGAGGGCTGTGCTCCGCTCTTCGCGGAGAAAAGCCGCCCCCCCCCCCCCCGCGGCCGTGGGGACGGCTGCAAAACAGGACAAATGCCGGCCCGCAAACTGGCCGGTATTTGTCCACTGCCGTGTGAACGGCCCCTAACAGGCAGGAGAGGTCTGGCACCACGAACTGGCCAGAAAATGATCAAGTCGCAATGTATGCTGAAGTTACAAGCCCGACGCGCCCTCCGCTCTCCTGAACAGGATAATCGCGACAAAATCGATGCATACGTGAATGTCATTTCTGCCCTCAAGGACGCGTTGCCTGGTGACCTAAGGGCAGAACGGCGCCCGCACATTCCTGGCACCAGGTTTACTACTTCTCTGCTGTAACCAGAAATCTTTTTTGGACCCCATGGCAGCCAGTGGTAAACCCCCAGTGGTCCGTGGACCACAGGTTGAGAACCCCCTGTGCTAGGGGGACGAAAAGTAAGAAAGAAAAAATAAATAAAAATCAAACTTTAGAAGTATAACTAGAATAAAAGTATTAGGGTATGTTGAGTCCGTGTGAACATACACTTTTCGATACGTGTTTGGATCAGTCTGTCGGACCCCAAACGGACCCAAACAAGTATTTAATAATGAGCATTGTGATTTACATTGCTTTTAAGTTGAAACACGCATCGGCGTTCACATGAGTGATCGCCAATGCGTGTCTCATTGCGTCTTTCGGATCCGTTCCAAAAATTGACATGTCAATTTTTGGTCCAAAAGACGCAGCAGGAGCCCTATTATAACCTATAGGGTGCGATCCTGCTGCATCCAAACACACAGCTGCATGATGGATACGTGTTACATCCGTTTTGGATCCGATCAACGCAGCGTTTTCAAAAATGTAACAATTGGTTTTGCCATGGCCATATGAGTCTTATAAATGTACCTAATTTATCCTGCATAATAAATGCTGTATAAAAAAATAATAAAAATGTCAACACTTGTTTAGGAAGCTTTACCTCCCCAAAAAATTTATCCTGAAATGTTACCAATAAATATTATACATCAGCCCACAAAAAATGCAGGCTGTAGCTGGAAAAAATAAAAAAGTATTTGGTCTCAGAAAATAGAACCATGAAAAATACAATGTGTCCCACATATAACAATACAAAACAAATAAAAGTGGGTGGAGAAAAAAAATGAACGAAAAAAAATTTGCTGTGGGAGAAAGGGGTTAATTGTAACTAGATACTAAAGTATATGTTCAGCTTTGAGCATCATTTTACATATAAGTAATTTATACTGGGGCTTAACCCCTTACCGCCGGAGCCAGTTTTGGCCTTTCTGACAGAGCACTATTTTCAAAATCTGTCATGTGTCACTTTATGCAAGAATAACTTTTTAATGCTTTTACCTATCCATGTGATTAAGAGACTGTTTTCTTGTGACATATTATGATTTAAGATAGTAAGAAATTTTGGTCCAAATAATACTTTTTTTGTGAAAAATTTCAAAATATCGTGAAAAATTAGAAAAATTTACCATTTTCAAACTTCAAAAATTTCTCCAAGACAGATAGTAATACTACACAAAATAGTATATACATAGCATCTACCATATCTCTTCTGTATGTTGGCATAATTTTTTTAAAATTTACTTAACTTTTTTAGGAAGTTAGGAGGCTTATAAATATGATAGCAATTTTTCAAATTTTCAAGAAAATTACAAACAGATTTTTTTTAGGGTCCACTTCAGTTCACATGTAGAATTGAGGGACCTGTATGTTAAAAACCCCCATAAATCACCCCATGTAAGAAACTACACCCTTCAAGGTATTTAAAATAGCACTTAGAAAGTCTGTTAACCCTTTAGGTGTTTTACAGGAATTAAAGAAAAGTGGCGTTAAAATTTAAAAATTTCATTTTTTGGGCAAATTTTCAATTTTAATCTATTTTATGGAATTTAGTATATGGTAACAGAAAAACACAACTTAATGGAAGTTTCCCTATATCTGCTGTTTCTAGAAATATATCATATGTGGCCCTAGTATGTTATTTGACTCAACCACAGGCCTCAGAATTGAAGGAGCACCTACTGGATTTTGGAGCTATCATTTTATTATGAATTTTATAGGCAACATATCAGGTTTCCTGACACCTAAGGGTGCTAAAAACAAAAAAACAAAACTGAAAAGACCCCTTTATGGAAACTACACCCCTCAAAGAATTCATCAAGGGGTGTAGTGAGTTTATTGACCCCACAGCTATTTCACAGAAAATAGCCCCCAATTTTTTATGCTCACAAGGAATGTAGGAAAAAAAAAAACCTATTGCACAATGTCTTCTGAGTGTTACAATACCCCATATGTGGTCATAAAGAAAATTTGGGACACATAGTGGGTCTCAGAAGTTAAGGAGCGCTATTTGGCTTTGGGAGTGCAAAATAAGCTGGATTGGCTGGAGGCCCTCATGTTGCATTAGTAGAGTCCCCCAAGTTCCAAAACAAAGGAAATCCCCCAAAATTGACCCCATTTTGGAAACTACACCCCTCAATGAATTCATCTAGGGGTATAGCGTGCCTTTTGACCCCACAGGTTTTTCACAGAACTTTCTGGAATCCGGTTGTGAAAATGAAAAATTACAATTTTTCCAGAAAATTGCACTATTAATCTGAAATTTTTCATTTTCACAAAAAAGGAGGAGAAAAAGCACCCCAAAACCTGTTGCCCAATTTCTTCTGAGTAAGGCAATACCCCATATGTGGTCATAAAACATATACGGGGCACGTGGTGAGTCTTAGAAGGGAAGGAGCGCTATTTGGCCTTGGGAGTGCAAAATAAGCTGGATTGGCTGGAGGCCCTCATGTTGCATTTGTAGACCCCCCAAGTTCCAGAACGGAAAAAAATACCCAAAATTGACCCCATTTTGGAAACTACACCCCTCAATGAATTCATCTAGGTGTATAGTGTGCATTTGGACCCTAGAGATGATTTTTTTATAAATAATGCATTTAGAGGTATAAGGTGAAAATCACAATTATTGTTAAAAGATATGGAATATATACAGGATAACAGCGGCAAGCATTGCGCAAAATTGAAAAATCAGATTCCCAATATTTCTGCTATGTCTCCCCGTTCTAGGGACACCCCACATGTCACCCTAGAATTTGGCTGCCCCCTGAAACACGCCATGGAGAGAACATAGCAATTATGCGCATGACAGGCCTATTTTGCTGAAATACACAGCATGTCCTGACAATTGTACATGCTGTGATGTGAACAAATATTATAAAACACCCAAAAGTGACCCCATTTTAGAATGTACACCCCTCAAGGAACATTTTAAGGGGTGTAATTCAAATTTTGAACGGGCAGGTGTTTCATAAAACTAGTTCACACATTATTGTGCGTTACAAAGGCGAAAAATGCAAACTGACATTTTTCCGGACGTGCCATGTTACCGCACAATAAATCCTATGAAAGATTTGGTGCTTCAGGGAACGGTGCAGACACAAAAAAGGATAAAAGAAAGCTTAAACTAGAAATCCATGGACGAGTGGTACAGTTTGAAGCATTCTTTTATGCAGAGGCCGGGCTTATCAGGGCAGGTTTCACAACAGTACGTGGTGTCTTTTCCGATTCCCCTTTTATAGCAAACTTTGCACCGTTTTTGCGTCCTACCCTTTTTGCCAGTGGAGGGGATTTCATTGGGGAAATGCTGACTGGGTACAATACGGGGAACATCAGAACCAGAAGTGCTGGGGCCCTGTTTCCCAAAAACAAGCGCCTTTATTACCTTCTCTTGAAAGGTAATAAACGTCCCTGCTTGGCCTGTACAACGGAAAAAGAACAAAAGCGTTGTACATTGCCATTTGCACAATGTGCACGGCCAGCATTTTGCACCACACTTTGGTCTTTCGTGCGTCACTGTACGGCTTCAGCACCTGGTGCGACAGGTCTACCCCTCCCATGTACCGATTGTAATCCAGAATACAGTCGGATTTGTGGGCAACTGTACTACCGGTACCTCGTACAGGGACAGGGGTAGTGCTGGGGCCGTGACATGTGGTCAATACAAGGACGTCCCTCTTATCCTTGTATTTGACCAGAAGCAGGTCACCGCTGGATTGGGACCTGCTTTCTCCCCTTGGGAGCAATTGCGCAAAAAAGGGGTTTTGGGGGAAAGCCCCTCTGGTTCTTGCGCACAGTGCCACAGGCTGCTGTACGTCTGCAGCTGAGGCACTTAAAAAGTGGAATGCTGGTATAAAAGTTATCCACGTACAGGTGGTAACCTTTATCCAGCAGTGGGTGCACCAAATCCCACACTATTTTTCCACTAATTTTTATGGAAGGGGGGCATTCAGGGGGCACAATTTGGCTGTCCTTCCCTTCGTAAATGCGGAAACTGTGGGTGTACCCGGAGGGGACTCTCGCACAGCTTGTACATTTTAATCCCGTACCGCGCTCTTTTGCTGGGCAGGTATTGGCGAAATTTGAGCCTGCCCTTGAAGTGTAGGAGGGACTCATCTACACAAATAAATTTCTCAGGGGTATAAACCGCTGAAAATTTGGCGCTGAAATGGTTGATAACAGGCCGAACTTTATATAAGAGGTCAAAAGTGGGGTCGTCACGGGGTGGGCACAGGGAATTATCCTTGTAGTGCAAAAATCTTTGAATTTGCTCAAAGCAGGTACGGGACATGGCATGGCGGTAAAAGGGAGTACTGTAAAAGATATCAGTACTCCAATACTGCCGGGCCTCTGGCTTTTTCACTATGCCCATGTGCAGAATAAGGCCCCAAAATGCCATCATCTCTGCAGTGTTCACGGGGGTCCACCTGCAGAATGAGGACGTGGGGTTCAGGGCCAGAAACTGCTGGGCATAGAGGTTGGTCTGTGCCACCATGACATCTACCAGATCCTCAGAGAAAAAGACTTTAAAAAAATCTATTTCAGTGAGGCCTGTAGTGTCGATACGGACTCCAGGGGTGGCCACAAAGTCAGGGATTTGTGGCTGGTAATTATCTGGGGCGGGAGTCCATACGGGGTCACTAATTTTGAGGGTCACCTCTTCTGACCTACGGGAGGGACCCTCATCAGCGGGGGAGGACTCGGATGATCCGGACAAGACGAACCCAGTAAACTCCTCGTCCGAATCACTGACGGACTCGCTATCCTCGGCCAGGATAGCGTACGCCTCCTCCGCTGAGTAGCGTCTCTGGGAAGACTGGGACATTTTTTTTTATTTTGGGATATTTTATGGGGCGTTTAAAATATAGGTGCTTCAACACGTGTTTGTGTAAAAAATTATGACGGTGAGGTGTATGTTGTGATTTCACACGTGTTTGTGTAAAAAATTATGGCAGGGAGGTGTATGTTGTGATTTCACTTGTGTGTGGGATTACTTTTATTTTTAGTTTAGAAAAAAAATGAAAAGTTTATTAAAAAAAAAAAAAATTAAAATTAAAAATAGTAAAAAAAATTAAAAATTAAAAAAAGTTTACTGAAAAAAAAAAATTTAAAGTTCAGTAAGGAAAAAAAAAATATACTAACCCTAAACAAAAAAAAAAAATTACTAGACGTCTGTCTATTGCTATATAAATCTAATATACTAAGCGGACGTAACTAACCTAACCTAGCGTCCGCCAACCTAACTCCCTGCCTATCTAGTAAGCTATGCTCCTAACCACTATTTTCAACTAGGAATACTAAAAAAAAAATTATAGAATAATTTATAAAGATCAGGGACGGACGTCACTAATCAACGCTCAGAGGTAGCAGGACTAATCCCTGCGTCACCACCTGAACGTGGCTGTTGATTAGTGATGTACGTCACTAATCAGCGTTAGAAAAAAAAAAAAAAGACAAAAATTCCCCACTAGACCTTCAAAAAAAAATTAACAGATACTGGTCAGTGAGGCTTCACTGACCAGTGTTGAGGGCAGCGGTGGTTGGAGCAATCAAAGAAAAACCCTAAACTAAAAAAAAAAGTCTTGTAAGAACGACTATAACAAAAAATTAATAAACGTCCGACTATTGCTATATAAATCTAATATATATATACACACACACACACACTCTTCTAACTATAAAAAGCTAAAAAAATTTTCACTAAGCTAAGCGGACGTAACTAACCTAACCTAACGTCCGCTAACCTAATGCCCTGCCTAGCTAGTAAGCTACGCTCCTAACCACTATTTTTTTTTTTCTTATTTAGGATTAGAAAAAAAAAAATTATAGAAAAATACTTTATAAAAGATCAGTGACGGACATCACTGATCAACGCTCAGAGGCAGCAGGACTAATCCCTGCGTCACCACCTGAGCGTGGCTGTTGATTAGTGACATACGTCACTAATCAGCGCTAGAAAAAAAAAAAAAAAGACCACTAGACCCACAAAAAAAAGACGCCTGTCAGTGAGGCGTCACTGACCAGCGTTGAGGGTAGCGGTGATTGTGCAAAAAATTGTCGCAACTCAAAGAAAAGGGGAAAAAAAAATATGTAAAAAAAAAATGTAAAAAAAAAAAACCCTGCACCCCAAAAAAAATGCTAATCAGTGTTTTATCACTGATTAGCAGACAGGGAGAGGGTTAACAGTGCTTGAACCGCACTGACAGCTATCTGTACTTATAGCACAGACAGCTGCAGGCAGCTGAGCACAGAAGAGCCTGAGCTGGCAGAGAGTGCAGACGCACCACTCCACCAACGATCGCTCGCCACCGGACCACCAACGATCGCCACTGGATCTGGTTAGTACTGGGGGCACGGACACCACGATACCGCTCTGCCACCATTCCTAACTGGAATGGCGGCGGCAGGACGGTGTTCCATAGTTTTAAAGGGCAGACAGCGCTGCGATTTGACGTTCGGTGCCGACCGACCAATCGCAGCCTAGGGGGTGGTGGTACCACCACCAACGCCCCCCATACTACTCGATGGTGATAGGTGCTGTGCTATACAGCACCTATCAGCGCCAATCGCTGTGCCTGTCAGCCCAGCCATTGGTGTATATGGACAATTGCCATGATTGGCTGTTCAGATTTGAACAGCCAATCACGGCGATCGCTGATGCGGGGGGGGCAACGCTGCCTCCCTGGGCACTGAGGGAAGACGGTCTGCTGTCAAGGACCACAGCCATCTTCCCTGGATCACCGCGACTTTAGCCGCGGCGGTCCTTTACTCCTATGACGTACTCATACGGCAATTTGCGGGAACCCCTACCCGAAATTGCCGTATGAGTACGACAAATGTCGGTAAGGGGTTAAAGTCTTCTCTGGCTCAGATTTGCATTTACTGTTCTGCTGGCTTTTGGATTGATAGGATTCTATATGCGGCTGTTCTATGGACTTGTGTAGTACAGATCAATAATTTGCAACACTACATGCTGCATTACAAAGATATTCGGTTCTGTTGACACGCCAAGTGGACCTCTACATAGAGGATGTCAAAAGGACATTCTGATGGCATCTGTTGGATCTGTAGACACATTGGGACAGATTTATTAATACTGTCTAATACTTAGACAACCTAAACTTTGCCGCATTTTTAAGAATGTCTAGTCTGATTTATCAGTGATGATAAATCTGGCCCATGTATAGACCATTTAGTTTTAGTTTACACCTTCTAATAATTTGCTTGCTTTATGCCACTTTAAGCCAGGCCCCTTTTGTTGGCAAAGGTGCAGAAGTTCCTAGGAAGTGTTTAACCCTCAAAACAAGAAGATACAAAAAATTGGTACACAGTAATAGATAATATCCAACAAAAACTACAGTCCTTATCGGAGAAATAAAGTACAAAGCATAAAAACAGCCACCACCACATAGGGGCCTAACAGGACATTAATGACTCCTCCAAAGATCAACGGATGGTAATTCTTTTTCTTTGGTACATTTCTTGATCCTGTTGATTTGTAACGGATTAAGACTTACTACTGTATACTGTTTGACACGTAATCTGATCAGTTTGGAAAAAAAATAATAAAATTCAGTTGAACAAAGTTCAACGAAGGAGGTCTACACATTGTATATAGGATTATAGTTAGCCCCACCCAGTTGGTAATTGGGTTACGTTTTTATTTTGTGGATTACTTACTTAGTGTGTGGACCATTTGTACATCTCATCTATTGATCTTTGGAGGGGTCATGTATGTCTTAATATGGTCGTGGCTGTTTTTATGTGTTGCACTTTCTTTTCCCAAAAAGGACTGCATTTTTTGTGTAATATCTATTGATGTGTGCCAAGTTTTTGTACCTTCTTGTTTTGAGGGTTCAAATAAAGAATTAGAGCACACCAATAGATATACTACAAACTTTATTGGAAAAATGAAGTACAAAATAAAATCAATTAAAAACGGCCACTACCATACAGGGGGCTAAAAAGACATAGATGACATCTCCAAACTTCAATTGAGGAGGTCTACAGTCTACACACTGTATATCTGATTATATTGAGCCCCATCTAGTCGGTCTTTGGGTTACCTCCTTTTTTTGTATATGATTTGTCATGTACAAACTGTACATGACCGTTTGCATTCTGTTTGTACACGACTGTATATTTGATTTATATCTAGCCCCATCTAGTCGGTCATTGTTACCTATTTATTTTATGTACTACATCCTTAGTGTGTGGACAGTTTGTAGGTCTCCTCCATTGATCTTTGGAGGGGTAATGTATGTTGTATTAGCCTCGTTGTGGTGGTGGCTGTTTATGTTTTACAGTTTTTCCTAATAAAGACAGTATTTTTTTTATGATATCTATTGGCGTACATCACTTCTTTTTACCTTCTTGTTTTAAAGGTTTATTCATATTTTTGGCCCTTCTGGTAGCACCCTTTTAGCTTATTACTTTGTGGTGCCAGTCTTATTAGTGTTGTAGAAACGGTATAAAACGCATATTAAATGTGGTGCAACGCACCTATTGCAGTATTTTTGGCAGAAATTATGCCGGAATACTGGCTCAGTTCCCATAATAAATTTGCAATGGAGAATTGATGAGCTCTACCTGCAGAGAAACAATTGAGGCAAGCCAGAGGTGTGAACTAGAATCTAGACAATATATGTAGATTACATTTGTCACTCAGTTACTCAGTTTTTCTTTGCATGTTACTGATCATCTGATTGGTTAAGATGGAACACTGCTACACTATACCGGCTGCCGTTTTGTGTATATATATATATATATATATATATATATTTATTAAAAAAAGAGGGGGGGTAATCTGTAGTTGTACTGTGGTCCTCACAAAGTGCCAGGTTTTAGACACGAAACGTGTAGTCCTGTGATATGTTAATAAAAAGTTTGCCACCAGCTTGGAAACTGCCAATTCCGGTTGTCCAGCCCCATGCCTCTCTGCTCAAGGAAATTCCATCCACACAGGATCCTTTAGAAAGCACATGTATTGATCTGTCCTCTCTGGATCTTTCAAAGGGTGTTTGGAGTGACCGCAAGACACCTACTTGTAAAGGCTAGAACCTTGCCTTAAAGGGATTGTCCACTTTAAAATGTCTATATTTACTATGTATGTAATAGGAAATCCTACAATTGTCTGATCTATCTGCATCAAAAATTATTTTATACCGGTACAGCAAGCCAATATTAATAGGAGCCATTACCATGGACAGAAATGTGAGCTGTACCTGTATGGACAAACCAGTCAGTCACATGACCACCACAACTGTTATGTGACCATTGGTATCCAGGTAACAGTAGTTTACTGAGGAGCAGAACACTGCTAACAATGCCATCCCCCTAAAGAGACAGCTGTTATATAAGTAAATCCAGACAGTGAAAAATCCGCTGGAGTAACCATATTATTAATTAGTTTAACATGATTCCTATAGAGTTCTCATATGTTATGTGACCCTGCTGCTAACTAAAGGCCAGGTCACATGACTAGCGCCATGTTTAGTCCATGGGAGCCATTACTATGGCCATGCATGTGGGCTGTACCATTTTTTTAATTTTTAGATAAGACACTACTGCATTGGTATAAAGAGGTACAGGAGCATTATTTAACACATGTATATTATAAAATTGTATGATTTCTTATGATATACATAATACAAACAATATTATGGACAACCCCTTTAAGGTTAGTATGTAGATTTGCACACTGCGCACCCCTTTTGGATATATTACTTTGCCACATAAGGAGGGTGCTCTTCTTTTACTTTTATCTCCCCAGTTTTCTGCACGAGAAGTCTTTCATATACTGTAAATTTTTATGATGGAGGAGAAATATTAAAAACAGAACTTTTTTACCATAGGAATGTCCCTTAGCACCACCATCTCTTATTGCATCTCATTCATACCGAAGTTGGACATCTCCACCCAGTCTTAAAATTTAATAAATGTGACCGGTGCCCAAATGTCTACATTAGACAGTCATTATTTATGGCAGTAGGAAGACTCCTATGTGTCAAATGAAGGGAATTATGCAAACAATTCAAACTACCTATATAATAAGATTTCATCTGCTATAATAAGGGGCCGTTCACACGGCACAGGACAAATACCGGCTGGTTTGCCGGCCGGTATTTGTCCTGTTTTGCGGCCGTCCGCACGGCCGCAGGGGGGACGGCTTTTCTCCGCGATGAGCGGAGAACAGCCCTCCCCCCTCTCATTGACATACACATGTTCCGTTCAGAAACCGGACGGAAGATTGTGCATGTACAATGTTTTGTCGCCGGACCGCCGGCGACAAAACTGTCGGGCGGAAAACCCGTGCAGTGGGGACTGCTGCACGGGTTTTCCATAGAGCCCCGTTCTGCTAATTTTCGGCCGGTTTTTCAGGCGGTCTGAAAAACCGCAAACCGCATGAAAAAACGGCCGAAAACCTGTGCAGTGGGGACATGCCCTAAGTCTTCACACCAACTCCAAACGAACCTGTTATCAGTCAGACAATCAGACCTACAAAACACTTTATAGCACATAGTGAGGAATTGCAAAAGGAAGTTTTGTATTGTGTGCAAATTTGGTTCTATGCCTCAGACAGAGTATGTATTTTATAGCAGTCGTCAAGTGTGAAAAAGCCGAAGATTAAATTATGTTTTGGAGTTAATGTGGTTCACCAATAAGACTTTTCTTTAAAACAGATTAAGACTAGAAAAAAAAGAGAGGCAGACATGTTCAGTTGAAACCAGAACTTTACATAGACTATATCAAAAGACACATCTGCATATTTTTCTCCCTTTCTGACATGAAATCAGAATGAACCTTACCCATTTAAGGTCAAATTAGGATTACCAAAATTATTTGTATTTGCCAAATGCCAGAATAATGAAAGAGAGAATTTCTTAAGGCATTTTTATTACTTTCTGCAAAGTCACACGTTTATATACATTTCACTAGTACCCTGTTTCCCTGAAAATAAGACAGTCTTATATTAATTTTTGCTCCTAAAGACGAGCTAAGACTTATCTTCAGGCGATGACTTATTTTTCCATGAACAAGAATTCACATTTATTGCTGAAATCACTACAGTATATTAATATATGTTGATTTTTGTTCATCACAAGCAGCCAAACTCTGAATTGCATAAAAAAAAAAAATGCACTAGGTCTTATTTTCAGGGAAACAGGGTATTTGGTAGCATTGCCCTTAAACTGTATGACTTGTGTCAAACGTTTTGGATATCCTTCCACAAGCTTCTCACAATAGTTGGTTGGAATTCTGGCCCATTCCTCCTGACAGAGCTGGTGTAACTGAGGCATGTGTGTAGGTGGCCTTGCTCTGCTTCATCCATAAATTTTCAATAGGATAATATCAGGGCTTTGTGATGGACACTCCATTTTGCAGAAAGTAATAAAAATGCCTTAAATATTCGCTCTCATTATTCTGGCATTTGGCAAATATAAATAATTTTCATAATCCTAAATGACCTAAAACAGATGACGTTTATTCTGATTTTGTGTCAGATAGTGAGAAAAACATGCAGATGTGTCTTTTTATATGGTGTATGTAAACTTCTGGTTTCAACTGTAGGTATCCTAGATCCACACCTGCTAATACACCAAAAATCAGCAGTCATTCTAACCACCACTAGACATAACTGCTTGTCACTTTCTTTAGTGCTGAAAAAGGCAAAATTGTATGATTTGTCTTCAGGTTTACTTTTAATTTACCCAAACACAATTACAATGCAAAATTATGATCAATTTTGGATAAAAGTACATGTCTGGGTATTTGGGTTACATTTTAGGGGACCATGAAGGCCTAGTACACACAGTGAAATATTTCAAGCTGGTCCACTTTTTGGCTACCTTCTTCTAGCTAGGGTTTTTCAACTCCAGTCAAAGGCCCCTTAACAGGTCATGTTTTCTGGATATTCCATGGAATACACTGGCATCTATATCACATGTGCAATACAAAGGGAATCCTGACTACACATTGGGGGGCCTTGAGGGCAAGAGTTGGGAAACACTTTTTATCGACTTAAAGGAGGAGAGTTATAAATTTTTTTAAAAAGAAATAGTCTTTGTTACCCATAATAACCAATCCTAGCTTTCATTTTGAATAGTGCTCCTCAACAATAAAAACAATGCTGTGACTGGTTGTTAAGGGCAACAACGAGTCTCATTTACAAAGTTTTCATACATCTGGCCAAAAGGTCTAAAGAAAGGAATTAAGGTAAATGCAATTCCCCAGAACGATTTTAATTGAAGCAAATACAGTGTTCCCTTAAGATATAGTATTATTTGGTTCTAGGACGACCACTGCATGTTGAAACCATAACTCTATGGAAAAGTGGCGATTGGTTTGGAAGCCCGAACATGTCACCCAAGGTAATGTAAAATCAACATTAAAGAAAATGAAGCAGATAACTGTAAAAGTGCGTCCTTACATATAACAGTCAGAAAGACCTGCTGAAAGTTAGAAGTCAAATACTACTTTGAGGAGAAGAGCTTCTTTGGGTCATGTACTTTCTATACATTGTACCAGATAGAAAAAAAAAATGGGGCCCCCACTCGGTGCCCAAAGGAGCCGCTAGTCCTGGCACTGATGCCGGTGTAACGGAGTATATCTTTGTGTGTATGATATACATGTAAACATTGCTACAATTTGCAGACCAAATGTCACTGGGAATCATAAAGCATATACAGTAAACTACCGCTTCACCAAGAATTAAGATGGAGGGTAGTATTGGTGTAATAAAAGGGGTATTCCCATCTCCCTACTTCTGCCAGAGTCTGACGCTGCAGGGACCAGAGACAGCTGTACATTTTTGGGTGTATTTAGATCCCACTATAAAATTGAGGGGAGAGAGCAGCACATGCGCAGCCACCTCTCCTATCTCTGCAGCCAGCACAGGTTTGGAACTAGAGAGGCGAGATACCCCTTTAAGGTATCACCATTAATTATGGTGTCCCAGTGTTTTCATTTTTTTTTTTATTTTAAACTTGAGTTTTTTGAAGGCTGCATTTTACCCATGCAGTTGGATACATAGTGTTTTAATTTGCTATTTATATTGTGATGGCAGTTTGAATATTCCGAACTGTACAGCTTATAATTGGTGGGGTCCAAACTCAAACCCTCACAAATCCTGAGATTTAATGGGCTACAGTGCTGGTGTAGAGCTGCATCTGCTTCTACATTTTCTCACACAGTGACACTCCCAACCCAGCTATGCAAGTTATGTCTATGGGGGCTGTGATGCAGTTCTCTTTTTAAAGTTAGTCTTGGGGTACCACTGTCCAGGCATTAACAATTGAAAGGGGGCCAACTAAGCCCTAGGGGTCAAACCCCCATAATCAAAAATTAGGGTATATTCTAGGAACATACTATTATCTAATATTTTTTAAAACCCCTCTAAGGGCTATTTCACACAGTAATTGGGGGGCATACAGTCCCCCCGCAATTCGTCGGGGAGATGGGGGGAGGGGGTGTGCGGCAGCTTGCCAGCCCCATAGACTCACATGACTCGCGGCGGTAAGCGCCGTGAATAAATGACATGTCAATTACCTCCCCGTGCCTACCATACGATCGTATGGTATATGCTGGGAGAGGAGGCGTAAGCCATAGTGCTCTATGAGACCTGTGGATTACCATAATGATTAGGGCGCATTTCGCCCTATTAGGCGCGTCGATCAATAATGGCAAAATGCATCCCAAATAAGTCGTGTGAACATGTCAAAACTTTTTTTTTATTTTTAAACTATTCTTTGTTTAAAAAAATGCTGTGGTCAGATTTTACTTTGTATATAGACTTTTCAATATTTTACTATAAAGTAGCATGTTGTGATTTCTAGGGGTTAGTGCCTGAAAAAAATAAATAAAATAGAGCATGCTGTAGCTTTGGTGTTTGTTGTTTTTTCACCATGCTTCAATAGAGCACTTAAAACCAACTGAAAGAATGAATGTACAAGATGTCACAAAATTAAAAAAAAAAAAAAAAAAAACCTCCACTGGAAACAAAGTGTAAAGGCCTTAAGATAAATCTATAGCAAACCCTAAGGGCTTGTCCACACAGCAAGGGTTTTCAGTTGGTTTTACAGACGATTTTTGGATTTGAAAATAGTCTGTAAAGTGTTTGTCAAACTTTTTACATTGATTTAAATAGAAAATCCGTGTATCAGTCCACAATGCAGGTTACCCCCCCGGTAGGAAAAAGTTAGAACTTTCATTTTTCCCGGTTTTTCGGGGACACATAAACAGGGGGCGTGAAGGGGGAGGGGTTTGAATCCACAAACTGGGGGCAAAACCCGCCCCCCTGCATGCCAAAAAAGCTTAAACCCGGAAAAGGGCAAAATATCGGTCGGATTTTCCGACCGGTATTTTGTCTTTGCCGTGTGAATGCACCCTAAAAAGGGCAGGATTTTTGAATTGCAATTTTTGAGTTAGGTCACGTGTAAATTTGTTCTCGGAGATTTTCTTTTCTTTGTGAGAGAAAGCTAAAATGTAACATATTTTTAAAATTAAATATATATATTTTATATTATATATATTTTATATATATATATAGTTGATACTTGTTTTCTGTTGGGCTATAGTTACAAGATTCCTATACATAGTAGATACAAGTTGGCCAACATTCAAATTTATGGTCCAAGAGCCATGACCTGATGATAGCTTATTTTTTAAAGACTCCATCCGTTTAGGGTATATTGACACTGCATACTGTACTATACACGCCACAATATGGCGGGTTTTTTGGGGTAGCGGTCCCCCCACGTGCAGCTGAAGACTGCCCGCCGGCTAAACTGTGGGTAAACATACTTTTAAATAATTTTTTGAATTACTGTATTTGCGGAGTGTAATTCAGACATATTGCAGCGTAAGGCTATGTTCACACGGCTGATTTTGGGAAGGATTTCAGTCCGTAATGGTGCCGTACTGCGCTAAATATGCTGAAAACCCTCCGTCATAAAAGGGAATCCAGGTTTTCAGAAACTGTGGACTGTCTCCTCCCCGCCGCCGGATTTTGTGAGCAGGGGGAAGTGACATGCACATATCCCGGGGGGATAGCGCCATGGATAATGGAGTCTACAGGCGGCAAGCGCCGGGCCCCCCCCCCCCGCTGACGGCACCGCTGTAATTGCTGGGGAAAATCCGTCTGCAATTACGGATCAATCAGCCATGGAAAATTGCCTTTAAAAGTTTTTAAAAAAAAAAAAAAAAAAAAAAAAAAACCTGCAATTTTTGGATTTTGTTTATATTGCTCGCAGTATAAAAATGTCTTAATCTATGGGTCAGTACATGTGTAGTAATACCAAATTTACATAGGTTTTTGGTTTTAATACATCTGCACAATAAAAATATTGAATAGGGTGACAAACATTTTTCTGTTAATGGAGCTCTACAAGTATTAGTTTTGTACAGGACAAGTTATTTGGGCAAATTGGGGCACAAATCCCCTTTGAGCACTATTTATATTTTTGGGATGTGAAATAATTTATTCCTTTTGTTTTCCACCACTATCCACAATAAGTAAAATGATCACTATATGGGTCAAATCAGCACAAAAGCAGCAATACTAATTATGTATTGCTTGTAACTTCATTAAAAAAAATTTTGGATGCGTTTTTTGTGCAGGAAGGCACAACAATTAATGCTATACATTGTTGCACAAAAAACGCATTCAAAAAAAAACGCATCAAAAACGCACCAAAACCGCACCATGTGAAAGCACCCAAAATCCTAGTAGAAGGAGGGGAGGGACCAAACTTCTTAATTCCTGTGTTGTAAATGTACAACAGATGGGATACGGTTAATTTTTTGATCACCTGGTTTTTAAAGAGGTTTTCTTTTGCAGAATTTTAATAGATCAGAAAAACGCTTTGAACCCGCACAGTTTGAATCAGCATGAATATAAAGTAAAAATTTAAAAAGGGATTAAAAATAATGAGTTTGTTTGATTGAAGAAGTTAGATGGGACGGTCTAAACAGAGGGAAGGGATAGAGGGGTTTACAGATGGACAAAAGATGGACATAAAATGGGGAGACAAGCATGACCTTTTCCTAATATTTTCTTTTAAAGGTGGACTTTATATAACCTGTTTTAAGTTATGTTTCTCTTTAAATTGAAAATGAAGATCTCTCAAATTTGTACCTTTTAATGTGTAGAGTGAGATGCTAATTGAAAAGGTTTTGATGTTTTTGTAATCTGTTGGCTCTTAAAGGGCAATATTTATCTTCTCAAAATCATTGTTTAAAAAAAAAAAAAAAAAAAGGGTACATCAAATTACAGGAATGCACCAAAAAAAGGGCAACAAATGCTGTTTAAAAACCTTTTTCTTTCCTTTTTAATGTCATTATTTTGGGGAACGTTTTCTTGGTGGTTTGGCATGTTTTGCTGTATGAAAACAAAAGTTGCCAAATGTTACATGTTAAAACACTTTCCCATTTTCTAACTTGCAAAATACAGCACAGGAAGAGAAGCATATTGGTTTACAAATGCAAACACATAAAAAGTTGTACAAACAGCCATCTAGAGGCAGCCTGACAGGTGAAGGAGCTTCTGCTCAAGCCATCAAGTTGTTCCAAAAGGGCTGGGACCTAATAGTACGTATTCTTTCCCTTTCTGCATAAGGATCTAAATAGTTAGAAATTAAAATAATGTTTTACATGCTTTTGTTTATACTTTTATGTTCATGAAACCACTTGCACATGTACTAACTTTCTTCATGTGTTATATTGTCATACTCTTTGCAAAGAAAATTGATTTCATCTGATCATTTGTTTTATGTAGTGTTATGTACCATGATAACATTTGAAGTGCCATAATAGGACTAGAGATGGGCGAATTGATTCTAACGAAGTGGAATTCTTTTAGAATTTCAGGAAAACTTCGGTTTCCAAAAAAAAGAACGAAGTCGAACTTTGGGTACTTCGGGGTGAACGAAGGTGCTTTTGATTGAATAAATGGCTGGCGAGCACATGGGTTACATGGGGCAAAGAATCTGGGAGGAGAAGGGCATAGCCTGCATGACATGTGCAGAGATGAAGCCAATCAGAGACCGGGGGATCTGTGACGTCACCCCACTATATAAGTTGGGCGCGACGCTGGGAGCTCATACCCCTCTCACTGTACTGATTAGGGGAAAGGGGCTGCCCTGGCTAAGGCCCTCGTTCACACTGCTTATTTCAGAACGTATTTACAACGGATTTCCGATGTAAATACGTTCTGAAATCAGTTGAAAAACAGTTTTCAAATAAGTGCCACTAAGGTGGACGTATTTGTAACTGATTTCCCGACGGATTCACCATCTACAATCATTGTAGGTGGTGAATCCGTCCGGAAATAATTGACATGTCAATTGTTTTTCGTCCGGATTGCCGTCGTCAATCCGCGGCGGCAATCCGGAACGGAATTTTGCGTCGTGGGGAACGACGAGCCGATTTTCTATTGAAATCAATAGAAAAATAGGCTGTGACTTATTTCGGACGGATTTGCCGAGGGATTGACGATCGTCAACCCGTCGGCAAATCCGTCCGAAATAACCCTTTGTGAATGAGGCCTTTATTGTGATTAGCTCTTACTGAAGAATGATTTTTATACAGCAAATTTTTGGGGGGTGTTCGCTTGTCTCAGAGGACTGCTTCTCTTAACGTTCTATTTCTGATTTTTTTGGGGTATTGGATCTGAAGTCCAGTGTGTGTCCACTGCAGGGGCATATACATTTTAATGCTATTGCTCACAGACATTGAATATCCAAGGGGGATCTAACCCTGTTCCTGTTGTATTCATTTAAAGAAACAGCGTTTTTACAATACAAAAAACCACTTCATTTTTTGGCTCCCTCAATTCTTTTGCGCAATTTACATCCAGGGGTTAATTAAGCGTTTTTTTTTGCTGTGGTGACAAAAAAAAAACCGTCTTTTTCCCGCCAAAAATTACAGTTTCTGTAGCCTAATTCACAAGCAAAGGTTAATTTACAATTTTTTCTCTTGTTGTGTAGCGTAGAACACGCAAATTGTAACACGCTACAAAGCTAGTAGTTTGTGGCTGCGCAATTCTTTTGCGCAATTTACATCCAGGGGATAATTAAGCATTGTTCTGCTGCTGTGGTGACAAAAAAAACCGTCTTTTTCACCGCCAAAAATACTTTTTCCCTGTAGCCCAATTCACAAGCGAAGGTTAATTACAATTTTTTTCTCTTGTTTGTGTAGCGTAGAAAACACGCAATTGTAACACGCTACAAAAAGCTAGTAGTTTGTGGCTGCTCAATTCTTTTGCGCAATTTACATCCAGGGGTTAATTAAGCGTTGTTCTGAAAGTTGTACTCAGTAAAAGAAACTTTTTTTCACCGCCACAGAAGAAATTCTGTAGCTTAATTCATATCCAAGGCTAATTAAGCCTGTTTGTGCTTTTATATTCATTTAAAATACACTGGGGTTTTTAAACGGCACATACAAGTCAATTTTTCCTGCCCATTTGTGGAGCGCAATTTATATCCAAGGGTTACCAAGCTCGTTACTGAGTTCATTTTGGAGTCAAATACAGGGTGTGTATTTATATAAACAGATATCTTCATCAAACCGTGTTTTGTACATTTAGAACAAAACAGTATGTCAGACAGAGAGGTGGCAGGCTCTTCACCTGCGAGTGGCAGTGGCACAAACATTCCAGGGCCAGGTCGCAGCACAGCAAGGGACGTCGCGCAGGTTTTCACTCGGTGGGGCCCCAAAAACTGCCGCTGTCATCTAGCGGCCTTGTGTTTCAGCAACCATGGTTCTTGATTGGTTGACTAGGTCATCCACGTCCTCCCAGATAACATTTGACAACCCCAGTCAAGAGTCAGGGGGAAACGTCAGACACAACCCTTAGTTGGCCGGGCCCCGGGAGCGGTTCAGCGGCCCTTTCACCTGTCCTCAACCGCCTCTGTCCCATCGGTTTCCCTCAGCCAGAGATCTACTATGTGGTCTGGGCTCAGCGCCACTATATAGCGAGGATGAACAATTTGAGGGGGCAGCAGCAGCTACTTGGCAGCGTAGAAATGGGGCCAATTATCCCCCCTGTTTTGCAGTAGGCAGCAAAGTATACATGTGAAGAGTGGCATGGGAGGTAATGTTGTGAGGGGTCAGCCTCTGCAAAAACCAAAGACCGGTGATGAGGGACAGCAGTGACGATGAAACACAAATAGATGATGATGTAGCCGCCCGCACTTGGGACCCGGGTGAGGCAAGGGCTTATCATCGTCAGGAGAAGAGGGCGTCAGTTGCACGTCAGGCAGCGGCGCAACCCAGCAAGTGGGTTGTGTGGCGAGAGTCAGCAGGATAGCAGCAGTGTGAGGTCGGGAGCCAAGGGGCCACAGGGTAAAAAACCCGCTTCGCAGGTCCAAGAAAGTAGCGGCCAACAGGGGGCTCAGCGAGGGCGCAATAGTCACTCAGTGCGGAGCGTTGGCGGTAAATCGATACTCGGCGGTGTGGCAGTTCTTTGCTAAGACACCAGAGGAGCCGTATATGGGTATATGTAGAATCTATAGGCAGAAAGTGAAGGTGGCCAGGGAGCTAACGTTGGCACCACGGCCCTGCGTCAACACATGCAGCGTCACCATCCGGTGGCCTGGGAGAAACGTGGCTCAGATGTGGCTCCTCGCTACTCATGGCGCCAGCAGTCGTTCAGCGAGGCGATTGCAAAGAGACAAAAGTATGTGTCCAACCATCCTAAGTTGCAGAAGCTGACCGTACTCCTGTCCAAGTTGTTGGTGCTGCAGTCCCTCCCTTTCCAAATGGTGGACTCTGCACCGTTCAGAGAACTAATGGCTTGTGCGAGCAGAGATTGGGGAGTTCCAGCCGTAATTTCTTTTCCAAAAGGCAGTAAACCAGCACTTCATAAATATGTAGAACAGAAGGTGGGCCCAGTCCTTGAGCTTATCGGTTTGTTCCAAGGTGCCGGCAGCGGGACGTCTGGAGCTGTAACTACGGTCAGGGCCAGTACATGTCCTTTACAGCCACTGGGTGAATGTGCTTCCGGGACCAGGCACACCAACAACTTGGACGGAGACGCCGCTTTCTCCTCCTTGTTGTCAAACTGCGGCTCCTGCGCCTATGTCCGCCTCCTCCTCATCCACCACCATCTCTGCCTCCACAAGTACAGCTCCATCATACCACCCTGTGTAAGGCAAAAGCGTGTCACGCAGTTCTACAACCTGGCTTGCCTCGGCGAACCAAGTCCCACAGGGGAGGAACTTTCTCTGCGTCATGCAGCAAGAAATCGTGTGTGGCTTTCTCCACGCAACTGCAAATCGGAACCATTTGGGGACGGACAAAGGGAGGAACAAAGGTGTCCGCGCTGCACCGAAAGGGGATGGTCCATGAGACCTGCATGGCGCACTTGTTCAATCTGGTTTTGATAAGTTTCCTGAAGTCTTCCACCGATCTTCAGAAAATTTTGAAAATGGCCAGGAAAATGTGCATTTCATTCTTTTCCCTTCCTACAAAGCCAGGAACACCCCCCTCGAGTTGCAGCGGCAGAAAGCCTCCCCCAACCACTCTGATATGCGATGTTTCCACCCGTTGAAATCCAAACCTGCACAAAGATGGACCGACTGTATGAACAGAGAAAAAGGCGTTAACGATTTGATGATCCAGGCGGACAGGAGTACTCCCCTGTGTAACTTTGATGTCAGCCAGTGGCAGCTCATGGGGTGACACCTGCCGTTTGTTAGGCCATTCGAGGAGGCCACGTTATTTGTCAGTCGCCAGGACTACGGGATAAATAACGTCATTCCACTGCTTCATGTCCTGAAACAGATGCTGAAAAAGCTGTCTGGGCAGGGGACTGGAGACCTGGCGACTACATCTCGCGGCCACATGAGTTCGGTGGGGACTGACCTGGAGGAGGAGGACATTGGAGCAGAAGCATTTTTCTGGTGAAATGAGTGGATTTTCTACCCAGGTGACAAGAGAGGAGGAGATGGAGATGAGGAAGACGAGGCAGATGACCCGCAAGCACCGTGGCAGTATACAGTGGAGATGGAGGCAGGGAGCCCCTCGAAGTCACTTGTGCAGATAGCCCGCAGCATGCTGATTTTTCCTGGCTAAATTTACAGCCGAATAGTCAGCATCGGCGAGGGATGACTTCTGGCTTCCCACCCTATTTTGGGCCCCCGCTACCGGTCCAAAATGGGAGCCTTTTTTCCAGCTATTGAGAGGGAGGACAAACTCAAATACATATAGGGAAATCCTCCGTAGTCAGTTGGCCGTGCCTATGTGCGGAATCGTCCCTCCTCTAAAAAGGTCTGCCCGGGGGGTTCTTCAGCGCTCACGTACTCCTGCCGCGGCTGCCGGGGGGAGGTGGGGGGGGGGGGTCGGAGCAGTACCAGCTCTATCAGCAGCAACCTAAGCCTGAAGTCACTGATGAGCCCGCTTCCTTCATCCGCCCTGTGAGGAGGTCAGTCGCCAGCAGCAGCAGGACCTGGAGCGACCCTGAACCAACCCGGTGGTGGCCTACTTGGAAAGCACTCTGCCACCCCAGTTAGAAGATCGCTGGACTAATGGGCAGCCAAACTGGATGTGTGGCCGCAACTTGCTGAGTTTGCAGTGGAGAAGCTGTCCGCCCGGCCAGTTTGTGTGGCATCAGAGCGGGTGTTCAGTGCGGCAGGGCTATTGTTAGCCCAAGGGAAACCCGTTGTCCACGGGAAATGTGGAACGACTGACCCTTTTACAAGATGAATCAGGCGTGGATGGGCCCGGATTTCCACACACCAATGCATTAGGCATCAGACTACATCAGCCATGACGCCTCACCCAAACTGAGAAATGAGTCTGGGTTCAAACTACCTGCCTCAGCCACTATTCTGATGCCACACATCTGCTGACAGTTTCTCCATCTGCCACCAACCATCTTTACCAGGGACTGGTATTGCCACCCACCTCCACACTCTGTCATTGTGCCACTGTCTGACCTCATGCTGCTGCTGTGGCTGCTGCCGTGACCTCCACACTGTCATTGTGCCACTCTCTGACCTCATGCTGTTGCTCCTGCCGCGGTCACCTCCACTCTCTGTCAGTGTGCCACTCTGTGGCCTACTCCAGTTTTTGCCACCTCCAGAATGTGATTGTGCCACTTTCTGACCTCATGCTGCTGCTGTGACCTAGACACTGTGTCATTGTGCCACTCTGTGGCCTAGTCCTGTTTTTGTCACCTCCAGAATGTCATTGTGCCACTGTCTGACCTCATGCTGCGGCTGCTGCCGTAACCTACACACTGTCATTGTGCCACTCTGTGGCCTATTCCTGTTTTTGCCACCTCCAGAATATCATTGTGCCACTGTCTGATCTCATGCTGCTGTGGCTGCCGCCGTCACCTCCACACTCTGTCACTAATGTTGCCACCTGAGCCCTCAGCTTGTTTTTTTTCCAGCTGTCGCTGCCATGACTTTATCAGGCTACATTCCCCTTCAGTTTTTTGGTCAGTTTTGCCCTCTTAAGTGCCCAGGGAATTTTAGAGTGAGCGATTCTAAGAGCGGCGGCAGTCATCTGCGTGTCATACTAAAACACAACATTGTATGAAGACCAAACCAAGCTCCCTCTGCATATTTAAGCATGGCACAATGTTCTACAGCACCCTGCAGGCTCTGTACAGCCTGGAAATAGCTATTTTTTAACGTGATTCGTCCCAAAGTAATCCGGAACGAAGTTATTTTTTGCCGAGAAATTCGGCAAAATGAACGAACCGAATTTCGGAAAATTCGCCCATCTCTAAAAAGGACAAGGGACAAGGAAGAAAAAAAAAAAAAAAAATCATAAGGATTTAAGAGAGCCACATAAGTAGTGGCCACAGCACAGCCATAAACCATACATCGGCATGGATTTGAAATAATTGATGGCTGCACGACTTTTTAGGTTCTACTAAGGATATTTTTTCCTCTTTTTTTTTTGAAGGGGGAGAGGGGTTGAAAAAAAAAGAAAAAGTCTGAAACCTTTTTTCTAGTCGCTTTCACAATCAGCTGCAAAAAAAACGAAAAAGATGTGCATGTATAGAACTGGCTTTAAACGTTGCAAATTCCCTGCAAGTAGTGATGCTGAAAATATCCTAGAAGAGTTTTTTTTTTTTTTAAATCCCTGGAAAGTAACATTTTTTCTCACATTGTAAGTAAATGGGTGTTGCCATTATAGACATGCATGGCATATGAATAGGATATGCCATAAATGCCTGGTAAGTATAGGCCCTAGAGGTGGGATCTGTACCTTTCTCGAGAACAGGTTCCCTGTTCAGAAAGGAGAAGTGACCAACGGGAGTTCTGAACAATGCTGTACTCAGATTTACCCTCACTGATCAGATTTTTATGGCATAGCCCATCGAAATCAACCCAATTAAAAGGGATGGGATCGAGTTGAATATGGATGCTGCAGCAATCTGACTGACAGTCTTCAGTTAGAGGCCGAGTTTGCTCATTTATCCTGCCATTGCAACAGAAAGGGAGCATTACATGGCAGCCATTGGATTATTTATGAAGCTCGTTAGGGGCTCTCCAGTCTGGCTCATAGAAAAGGTTTCCGGAGCAGACAACCTCTAAAATGACTCTGCCATCTCAATTCGGTTTACAATAAACAAGTGTTCCATATATCAAGAAAATATTCTGACATGTACAATCCCTTTTGATTGCGATTGTGCATATATATATATATATATATATAATATATATATATATATATATATTTACATTTAAGGCCAAGTTCATATGGCATCATGTACCTGTGCAGCCGCTATTCATCTGCTGGTCAAAGTACGCATTGGCCAGCGCATAATTTCAACAGCACTCCGGTCTGGCTCCCATTCACTTTCACTTATTTTTACAGGCGTGTACTGTGCGCCTGTTAATAAGCCGAAAAACCATAGCACTCAATGAGTGCTATGATTTCACAGTCTTTGCGAGTTGTACTTTGGGCACACTGCAGCATAATTACACTCTGAAGTACGCCCTGCAAATACGGCATGTGAACATATCCTAAGGCCGGCCGTCGGCCAGGTTCACATAAGGGACCGATTTGGAAGTTACAAGGTTTAAAATGATCGATTTCCATTCATCATGTAACACACAGTTTCACTCTTCAACAGCAGCACATTTTCTGTCTTTATTTTTGTTCCTTTGAAAAAGTTTTCAAAAATGTTTTCTACTGAGAAACGTACAACACCACAACACAATAGAATGCAGTTTTAGTGGTTCCATAACTTGATTAAAGGGAACCTGTCACATAGATTATGCCCCCCTTACTGAGGGCAGCACAAGATAGTGTCAGACCTGCTGTTCCCAGCACTGTGCCCCTTATTCTGTAAGATGCAGCAGTTTTAGAGCATTTACCCCTCAAATCTTATTCATGAGTAGGTGCTAGCCCTGCCCACTGACAGTTATTCACATGTTTCTAACTATTCAAAGTAATAGGTTGGTCAGTTGAGGTGGGCGGGGCTAGCCTCCGATTGGCCGGGTTTGAAAAAAAAACTGACTCTTTGAAGGACTCTTCGAATGACTCTTCTGGCTGAAAACTGCAGATTTGAGCATTAAATACACGAAAACTACAGCACCTTACAGAATAAGGGACAGCGCGGGAAACAGCAGGTCTGACACTAGCTTGTGCTGCCCTCAGCAAGGGAGGCACAACCTATGTGACAGGTTCTCTTTAAGGTTCAGAAACGTTCCATCAATCCATGTGAAACAAGCTTTACAATGTACTGTATAATTATACAGTGAAAATGTAGAAGATAGCTTTCTTTTTAATATTATGTAATTGAGCTGTACAATTAAGAGTATATTTTGAGGGCTCCCGGATCCAGCCATATCACATCTCTATGCATGAGCTACAGCTGAAACCAGAAGATTACATACACTATATAAAGACACATGTGCATGTTTTTTCTCACTATCTGACATGAAATCAGAATAAACCTTACATGTTTTAGATCAATTAGGATTACCAAAATTATTTATATTTGCCCAATGCCAGAATGAAAGAGAAATTAAGGCATTTTTATTATTTTCCGCAAAGTCAAATGTTTATATTCATTAGGATTACTTGGCCTTTTTACAATTTCGGATTGCCCATATGATGTCATGTCTTTGGAAGCTTCTGCTTTATTGGCAACATCTGAGTTAGAGACACACCTGTGGATGTGTGTTAATTCACATCAGAAACACACTGCTTCTGTGTGTGACATCATGGGAAAAGTATAACAAAATCATCCAAGATATCAGGAAGAGAATTGTGGACTTGCACAAGTCTGGTTCAACTTTGGGTGCAATTTTCATATATCTGAAGGTGCCTCGTTCATCTGTACAAATAATTATACACAAGTACAAATAAGATGGGAATGTCCAGCCATCATACTGCTCAGGATGGAGATGGATTCTGTGTCTCAGAGCTGAATGTGCTTTGGTCTGACGTGCATATTAACCTAAGAACAAAAGAAAAAGACCTTGTGGAGATGCTGGCGGAAGCTGGTAAGATTGTGTTATTATCCACAGTGATACAAGTACTCTATCACCATGGGCTGAAAGGCCACTCTGCCAGGAAGAAGTCATTACTCCAAAAGAAACCTATAAAAGCCAGATTAAGGTTTTCAAATGCACACAAGACCAAAGAACTACATTTTTGGAGACATGTCCTGTGGTCTGGCAAAACTAAACTTGCACTGTTTGGCCATAATGACCATCATTACATTTGGAGGAAAAAGGGAGACTCTTTGAAGCCTATGAACACCATCCCAACTGTTAAACATGGGGGTGGCAGCATCATGTTGTGGGGTTATTTTGCTGCATGAGGGACTGGTGCACTTCACAAAATAGATGGCATCATGAGGAAAGGAGATTATATGGCAATACTGAAGCAACATCAAGACATCAGCCAGGAAGCTTGGGTGGAAATGGGTCTTCCAAATGGACAATGATCTGAAGCATATTGCCAAACTGGTTACAAAGTGGCTTAAGGTTAAGTGGCTAAGGCAATGTTTTGGAGTGGCCATCACAAAGCTCTGATCTCAATCCTATTGAAAACTTATGGGCAAAGCTGAAAAGGCGGATGCGAACAAGGTGACCCACAAACATGGCTCAGTTACACCAGTTCTGTCAGGAGGAATGGGCCAAACTTCCTACCAACTATAGTGAGAAGCATGTGGAAGGATATCCAAATCATTTGCCGCAAGTCATACAGTTTAAGGGCAATGCTACCAAATACTAATGAAATGTATGCAAACTGTTGACTTTGCAGAAAGTAATAAATGCATTAATTTCTGTCTCATTCTGGCATTTGGCACATATAAATTTTGGTAATCCTAATTGACCTAAAACGGGTAATGTTTATTCTGATTTCATGTCAGATAGTGAGAAAAACATGAATGTGTATTATTTTTTCAACTGTATATACTTACAGATAGGAGACTTAAAAAGGTTTTCCTGGGTTAACAAATCTGCATTTGGTGACCAATCTAAAGGGACCGTTGCAGAAAATCCTGTTGCGTGCGAACTTACCCTCACATAGCCATGTTCTGAGACTTCAGCTATAACCAAAGTCATGGTGAATGTCCTTCCGCCAGTGTGATCTGGCACAGACAAGGGGAATAAAATCTTTCCCTCGTGCACCCTTCACAATTTCTTACACTCCATTAAAATCCCTATGTGAGAAGATGACCACCACCAAACTATTTTTGGTTCTCTTCTGCTCCCAGAATGTTACCAGTTCAGCCTTCAGCTAAAAAGTTGTCATTTATGATGGATTTGGATCCAGAAGTATTTGGAGGGAGATAGGATTTGCATAATTTGGCTTTTGTACATGACCACAATGTATTTGAAGCTATCAATGTGATTGAAGGGTAGAACGTGAGCTTTAATTTAAGGGAACGATTAATCCCTTCATTTCATAAATCTCTCCTCACATTTCCACTGACTCAAACTCAATTTACAAATAGGCAGGTGTCTGGTGGGGCCTGCTCACTGTTGTGTTACATCTAACAGTTCATGGGAGCTCTTAATATGCTACCCAATCTCTGTCCTACAGGCTTGATGTTATAATGGTTGGGTCCATTAACCTGATTTTGTACTGTATTTACGGTCTTTAAAAACCATAAATAAAGACCATCAAGAAAAATGTGATCCAAAGCTATGTTAATGCAAGTGAAGCATGGCATCATAAAGGCAGAAGGAAAAAAACCATGACCTTTAATATGAATCTATCAGGATTGTAGCAGAAAGATAAGCGGCTAAATCAACAAAAAGATACATCCCTGAAAATAAATGCCCTGGATTCAACTCCACCAGGAGGCCTGTAGGAAGAGGGCTGGAAGACCACCAAAGAAATAATTTTGCAATCATCTTTCTTGACTTGGCTAGGATGAACACAGTCAAGGAGATAGGCCAGTGATGGCGAACCTTTTTGAGACCGAGTGCCGATACTGCGACCGAAAAATTCCTTAGTTACCGCAAAGTGCCAAAGACGTCGGCGCGAAGCAGGGAGGTGACATCGGGCCGCACAACAATTAATACGAGTGATGTGACGGCCGCTTAGCCCATCCCTCTGCCATATTTACACTATACAGTGACCATATTGTGGTAGATAGTGTACACAGGTGCTCAGCAGACAGTTGATTAATACCACAACCACATATCACCACCACAAAGTGACTGAATAAAACTGCCACACCATTACTGAATATAAACCATTACACTTTGCGCGCATATAAGATATTACATTTCAGGCACATTTAGTGACTTACAGGTGACGTTTCTCCGATAAGTCATTCATATTCCCTTTTCTTCTCCAACTGGTTCACACCTTCATGCTGACTTCTCCCGACCAACATTCATCCCTACAGATTTAGACACAAATATCTTAGAATCCTCATTTTTCCAGCAACTCCTTACTTATAGGTATTTAAGTCCCCTAAGTTAGGTAGGTGTATAGGTCCCCACAGGCAATATACAGGTCCCCACAGGCAGTATACAGATAGCTCTCCCCACCATGCCTGTATATAGCCAGCTCTCCCCACCATGCCTGTATATAGCCAGCTCTCCCCACCATGCCTGTATACAGACAGATAGCTCTCCCCACCATGCCTGTACAAATAAAAATAATAACATTAAATAAAATACTCATCTTGTGTCCCAGCCGCACACTCCTCTTCTTTCCTCTTCTCTCCATCCCAGCGCGGCATGCTCCTCCGTCAGCTCCTCGGGCGCACTGCCTATGACGGCTGTGCGCCCGAAGACCGGCAGCAGCGCGATGATGTTTTAATAACATTGCGTCGCTGCCCAGCTGAGCGCATGGACCGCCGTGCAGCCTCAGCACTGAGGGTCTGCGTCGGGTCCCAACTCGCGCTGTGCTAGACATGGGGCTGCCGGAGGCCCAAGGTCCGACACTGTGACCCGGACGCCGCGCTCTGGTAGCACGGCGTCCGGGTCACAGTCAGGAACCCAGCAAGTGGCCAGCCTGGTACGCGTGCCAGGAGAGATGTCCCTGCATGCCACTTCCAGCACGCGTGCCATAGGTTCGCCACCGCTGAGATAGGCAAACCATTGCCAAAGTTTACAATCAAGACCCCTCCATGAATGTAAATACAAAGATGTAAACCAATAGTGACACTTATGAAGTGAAAGATCAGACTAAGCTAGAAAAATTTAAAAAATACAAGTCCTATAAGTGGCACATTTGTTTTCATTTGATCGTTGAATCCCTGAAAATGACGGCTTTTAAGCATACCACAATTTAACAAAAGTGCCAATATTATATCAACAAGGATGACCCTTTCACCAGGAAACTAACATCATACTTCATTGACTCTTCAATTAGTTCCCAAATAAATGGGCTGAAGGATAAAACTCCCATAACAGGCCTTCTGTGTCTAAGCCAACCCACACAACTGAGCACGGAATGTGGTATTAGATCGGTGATAAATCCAGAGCATTTTTAGACTTCCTGTCTAAGTTTATGCCATCATCTAGACAGCTATAGTAAATGAGGGCCAGTGTGTGCACGCAGAAGAACTTAATGTGGTATTAGATCTGTGAGGCAGGTGCTAAAACGGAGCAAACGCAGAATAGAATGCTCCGTCTGGTAGCATTTTACTCCGTGTGTCTGAGTCACAGAACAAGTGAATTGGTACTTCTCAAAAGTGTATATTTTTTTTTTTACTAGACTGTTGCCCCTAATGTATGGCTGTGTATGCAACTGCTCATTACTTACCTTCAGGAAAGGAGGACCCTTGACGTGGGTTGTGAGCTTGCATATATGTTGGCTAATGTACCAACTAATGCAAAGAACATGCAGGTAAAAGGTGTGGAGCTTACTCTGAAGCAAAGCAGCCATGTGTTTCATATCGTGCACAACCCTTACAGAATGACAGAGAGAACAAATATAAAAGGAGGAAAGGAAGGGCTCATGAGCCAATGCATCATCTGGGCCATCTGTCAAACTTAGTACAGTCCGGGTTATGACCTAGGCATGTATGGCTTTTGGGAATTTTTACTGCTAAATCTATCAACTGTCATCAAGAGTACAGAGCTATACGTTCAACTCAAAGTATGCCAAATGCTGCAAAAAGGATAAGATGTTACTTTCCAGTATAGATGGTGAATACTTTTGAGCCCATGTGATTTTTATTTTTTTTTTAAATTATCTCAATTGCAGGGTATGTTTACAAAGCCGATTTGGACACTACTTCCGGTGTGAAGTCTGTCGGATTCAGCATCCGAATCTGACTGAAATCCACATCATATTGTTTGCAATGGAAAATCAGCATCTCTGTGCACATGATGCATGGAGTACTCCTAGTGCAAATCTGCCTATAAATTCAGCGTCAAATCTAAGTCTACAGTTAAAAATCCATGCCATATTGTGCGTTACATTACCATGTTGTTACATGTGGATTTTACACCGAATTAGCTCAAAAAAATTAAATGTACTCTAACCCTAAACTTCAGTCACAGATTGATGGCTTGATGTCCTAAAGATTGTATTTATGTAGAGTGGCTAAATATGTAAGTTATGTCACTACTCCAATCCAATTGTAGACTCTCTGCTAGAGATGCAAAAACATGTATACTTTGTTTTATATGTGGATGTGATGCAATATGGCCCTTGTAATCAGGTTACTAAAGTCTGCTCACCGCAAATTTTATTTTTGAGCTGAAAAGGCCATGATCTCTCGATTAGTGGTTCATAAAGAAAATCACATTTAAGTGTATACACCGATAAAGCAGAATTATTGCTGACATTTCTCCAATCATCAAAATTTACCTGAACAACACTTAGGCTAGGTCTACACAGCAAAGTGAAAACGCTGCCCAAAAATCAGATGGCATTTTCACATTGCTGGGCTGCGGCGAACCGCCATTTTTTTTTGGGCGCCGAAAACGGCAGTTGGATTCCGGATTCCCAGTGGCCCAATACACTGGGTCTGTGGGAATCAGGACGTCTGTTTGGTGGAATATACAACATGTTCTATAGCCAACCAGACTGTTTTCGGTTTAGGAAAACCACAGTAAAAAAAATCTGAGCTGTGTAGACTACAGCACGGATTTTCTATTGAGGGCTACACTGCGCTATGTACGGACTGTTTTTTCAACAGATTCAAAATACTGAATCCACTGAAAAAACTACTGAAATACAGTGCTGTGTAGACATACTTTTACCCAAAAAAGGATAGAATATATGTATATATATTTAATGTGCAAGCTGAAATCTTAACAAATAAATTCAAACAAAGGAAATATCCTGGGAACTATTGAAAGGCGCTCGAAAAAAAGCTGCTATTTTTACACAAGAAGATTATTTAAAATCAGTAAAAAAACCTAAGAATGATAAGGATTTTAATTTATGCCTTGTCACTACTCAAAATAGTCAGTACAAAGAGATACAAAATATTCTACACAAGCATTGGAACATCTTGCTCCGTGACCCAGGTCTCAAGGGTGTCATCCCCACACGTCCCCAATTCATATATAGAAAATCTAAAACATTAAAAAATATATTAGCCCCGTCAAGACTCAGACAACATGTGGAGGGAAATAATGAAAAAAGAAAGGAGAATAATTCTATTGTGAAAGGTTCTACTCCCTGCGGTGACCCTAGATGCAAGTGCTGCAAACAAATAGTAACCAGCAACACTTTTACATCTTCATCGACAAAGGAGGTCTTTAAAATGAAGGAAAATTTAACATGAAATAGTAACCATGTCGTGTATTTGATTACGTGCTGTTGTAACATACAGTATGTGGGAAAAACTTCCACAAAACTCTCCCTCAGATTAAACAATCATAGGCACGCTATCAAACAAGGCAAACTCCTTTATAGCTTACCTCGCCACTTTTTAGAGATTCACAACACAAGAGATTCTATTTTCTCCATACAACCTATAGATCGCATTCCTGAGGATTGCCTTGACAGAGCCAAAATGTTGAGTAAAAAGGAGGTGTACTGGATGTACAAACTGAATACGCTAAAACCCCATGGATTGAATGAAATGCAGGATGTTATTATTTAATTCGCCCTAGTTTTATTACATTCAGATATACATTCCTATTTCTTTTGGGGTTTTATTATAATATATATTATATAAAATATTTTTTATTATTTATATATATTTTTTATTTTTCATTATTATATATATTTCATTATTACATTTTTTTAATATTAAAGTTTTTGGGTAATTTTTAGCAATATTTTTTGCATATATGTTTTTATATCACCATAACGCTTTTTACATTGGGTTTTAATAGAAAATGTTATACATGTATCTTATATCAGTGTATTAGCAATTCTTTATACATCTGGGAAACGTGTTTTTTTATATGTTTTGTTTTTTATGAATGAACTCTGTTTACTATGCAGCCTCGTTTTGATACTAAGAGTATAAGTTGTTGCCACCTTGTATCCTCTTTTGCATATCTGAAGAAGCGGGCCGAGACCCGTGAAACGCGTTATGTGCTATTAAATATATCCTATGTTAAAATTCAGCCCCATTGTGCTTGATTCTAATAAGCGCTCTAGATCCATTAGAGTTCCCTCCATTATAGTCAACTTGCAAACACTTATTTAAGGTTTGCAAAGTACTGTAAGTTTTGTATATATATATATATATATTTTTTTTTTTAAACCAAAAGTTTACATACACTATATAGAAATACACACATGCATGTTCATCTCACATGAAATTAGAATAAACAGTACCTGTTGTGAGAGAGAATTTAAGATATTTTTTATTAATTTCTGCAAAGTCAAAAGTTTACATACACTAGGATTACTATACCTTATCATATGGGCTGTCCCAAATTGTTTCGTCAGGTCTCTGGAAGCTTTTGATAGGTTTATTGTCATATCAACCCAAGAACAAAAGCAAAAGACCTTGTGAAGATGCTGATGGAATCTGGTAAGATTGTGTCATTATCCAAAGTGAAACAAGTGCTGTATCAACATGAGCTGAAAGGCCACTCTGCCAGGAAGAAGCCATTACTCCAAAAGAAACAAAATCCAGATTAATGTTTGCAAATGCACACAGGAACAAACACCTTCATTTTTGGAGACATGTCCTGAGGTCTGACAAAACTAAAATTGAACTGTTTGGCCATAATGACCATTGTTACACTTGGAGGAAAAAGGGAGAAGCTTGGAAGCCTAAGAACACCAGCCAAACTGAAAAATGGGGGTGGTACCACCATGTTGTGGAGCGGTTTTGCTGCAGGAGGGATTGGTGCACTTCACAAAATAGATGGCATCAGGAGGAAAGAAGATGTAGCAATACTAAAGCAACAGCTCAAGATATCAGCCATAAAGTAAAAGCTTAGGCAGAAAAGGGTCTTCCAAATGGACAATGACCGACACACTGCCAAACTGGTTACAAAGTGGTTTAAAGGATAACCAAGTCAATGTTGGCTCAGTTACACCAATTCTGTCAGGAGGAATGAATGGGGCAAAAATTCCTACCAACTATGGCGAGAAGCTTGTGGAAGGATATCCAGAAGGTTTGGCCCAAGTCATACAGTTTAAGGGCAATGCTACCAAATACCAATGAAATGTAGGTAAACTTTTGCCTTCAGCCCATGTTGATACAGTACTTGTTTAACTGTGGATAATGACACAATCTTACCAGCTTCTGTCAGCATCTTCACAAGGTCTTTTGCTTTCGTTCTTGGGCTGATATGCACATGTTGGACCAAAAGCACGTTCATCTCTGAGACACAGAGCCAGTCTCCTTCCTGAGCGGTATGATAGCTGAACATTTCCATCTTGTTTGTATTTGCATATATTTGTTTGTATAGATGAATGAGGCACCTTCAGGTTTCTGGAAATTGCACCCAAGAATGGTCCAGACTTGTACAAGTCCACAATTCTCTTCCTGATATCTTGGCTGATTTCTTTAGACTTTCCCATATGTTACACAAAGAATCAGTGTGTTTCTGGTGTGCATTAAAACATGTCCACAGGTAGGTCTAGAATTAACTCAGATGTTGCCAATAAACCCATCAGAAGCTTCCAAAGACATGACATCATCATTTGGGCTGTTCCAAATTGTCTAGAGGTATAGTAATCCTAGTGTATGTAAACTTTTGATCTTGCAGAAAGTAATAAAAACACCTTAAATTCTCTCATCCTCTGGCATTTGGCAAATATAAATTTTGTTAATCCCAACTAACCTAAAATGGGTAAGGTTTATTCTGATCTCTTGCCAGATAGTGAGAAAAACATGCATATGTATCTTTTTATATAGTGTATGTAAACTTTGCAGTGTGTCTCTGTATATGTGTGTTACTATATACAGTTGAAACCAGAAACATTTTCTGTTGCAGCAATTTCTACCATAAAAAAAAATAAAATCTGCCATCTGTGAAGAGATCCCAAGAACCAATACCTTCCAGGTAATTGCGGTGGCGCACGATTTGTCACCCAGAAGTCTGCAAGAAAAAAAAAATTGCAACTAAAGTGAACAATTTATTTCAGTAAACGGTGCGGGCAGTAAATGCCCCAATTTTACAATGAACATTTCATTAAAGCAAATACTCTCCAGTTTCTCAATTCATCTTGGTTTTATTCCTTATTATATCTAGGCCAATAATTTGGAGGGAAACACATTAGGGACATTTATAGAGAGCTCTCAATATACACATAAAATGAATCTGTAATGCACTCTGAAAAAAAAAATAATAAGTTAACGACTTGCTGCTATGTATGAACAGCTGAAAAGTCATTGATCAGTTCAAATGGTTGACCAGTGCAGGTAGGACAGTTTTAGCGACCACCACCTTAAATTTTAGTAATAAAATAAAATACAATTTTATAAAGCAATATTAGTCGCTTTTTTCTGTCCCGATTTCAAGGGTCAAAATACTATGCCGTATTTCTCCAATAATAATTTCTTGTCACAACATTATATATCAATAGCAGAAACCAGTACCTTTACTAGAAACATAGGTTGTCTGCCGCTGATTTAATACACTTTGACCTTCCCGTAACAAAAAAAAAAAAAAGTTACATATAAATAAAGCTGACATCTGAAATATAAAAATAGGAAGTTACATTTACAATACTATCATGGTAACACCAAAGTACATAATGTATATTTTGAAGCTTATACCTGGTTTAACACTAGGCATTTGGAACAGACATATGTAAAGTAGATAATAGTTGATTGCAAAGGCTATAAATGGGTGTCTTCTGAAGAAATCAATATTTTAAAGGGGTTCTCCAGGATGATCAAAAGCAGTTTATGAAGCAGGTCCACAGGTTCTCTCTCTTCTGAAACATGTTCCATGTAAACAAATACAGGAGCACCCGAATACATGGTACCAGACAATGAAATCACTACATACCAGCTGGGTTCTATAAGCTGCATCTGATTGTCACAGAGAACAATGTCAAAGCAAATATGTCACCAAGCTTGGCACTAGGTTTGGTCAACGAGGTGGAACAGCTGAAAGGAGCATCTTCTTAATGATTCAGCAGCACCTTAAGCCAGGGTCAGGCTTTTGATTCGGAGAAGGAGATGCTGTCTCCTATCTGACCACACTGTCGGCCAGAAACCTCTCCATGGGTCTAACACAGCCGCGGCCAGTATACAGCTTATCACTTCATAGCAAACTCAGGGAAATCAAAGTTCATTGGGACGCATACCACAACCCACATATAGCCTCTACTGTGCCTAGGTAATAGATAAAACTTTAAAATTACTGCTACATGCTTCAGGGCAGAAAAGAATTTCTTCATAATGAGTAAAACATTTTGAAATGGTAACTTGCCATTAAAAAAGACAGTTCGACAGCAATAAAGGACACATATGGGCAAAATTATCAACAAGGAGGTGTTACCTATAGTAACCGATCTGAGCCATCGATATCTAGTGCTGATGGAGAATAAAAGCAGTTAAAAAGAAAATAAATTGGTTGCTATAGACAACACTACAGCTTTCATGTCCTAGGTTTAGAACTGCCCTCACATTGCCCCTTTTTGATCAACTTTTTTTTTTTTTTAAACAAAGAATGATCACGAAATCCAGATTAAATGGAAAAAAATGCATTTTTTTTCATTCTGGAAATAAAGAAGTACAGTATAAGTTAAAGATTGACATACGCAAAGTGCTTAAAGAGGTTCTTCAGAAAAGCTGCTTTTTGCCACTGGCGGAAATGAGGTCAGGACTCCACCCGCTATGTCCTACACAGTTAGGCCGTGTTCACACGGCTTATTCCCGACGGATTTGTGCGCCGTATTGAGCTCACAAATCCGCCGTGAATAAGGGGTGGGACGGGGGCGGGGCCAGAGCGCGGCGGGGGCGCCGCTCCCGGCCCCATAGACAATGCATTGTTTACGGCGCGTACGTGCCATAAATAATGTGCATGTCACTTTCTCCCCCCGCGGCGGATTCGCCGAGCGGGGAGGAGCGACGGAATCCACTGTTCTCTATGAGAGCAGTGGATTACCGTAATGACAGGGACGGATTGGCGCCGTACTGCAGTGCAAATCCGGCGCGGAATACGGCGCCAATCCGTCCCCAAATAAGCCGTGTGAACGAGGCCTTACAACCCAACCAGATCTGAATGGCATGACAATCAAGGTTTCATTCATTATACAGACCTTATGGTCCACCTTTTTAACAGTCAACTTTAAGTCAAGTTTACTGCACAGATTTATTTTTCTAAAAGTGCAGTTTTGTTTAAAGGGGTATTCTCCTAATTTATTAACTTTAAACATGCAGACAAAGGTAAATAAAGATCCCCACCAAATACATTGCTGTTTTGATTTTGCTTCATCTTAACTAGTTCCGGACCAGGCCGTTTACCCCTCACTGATACATTTTTTTTTTTATACTTGTGGGTTTGAACACTAGAATGCTTTCTTCCACTTAGTTATTCTACCCATTTTTTTCAATTCTACCCATTTTTACATAAAGCTTAAAGTTGTGGTTTTGGCTGTTTATAAGGGGCACACTGTGTAAACTTTTTATTTGTCTTTATTTTAAAGTCAAAAAGGATTCTGGTGGCTATTAAAGGAGGAAAAAAATACAGACCCCTGTGCTTACTGCAGAACTGATCTGGGTCTGTTAAAGGAAACCTGTTACATAGGTTATGCCCCCCTTGCTGAGGGCAGAACAAGCTAGTGACAGACATGCTGTTTCCAGCGCTGTGTCCCTAATTCTGTAAGATGCTGTAGTTTCAGAGTATTTAATGCTCAAATCTGGCAATTTGTAGCCTGTTCTGCTAGAAAGGAGTCCAGCTTATGCATGAGCAGGTGTTAGCCCCGACCACCCACCAGTAATTCATAGGTTTCTACCTATTCAAAGTAATACAATAGGTTGAATCAGCCATGAGTGGGCAGGGCTAACATCCCCTCATGAATCAACTGGACTCATCTCTGGCAGAACAGGCTGCGAACCACCAGATTTGAGTAGGAAATGCTCTGAAACGGCTGCATCTTACAGAATACGGCTATGTCTCCACAGCACAGAAAAACAACTTAAAAGAGGTCCCATAGACTTCTATAGTAAAAACATTCTGTTGTCTCTACAGAATTTTTTTTCCTGCTAGTTTTTTTAAACACGTTGCAAAAAAAGACTGAGTATGGCAAAAAAAATTTACTATTGGAGTCTATGTAACGCGCCAGACGTTTTGTGGCGAGTTTTTTGTAGAAATACATAGCAAATCTGTTGCTGTGCATCTCTGGGGGAGGGGAAAAAAAAAAAAAAGCAGCAAAACGCACCAGAAAATGCAGAATTTTTCTCAGCAGCTTTTGACAGACAGTGGACAAAAAACCCCCTCAGTTTTATGAACTTTTTTAGGATTTGGTTTTCAGGTAGTTTTTTGTCCAATGCTAAGGGCTTGTCACCACGGCACAGGCTTTCCATCAGTTTTACAGAGTGTTTTTGGATTTGAAAACCATCTGTAAACCAACAGTCAACCTTTTACATTGTTAAATAGAAAATCCATACAGCAGTCTCCACTGTAGGGATTTTCCGCCGGATGGTCTAGACACCACCAGCGTTCCTAAAAACTTAGAACATGTTCATTTTTCAGCCCGGTTTTCGGGGGCAACATAAACATTTGGGTGCGAAGAGGGAGGGCTTAAATCTGCCACTGCAGAGAAAATCCGCCCCCCTGCATGCCCAAAAAATACCAAATACCGGCTGGTATTTGTCCTTTGCCGTGTAAACACAGCCTAAGGCTAGGTTCACACGGCTTAATTGCGGAACGTAATTACGCCGTGTGGCCGGCACCTCGCCGGCTCATAGACATTCATTACCAGCGGCGCATATACGCCGCTGGTAATTCACATGTCAATTATCTCCCCCCCTCGGCGTATTCGCCGAGCAGGGAGAGGAGACGTAATCCATAGTTCTCTGAGAACTGTGGATTACCGTAGTTACTAGGACGTATTCAGCCCGTAATTTGCGCACTCCGGTACGTAATTACGGACTGAAATAAGTCTAGGTTTAAGCCGTGTGAACATGGCCCAAGGGACACAGCACTGGAAACAGCATGTCTGTCACTAGCTTGTGCTGTCGTCAGCAAAGGGGGCATAACCTATGTGACCGGTTTCCTTTAAGACTTAGCAGCATCTGCAGCTATTAGGCCCTGGCTGTCACATGACCAGCAGCGCCAGGAAGGCTTCCTACTAATGTGTATAAACAGCACACAGACCGGCAGCAATGGTAATAAACTGACAGGCGTCTCTTCACATGCGTAGTTGCACATTCTGCACATCCATGTAGAGATAGATAGCTAGTTGTTTACAGTTGGCGGGAAAAAAAATTATTATTAACCAGAGTAGTTTTTCTCTCCTGGTTCCTAGGTTACCGACCACCTCTCTGCTCTAGCAGCAGTGCCCTGACCACTCCCTGGGTCTCTACAGCAGGACTAGAGCATGCTTTTTAGTTTGTTACTCAGGGAGAGCTCAGTAGCCCTGTGCTGTCCAGCCAAGGCTCTAGAGCACACAGCTGCGGAGTGACATATCTGTGTCTTTGCATAAAATAACTGAATGTAGAAGAACCAAAACCGCTTTTCCTAGCAGCACACAAGTTTTTTCCCTCTCACTAAACTACAATTTTCTCTACATTTATGTTTTTGAAGCAATACTAAATATTTCTGTATCCCCTCAAAGAGGTTTCCTCTCAAGATAAATACAGCTCTGCTAGCTCACACTTCTAGCCAAACATAAGACAGTCTACTTGGGTGTGGTTTTCTCTCCCCACAACCCATCTATCACCAATGTCCTGCCATCAGGCACAACTAGGAATAGAAGCTAGCAGAGTTGAAAGGTCACTGCTGTAAAACAACCCACAGCCTGTACAGGAAGTTGGACTGAAGCTGGCTGTGAAGAGCGGGTGCTCTCAAAACAGCCAGGTGAGAAAAACACCCTGAAGTCACATATAAGGGTATATAGTACGCGCTGCAATACGCCGGGTGTTTTGGAACCATGCACTGATCAGTGTGTAATTCCAAAGCACGGGGGTGGCCGGGTGCCGGCCCTAAAGATCTTCACTGTCAGCGGCGCGTAGTCGCCGCAAACAATTCACATGTTAATTCTCCCCCCGCATGTACAATACGACACATAATGAGAGCTATGAATTACCGTAATTGCAGCACGCATTTCGCCACGTATAATGCGCAATATGCGGCATTTTAAGCCGTGTGAACATACCCTAAGACATGCACAGGCTAAGCTACATAATTATATTTTGGCTGTCTGAAACCAACACTACAAGAACTTACTGTATACATTGAATAACAAACAAGTATACAGTAAAGACCCTCTAATGGTGACTAAAAGCACATAGAATATTACTTCAATATCTATGCAGGTGATCCAAATCTCATCTTTAAAGCAGTCATAACTCTAATTTTAAGAAATCAAATTAGGACAGAATTTTTGACCTAAATTAAAATTAGTGTAAAAGTGTGACTGACTTCAATGGCAAGTGCCCAAAAGCAGCTTAACTGACAAACCCTTTAAACACCTAAAAATGCCAGATCACTATTCTCTCGGTGATCCGAACAGAAATAAGTATAAAGTCTATACACATCACAGTACACTGGTGCATTTTCTCACCATACTGAGCGATACGGATTAAAACAGAACAAAGTACATTTGAAAAATAGGACTCCAAACAAAATTAAGGAGAAAAAAAAAAACAAACTCCAAAATGATTGGTCACACGGACGCTGATTTTGGTTACGAGCGAGTGGGTAATTTTCATATCGGGTTTTGCTCTGCCAGGGCGGGTACCCCAAGGAGATAAGTACTGGGGTAAAAACACAAGTTTCTTTGGAGGGAGTATATTTTAAAGCAATTGTTGATGAATAAAAGGGTTTCAGCTTCATATCCTTTTGGATTCATGAACAGAAAGAATTTTTCACGACCAGCCTTTAACCTTCCCAAAGCCCTTGGAGATCAACCCCCCGTATCCTGAGGTCCCCCCATAAAGGATATCCCCTTTTTATACCCCAAGAGAAAACTTTGTTGAATGGTCAAAGGAGGGGCAAAAGCGAAGGAGTTCCGCCCCCCATATTTTTTCTAATTCAAGTAATGGATACAGTTCATACTCAAGTTATGTGGCTGGCAAGGACTTTAATGAGAAAATATTGGAAGGATTAAAGCTATAGGCTTAACTAAAAATGTAACTGTAGCTGCTTAATGCATTCAGCCATAACGGCTATATTGTTATATTACAGATATAGGTTATGCCAAGTTACACTGCTTGTTGAGAAGAATCTGCGGCCATCCCTAACAGGTATGTTTTAGTGAATACTAGTATTTTCCATGAGATAACAATTCTGGAGATTTCCTTAAATTTCTGTTGTGGGTTTCTTTGGTCTTTCCCCCTAGAATTTCATTACCAATCTGTCAGCTGGGTGTTACAAATTGGGGCTGTGTGCCTGCACAGTCCAATAGTATCTGATCAGTCCTGAAAGAGTTATTGTGTACAGAGACACACCCCTTTGAATACTGGAATAGTGTAACACCCAGATGACTGATTCTGTAACACATTTCTAGAAGGAATAGGAGAGCAACAGCACAACACAGAGTTCTAAGAGAATATGCTTCAGATTTGTTATTTTATGAGGGAACATAAGTATTTACAAAAACTGACAAGTCAGGAGATGTAACAGGTCCTCTTTAAAGGAAAACTCCAGTGTCACATGATGTTAAGAAGGGAGGTCTCACCACATTTATTAGCTTTAACCATGTAGGCAAAGGTAAATAAAGAATATTACCAAATACATTGCAGTTATGATTTTGCTTCATCGCTTATCTCCTGTTTGTTTACATAAGTGTCTCAGATTACTGACCATCTCTCCCTGTTTTAGCAGCCCTGGCCTGGAGGGTAACCTCTCTCCCTGAAGTGTCTTATCAGCAGCACAGGAGCTTGTTTATTCATGTTACTTACAGACTTTAACCCTTTAGAGTGCAGTAGCCATGTGCCCTGCAGTTTAAACCCCTCCATTACTAATATCCCTCTAAGGCCATGTTCACACGGCTTAAAATGGGCCGTATTTCGGTCCGTAATTACGCGCCGGAGTGCGCAAATTACGGGCTGAAAACGGCCCAGTCATTACGGTAATCCACAGTTCTCATAGAGAACTATGGATTACGTCTCCTTTCCCTGCTCGGCGAATCCGCCGGGCGGGGAGATACTTGATATGGGAATTACCAGCGGCGTAATGCAAGTCTATGGGCCGGCGGAGTGCCGGCCCCCCGCTCACTCCCCCACGGCGTAATTGTGGGGCGTAATTACGTCCCGCAGTTAAGCCGTGTGAACATAGCCTAAGGGCTAGTTCACACGGCTTATTGCCGGCGTAATTGCGGGGACGGATTTCGGCCCGCAATTACGCCGGCAGCCGTGCAGCGGGGCGGCGGCAGCTCCCCGGCCCCATAGACTGTCATTATCTACGGCGCGTATACGCCGTAAGGCCTCGTTCACACGGCTTATTCTGGGACAGATTGAGGCCGTACTGCGCGCAGTATTTGCGCTTCAGTACGGCTCCAATCCGTCCCTGTCATTACGGTAATCCACTGCTCTCAGAGAACTGTGGATTCCGTCGCTCCTCCCCGCTCGGCGAACCCGCCGGGTGGGGAGAAAGTGACCTGCACATTATTTACGGCGCGTACGCGCCGTAAATAATGCATGGTCTATGGGGCCGGCGGGCAGCGCCCCCGATTCAAGCCATATTGCGGGTGGGATCCGTCCCGCAATTACGGCTTGAATAAGCCGTGTGAACACAGCCTAAATAATTCACGTCACTTTCTTCCCCCGCGGCGGATTCGCTGAGCGGGGAGGAGAGACGGAATCCATAGTTCTCTATGAGAACTGTGGATTACCGTAGTTACTAGGACGGATTGGAGCCGTACTGCAGCGCAAATCCGGCGCGCAGCATGGCTCCAATCAGTCCCAGAATAAGCCATGTGAACGAGGCCTAACAGGCTCAGCTAAAAATGGAGCCGATATGCCAATCCCTGCTACAGAACTGCCCAGAGCCTTAACAGGAAGTGAGAGCCTGAAACTGGTGTTTTCTCTGTTAAACAGCCCAATGAGAAAACCTCGGAGGTCGATCATCAGCATAAAGTTAAAGGGGTTGTCTCACTACAAGAATTGCTTTTTATGTTAAAGATCTTGCAAAAACAAGTCACTTAAAATATATGTCCACAGTAATGGACATATATTGCAGAGATCTCCCCTCTTTTATGGGCTGCATTAGCTTCTCGGGTTGCTATAGCTACAGACCTGGCGGAAGCCAGTAAACACGCCCCCAAATTCAAAAAGAAACCAAGAAAACAGGACTGAGGTAAGATGAATCAATGTAGTGAGACAACTCCTTTAAGTTTAGACCCGTAAGAATAACACATTTGGTAGGGCAGCGTGAAACTTGGAGGCGCTAAGGGTCATATAACTAGCCAGCTAATGTATTTTGTAGGGACAGGAAAGATAGAAGAGAGTCTAAGATTGGTTGACTAGGGAAATGTGTCAAGAAAAGGAGCACCACAGCCTGCTACAGTGTAGAAACCATCCCACAGCTGTCAGCTATAGAGAATATGAAAATTCTAAAAATGCACACAGAGCACTTATGCAATGGATATGCTAGATGTTAACTACCTTTTCATTTGTGATGGAGTTTTACTTTAACAAGCGGCACAGATACCCATTGCTAAAATTTAATTTAAAGAAAAAAAAAAACAAAACAAAAAAAAAAAAAACACACAACACACAAAACAATATTTCTGGGCTTTTAGTCACAGAAAGCTCCCCAAGTGTTACTAGCATTTATTCACATCACACAACAATTCATAGATTATTCAGAATGAGTTTACCCGAAGAAGAGGGATCTCCATCTCCACAAAGCTTTAAAATAAGAATAAATAAAGCCGAAAAACAATCTCTTTCTCCCTTTCATACCTGAAATTGGGCAGTTTCTCTGCACACACCTTTTCATACTAGTGGAAAATGAACCATAGATTACATCAATTTGAATTCTATATTTAAAGAAGGTGACAACACGATGAAATACCGACGACCGCCCATCAAGCTTAATCATTCAGGTTTGTGTCTAGTGTGCGATTTTTCATTTATTCAATAGAGCCCATCATTTCTTAAAATTCCTTATTGCCACTATTGTTTTTCAAATTCCTAAATGCATTAGTGCAAAATATACAACTACACAGCGGTCCCCTTCGTGCCTTGCAATGCTTTGATTTAAATCTGTATTACCGGTCCCATTAGCAGTACACAACACAAGTAGTAGTTTGCCACGCTAACAACGGCCATTAATGCTCTTTGCATGAGAAAGTTTGACCAAATACTAGCTCTAAGGATAGGGGCCAAATTTTCAAAACAGTAATGGCAAAACTCTTCCAGTGGATGCATTTGCATAGTCATATGTTTCCAAGATTCCCTGTTCTCCAGTTTTTAGTATATTACGATCAGATATCAGGGGAAGGGATGAAAGAAAAGGACACCTCATCAAAATATAAAGAATGAACATTGTTTACAAAAATGGTTACGCAAAAGCACCCAGCGGGGAGAAAAAAATGGCCACCACCACATAACTGATCGCTGAACGGAGGAAGTGTTATTATTAGCAGAATCTAAAGAAAACTAGATGTGCAGCATATTTTATCTACAAATTACCGTAATGAATGGGCCGTTTTCAGCCCGTAATTTGCGCACTTCGGCACGTAATTACGGACCGAAATACGGCCCATTTTAAGCCGTGTGAACATGGCCTAAGACCTGCACATCATTGTTGAAGATTTGGGACCTCCTTTATTAAGAATGACGAAAAAAATGGCACAGAAAGTTGGGCTATTTTTTCCCATCAAAGCAATGGACACCATAGCGAAAACCAGACGGACCATATTGACGCCACTGGTATCAGTTTTGAAATGGAACCTCACATGCAGATATGAAACGGGTCCAAAAACACACATTACTTCTGGCAAGGAAACCTATAGCAATTTTATGCTGTCTGGTTCTGGCAGCATGAACCAGCTGACCGGTTTCTTTTAAAAATAATGTATAATAAATTAAATTTATCAAGTCTATTTTGTATTTTCCCCAATAACTTTCCCATGTTGGATGTTCAAACAGTCTTCATGCAGGCAAGCAGTATAAATGGCATTCATGGTCATGTCTATCTGCTAATACAGTCCCATACAGCACATCTTCATTCTTCCGTCCGAAAACGGACGGAATATGAACAAGTGAAGGGGGAGAGATTTTCTCCGCTCATCGGAGAAAAGCCGTCCCCCTGCGGCCATGTGCACGGCACAAAAACCGGTCAGATAAACCAACCGGTATTTGTCCTGTGCCGTGGGGATGCGCCCTTTGGGAAGTAATGTGTACACAGCCTTCTTTACTATGCTTAGAATTTATTTGCCTCATTAGGCCACAGATACTATAAAACAGACCTGTGACCATTTTTTTAAATAAATAAATGCAGTTCTACACATTAATCTTTAGCACCCTTAATACTGATGCGAAAGAAGTGCAGAAAAAAATATTCAGTGCTGCAAGGGACATGCACAATACCTCCTTGACAAGGTCTTGTTAGCTTGGACAGTGTCGGGGCAGCTTTCCCAGCCTGATCTCTCAAGAATACCATCTTCTCATCTCATACAGACTACAGGACTGCCTGCAGAAGAGAATGATAATAAGTAATGGTCTCATTGAGATCATGCTCAATTCTCTTCTGCAGGCAGATGGCCACGCTTCACACGAGAGAGCACCATCATGTAGTGAGATTATAGCATTCTCACGAGTCCCCTTTGAATTCCTTCACTCCTCTAATAATAATAATAATGACACGACTCTGCCGACTACATCCCATTCTACACTGAAAAGCTGAGATGTAAGCTGTAGGAAATACAGTGTATGCTCCAGTGGACAGTGTGAAACTTTTATATGGATAGTCACATATATAACGTTGAAATAATATTTTCTGCCATTACATCCCTTTTAACAGTACCTACACCATAGGCCTCATATACCAAGCTCCCATAAGAAAAAAAATATAGGGCCTCAAAGAATCCACTGCATCCAAAATTCGAAATCAAGCAAATTTGCCTAACAATATCCTTCTATTTTATGTATATAACTCCTGTGCAGACTAATGTAGGTTGGTTACAAATGAAACCTTGGTGTTCAGGGTAGGTTGGGCAAATAGTGATCTACTGACTGTGGCATCTAAGTGGTTTAGAAAGCAGCCACTAACACAGGTGGCAGTAGCAGTCAACTATCGGTACATGTAAGGCTATGTTCACACTGCTTATTTTGGGGCACATCTTGCTGCGTATTTCGCAGTGTACTGCGCTCTAATACGGTAATCCATAGAACTCAGAACTATGGATTACGCCTCCTCTCCCTGCTCGTACAATACGATCGTAGCGTGCGTGCGGGGAGATAAGCGACATGTCTGTCGCATCACAGGAGTACGCGCCGATCAGCGCGACTCCTAAACACCCTGCGTACTTGCGGGGCATTAAGCCGTGTGAACATACCCCAAGTCAAATGTTAGAGAGGCCTTAACTGTGGAAAAGTATAGGTCTGCATAGGAGCTGTAGGCACAAAATAGTCGAGTAAAATTATCCTGTTTTAAAGAAGCCTCAGTTTTTAGATACAGTGGAGCAATAGAAAGAAACCCTCCCTCCCCCCCCCCAACAAAATATACCCTTTTAAACATTTTTTTTTCCTAGGGAAACAACCCACATCCCTGAAATTTTCCCAAAGCACTTTGTCGGTTTAACGTACTAAAAGGTAACTGGCAAAGGTCCTTGGTAAAACAAAAAGGTGAGAAACAAAACAAGAAAAAAAAGGAAATTAAAATGGAATGGGGTTTTATAACAAATTGATGCATAGGGTTCAACGAATTTTTCTGTTGGGGTAAAATAGGTTAAAATATAGTGTGCATGTTTAATTCCCCACATACAGAAATAGAATTTATAATAGGGCTTTTCCTAGCTCAAAGTGATGTAATGTTGCAAGAATATGGTCATTCAGAGTTTGCCATCTGGGACCTGAGGAATTCGGCCGCAGCCCTTCACTATTTCTCCCTGCACAGGTTCCAACAACTTGAATGAAACTGTATTGCAGTCGCTCTGTAGAGCAGGTGGCCTAAGAACGGCTGAGCAGGGACAAATGCAGTGCTTGATAAGGGCTGGAGATCCTTCATTATCAGGACTATTGAGTGTCCTGAAGTCAGACTCCCAACTATTGTATTTCAGGGCAGACCTGCACAACTTTTCAGGATGTGGGCCCACCCAAGTTGGGGTGGGGGTTACAAAAAAGCCCACCCTTTGGATGCCAAACGGGCCACATTTGTGAAGGCTTTGTTTAAAGGAATTACATATTTTTTAAAATGGGGGAATCCCCCTTTTAAAAACAAAGCAAAAAAAGGAATTTTTTTTCAAAGGGTTTCAGTTTATCCTGTAACCCTTGCGGGGCAGACGGGGGGGTTCTCAGAAAATTTAAAAACCCTTTTCCCCGAAAAAAGGACTTCCCCAAAAAAGTAGTGCCATTTTTTTTTAGCAATCAAGTTTAAATGCTTTTTCGGGGATTTTTTTTTTTTTTTTTTTTTTTGGAAATCAATAAAGGAAATTTTTTAAGGAAAAAATAAAACCCTTTTAAAAAAGTTTATTTTCCTTTAGGAGAAAAAAATTAATATAAGCCGGCTTTTTGGGGGGGGTAAAGGAAAACATATCTTCTTCTTCATTTGGGAAAAAAATTTAAAAATTGGGCCTGAGGGAAAAGGGGTCGGCCCCTGTTCACACCTCTCAGTGGCAGCCAGATGTAACAAGTGAACAAAATTCTAAACCATTTTATTTTTCACAAGGTTTCTAGAGCTTGTGCAATTTCTTCCTAATCTATAGTAAGCAACATCCATTGCATTTTGGGTTTTTGGTTTCACATGCGTTGCTAGAAGTAGTGTGGTTCTAGGAACATTTCCTATAGCAGTTTAACGGATTTTGCATCACTGTACCATACTGTTAGGAAGTATACACAATAGCTTTCCCTTTAACCAGGAGGTGGGCAATATGGACCGGTCACGTCTTCAAAGAAGAACACCCTCAAGAGGTGTCTCTGCCCTACAATATTTTAAGTCCTTAGTTTTGATATGGATGCAACATGATTAGACCATAGCCTATTTTGGAGTTGTACATAGCCATACAGAGGCAGAAAAAAAAAAAAAAAAGTGGTTTTACATTTCGACAATTAACTGCAATAAAAAATTAAATAGGCTGTTTACTGTCCATAAGGTACAACAAAGCATGTTTTACACTAAATGATTGCATGTCTCCCATACCACATTCAAAATTATATATAATCTATCTTTTCTGAATAGATTTGAAATACACTGTTCAGTGCAAAAACTGAAGCAGCACTGAAGAATGGATACAACCATCCACATTTCATTACACGCTCCAAAAAAAAGACACATTCCTGAAGAGTAAAAAGCATGTTAATGGGAGATACAGGAGGATTTGGGATATGCAGGACAAGAAGGTGTAACACCTGTCTGAGGTATTGGGGTGATCACTTTATGCAAGACTTGGATGGCAGTGCAGACAACAAATAGGTTCAGGATGACCTGGAAGCTCCCTTTTAACTGGCCAGCAATTTAAAAGAACAAATTCAATACCGCTTCTAGAATATTTGCCACAGGCGAATATTCATAAGAAAAAACAAAATTTAAAATAAAAATATACAAACACACCTACAACAATTGAAACAACATTTCTGTTCTGTTGTCAGCCTTCCTCAGGATGCATTGGAGAACTAAAAAGGTGTTCGTTATGGAACACACAGGACTGGGTTCCCCTGCTCAGGTCTTGGGGCATTCATTTGAAAGCAAGGCATCAGCCTTTGTGCACAACCAGATTTGCCACCTTGTTAGTTGAATTAATACCCCCCCCCCCCTCCCAACAGTCACCTTAGACAAGAATTAATCACATGCCGCTACTTGAATGTGATCCCCTTGGGGCAGTGCAGAACACATCCTTCCAAAAGCCATCAATATAAAAATAAAGCAATCCCACAGCACCCTTTATGTAAAGTTTTGTAACACGGTAATGAGAGATCCCAACGCCAGCAGAAATGAGAGGTTGGGAGCATATATGATCCTGCCTCAGGCTACTCCTTCAGCAAATTTGGGAACTTTTGGCTCACTGCCTTATACCATACTCCCCCAAACAATTCCTATCGGTCATGAAGGTTAGAAGGTTTGTGGAATGCTCTTGGTGCAAGTCTCTTGGCGGTGGCCCCGCAACAGGGGACCCAACACTCTATTCATACGTCACCTACGGGAAAGAACTCCCCCTTGTAGTATGATGTTTCCGGAGAGTGCTAATTCTCTTCAATAAGATTTAAATCCAGGTCCGCAATATCATGCTGGAAGAGCATTGCCTGGGGGCAAGACGAGTGATCCCTCCTACCCATATCTTCTTCCCTAAGTGCCCAAAGTGCGTTTGACAGGATTTCCCGGGAAATGCAAGAGATCCCCATAAAGCCATAAAAGGAGAAGAGTGCTTCGTCAAATTGCCAAGAAAAAACAGCACCAGCATTCTGCAAACAGAAGAAACCATCAGTTAGTGAAAACCTAGGTTTTAAACAGAATTTTTTAGAATTTTTTTTTTTTAAACAAACATCACCTGGTTCATCTTGTAGAAGTCCAGAGAAGGACGATGCCACCGTGTATCTTCCTCGTGCCTTCGCTTGATTCCACATTTCCTTGTGTCAAGGTCACAAGGCTGGGACTGGCTGCGGGGCAAACATTGCTGTCGCCGGACCAGCTCTGGTGTGGAAGGTGGGGAGTGGGCTGAGGGGAAACCGTCCTGATCCCTTTATAAAAACAGGAGAGAGGGAAAACCGGCGCTGCAATGGAAAGCAGCTTGGACCTTCTGTGTTCTCCCAGAATATAGTGGTTGGGGAAAGGGAGTAGGGACACGGTGACTCCCGGCACAAAGCCAGGCTAAAGAAGGGAGGGCTGTTGGCTTGGATGCAGCGAAAAGAGGCACTGGGGTCATTTCGGAACCTGAGATTGGAGACCCCTGGGGTTGGACTTTGTTTTGACTCCCAGTACTGCTAAAACCCCCCACCCTGTTACATCTCTCTTAAACAGGAGCCCAAAACTTTAGACCATTTGGCCCCCAAATGGCCTCCAGCGTGTAGGTTTCCCCCGGGCATGATAAGGAGCGGCAGTGTCTTTTTGTAGGTGGGGCCGGAGGTGCTGCAGAGCTCCCCTCCTCAGGTGCTTGTGAAGGGCTCCTGCTGTTTGGCGAGCTCTCTCTACTGAAAACGGGTAAATGAAGACTTAGACTGGAGAGGTGATGGCAACCAGGTCGGATTCCTTCTTCAAGTTCAATCTGCGGACAATGACTGACAAGCCCCCAGGAGCGTTCCTCTGTTAAAAAGGAGAATAGTGTTAGAGATCACAATAAGAGACCTTAAAAAAAAAAAAATTACGTTATATTATGCATAGAGCTAAAACACTAAAGTCTTCTTTGCTGGGTAAGGGCAAAGTTCTGCAACAAATATTTTTACAGTACTGAAGTGTTATAATTCATACTGTCTAAAGTCTTCACATTCTGTTAATATAGCTATTCTATTTTTGTTCTCTCATAGCAAATGAATTAAACAGAAGAAACAGAGAAGGCTAAACCTTCTCAACAAGATAACCAAAAATGTGGGGTTTTTGCCAACATTGGTTAAATCAATGTCATGGTAAGGTGGAAAAAAATAAATAAAAATGAATCAAGAACTTGGATCAAATGGTATGTTGTATAGAAGACATGGGAATAACATACACTTAACAGTAATTATTCGGAGTGGATTCCAGACGAGCACTAAATGCCGAAAATCCGCTATGTGAACATACCCTCAAGTGTGTAGTTTCCTCATATCCCGTGATCATGGATGCTTTTTCTATAGTTTACCTATGCAGAGCAGAACTATGAACTTCTGACCGGGATCATTGATAAAGCCATGGAATCAATCCTTGGCACCAAGATTGACAAATTTACTTCTACAATAGCATTTAAAGATTTTGAACAACCACCAGTAAATTGAAAAGCAATGGACCTTCAAAATACACACCATACATGAAACCTTTCTAAACATCATCCATGTAAAAGTGGTCAAGGACCTCCCACCCACTCAATCCCATCTTGTAAATCAATGTCCTTCATGCAACAATTTCCATCTAAGGAGAGATCTTTGTTAGCCTTTTAGAAATCATATAACCTTATATACCAGAGCTCAGCTTCTCTCCTGTAACATATAACCCTATATATCACAGAGCTCAGCTTCTCTCCACTATCATATAACCCTATACAGGCATTCCCCAGGTTACAAACGGCATAGGGACTGCAGGTTTGTTAAGTTGAATCTGTATGTAAGTCGGAACAGGTATATTTATCAAATGTAACTCCAGAACAAAAAAAGGGATAGTGCAGGGAAGGTTTTTTTTTTTTTTTTAAATATTTGTTTTGCTGTCTGTGCCCCTGTTAAGAAGATTTCACCTCATTTTCACTTCATGTGTTGCTGTGGCATGCTGGACCTTGTCTTTCCCACATTTTCCTTCTATGGAACTACAAAGCCAGATGCACCAAAGTCTCCATTTAAAAATTTGGGGACAGATGTAAGTCGGAACAGTGTAAGTCGGGGACTGCCTGTATATCCCAGAGCTTGGCATCTATTTCAATTTCCTTCTAAAGTGTTAACAACACATTTTAATTTTCAAAGGCTTTTGTTACTTGATTGGGGCTCTGCTTGGAGCCTCCTTTGCATATTCTGTTAACTGGAAAAAAAAAAAAAAAAAAGTGTTGCAAAGAGGTTTTTTTTTTTCCAGTCAGACACCATCACAGAAACTTATGGATCCCAAGCCAATGAGGTACAATGGGTGCCGCTGGTGTCCCTCATACTATGGACCCATAAATGGTTTCTGCTCCTATGAAGAAACATAAAAATGAAATTCAGAATGCAGCTGTGAACAAAAGGAAAAATATTAGTCGCAGGTGTGTAACCTTTAATAAGTTTGATGCAAATCACTCCAATGGCTTGACTTACTAAATATAGATGTTTGTCAGCAAACGTGAGAAAAGGATTGCTTTTGTTAAACCACTTACCAACTGTAAGGGCATGTCCCCACTGCACAGGTTTTTGGCCGGTTTGCGGTTTTTCCGACCGCCTGAAAAACCGGGCCCCAAAATGAACAATGGTGCTCTATGCAAAACCTGTGCAGCGTCCCCCCTGCACAGGGTTTTTGCGTCGGGCGGTTTGTGCCGGGGAAAAACCGGGACGGAATGTGTGCTTCTCAAGGGGTGGGGTGTTCTCCGCTAATCGCGGATAAAAGCCGTCCCCCCCGCGGCCATGGGGACGGCCGCAAAACAGGACAAATCCCGGCTGTGCAGTGGGAATGCGCACTAACTGTACATCATAATATTGGTAAGGGTATATGGAGCAGGCTTGCACATTGAGACTCCTCCATACCTGGCAGATGCCAGTTTGTTAATTACAACTTATTGCATAGGATCAAAGATAGCCTCAATCTCAGCCTTTTAACTAATTAGATGCAACAGTCAACACAGCAGCCCCTTCTAAGCTATTAGAAAACAGTGCAACAGCACAGCAGAGGACCAAAAAGAAGGCCGCCAGACCGGCCATCTTACTACTCCTAGAACACCCTGTCTGAAGCCCTGTAATGGTTCACCACAAAATATTAGTATTGCAGAATAGTGTATAAGCGATTGTGCCCCCTTAGAGGTCAAGTACCCAGGGAACTAATATACAACAGTTGATATGGATAAATCAGTTAGACCTGTTAGGGTATGTTCACATGGCTTAATTGCGGGGCGTACAGGCGTTCAGGAGTCGCGCTGATTGGCGCGTACACCTGCGACGCAGGGGGGCCCCAGCAGCCCACCGGCCCCATAGACATGCATGTCACTTATCTCCCCGCGCGTACAATACGATCGTATTGTACAAGCGGGGAGAGGAGGCTTAATCCATAGTTCTCTATGAGCACTGTGGATAACTGTAGTTATGGGGCGAATTTCTCTTGTACGGCGAAATGCGCCCCAAAATAAGCTGTGTGAACATACCCTTAAAAACAAAGTTATGCAAAGTGGATGCCTACAAAGAAAAATTCAACAATAATAACAAAAATAAAAAAAAAAAAAATATATAATTTATATTATATATATATATATATATCAAGCAAAATTTCTTTGTCACTTTGCCTCCCTAAAATTTGTAATATAAAGTGCTATCTTCAGGATATATGCAACCTACAGAATGATAACTGCACTTCAGCCACCAAAACGAAGTCTCAGAAAATAATAAACGTACTATCACATGGACCTGCAGAATAAAGGCAGCCATTTATACCACATATTGGATTCCAGAAATAAACCTCTCACAACAAAATAGCGCAACTGCTCAGTTTTTTCATGTTTCACCCCATAAATAAGGGATAGGAAAAAAAAAAAAAAAAATAAAAAAAAAATAATAATTATGACTCTTGGAAGGTGGGGAGGAAAAACTGATTTATAGTTAATCAAAAGTTGTTGCAGCAGCAATGCATTGTAGAAGTCACGATCACCATGTCAGGATATGCTCCAGGGTACAGCCTGGAAGCCCAACAAATACTTCCTCGCTATCATGACAGCACCCTATGATCACCAATGGGGTGCCCATGGAGACAAAAGGCAATCGCTTACTTTCTCAAACCCCTTGAATGTGCAGTTGCAATTAACCACAGCATTTAAAGGGGTTAAACGGGCGGGATCAGAGTAAAACACATCAAGGTCCTGCGCCAATATTACAAGATGGTTTTTTTCCTCTGCATGATTGCCTTGTTGCAAATATTTGAAATTTCTAACAACCCCTTTATATGGAACCTGTTAAATAAAACATTTATGGGTAACAATATAGAAAAAGCATTCTTCCTGTACAGACCGTGCAGCAGGAGATGCACGGCGCTTTATAAACAGCTAAAATGAGAGTCAATGGATGGAGACCTTTAGAAAGTACAGTCCCTTAGCTCAGAGACCAATGACAAAAGGGAAGAGGTGCACAGAATCTTATTTGTGTGTAAAGTTGCTCCCTTGCTACATCTATGCATCTAAAAGTACAAGAGCGTAATCATTATCTAGTTCACTTTAGAATACGATGATTCTGCTCAGTCAGAAGCTCTATTAGGAGCCGTTCACACGGCTTATTTCAGGGACGGACTGCAGCCGTATTGCGCTGCAATCCGTCCCAGCCATTATGGTAATCCGCAGGTCTCAGAGAACTACAGTTAGGGCCAGAAATATTTGGACAGTGACAAAGATTTGCGAGTTGGGCTCTGCCTTGCCACCACATTGGATTTGAAATTAAACCTCTAACAAACAGGAATTTCAAGTGAGAATTGTAACGTTTAATTTGATGGGTTACAACAAAAATTATCTGGATAGATAAAATGTAGGAATTGTAACACATTTACTTTACAAAAAAACACTCCCCATTTTAGGAGCTCAAAGAAGTAATTGGACAAAAACATAACCCAACCAAAATTATTTTTAGTTTCAAGATTTTGTGGCGAATCTTTGGAAGGCAATTCTCTGCCTTAAGTCTTAGAACACCATGGACATCACCACAACGCTGGGTTTTCCTCATTCTAATGCTTTGCCAGGCCTTTACGACCGCCAGCATTCAGGTCTGCTTGTTTGTGGGTTCTTTCCGTCTTAAGTCTGGATTTGAGGCAAGTGAAATGCACTTTAGCTCAAATGGGTTGAGATTGGTGATTGACTTGGCCATTGCGTATGTTCCACTTTTTAGGCACTCTTGAACTCCCTGGGTGCTTAGGCTGTATGCTTGGGGTCATTGATCCATTTGTCCATTTGGAAGCGCCAGTCCGAATCAACTTTACCAGCATTTGGCTGAATCTGGGCTGAAATGTTTCTATCCCGGTACACTTTCAGAATTCATCCGGGCTACTCTTGTCTGCTGTTATGTCATCAATAAACACAAGTGAACCAGTGCCATTTAAACGCCTTGCATCGCCCATGCCATCCGTTTGCCTCCACCTTGTTTTAATGAGCGATGTGGTGTGCCTTGGATCATGTGCCGTTCCCATATTCTTCCCCAAACTTTTTTCTTCCCATCATTATGGTACTGGTTGATCTTTTTCTCATCTCGTCCATAGAATACTTTTCCAGAAAACTGAGCTGGCGTCTTGTGGTGTTGTTCGGCACTTTAACTCTGGCCCTGTCTATTTCTGGCATAGATGAAATGGTTTGCATCTAGATGTGAACCTTTTGTATATATTTTCATGGAGTGTTCTCTTTACTGTTGACTTAGAGGAGCCAGATCCACCTACTTCACGGAGTGTGTTTCTGGACTTCAGTTGGATATTGTTGAACGGGTACTTCTTTCACCAAAGAAAGTATGCGGCGGATCATCCACCCACTGTTGCCATCCGTGGACTCACACAGGCCTTTTGGGACGGTTCCCAAGCTCACAGTCAAATTCCTTTTTTTCAGAATTGTACACGACTGTTGATTTTGCTAATCCAAGTATGTCTATCTCTTGATGGCGATTTTGTTCTTTTTTTTCACTAGCTCAGGATGGTCTGATTTCACATCAATTGAGAGTTCCTTTGACCGCATGTTGTCTGGTCCAGCAACAGCTTCCCAAATGCAAAACCAACAACACCTGGAATCAACCCCATGGACCTTTTAACTACTTCCATTGGATTACAGGTTAACAAGGGAGAAGCCTTCAGATGTTAATTGCAGCCCTTAGAGTCCATTGTCCAATTTACTTTTCGGTTCCCCTTAAAAAAAAGAGGAGCCAATGCTTCTACATTAGCTATGATTCCGAAACCCTTTCTCCAATTTGGATGTGGAAATCATATGGCAGCTGGGAGTGTGCACTTTCAGGCCCATATTATATATACGATTTTCTAGTTCTGAACATGTTTTTGAAAACAGCTAAAATAACAAAACTTGTGTCCACTGTCCAATTAATTTCCTGGCACCTAACCTTAAGGGTTCCGTCTCTCCTAGCCGCATGGCGAATCCGCCGGGCGGGGAGAAAGTGACATTCACATTATCCCGGCGGGATACGCGCCGTGGATAATTAAAGTCTATGGGGCCGGGGAGCTGCGCCCCCACCCCGCCCCTTATTCAAGCCGGAATTGCGGGCGGAATCCGTCCCGCAATTACGGTTTGAATAAGCCGTGTGAACTGGCCCTTAGACTACAGTTACCAAATCTCAATAGGGTTGAGGTAAGGCCATTCTTTTATGAACTTTGGGTTACTGTTTTGTTGCATCATCCAATGCCTCTTCACCTTTAGGGCACTGACTGCAACCCCCTAGATTCTCCTGTAAAACACCTTTTAATACACCTTTTGAGTCATTGTTCTCTCCAGAAGTACAAGGTATCCAGCTCTTGAAGAACCAAAGCAGTTCCAAACCATGATGCACCCTTCACCATACTTCACAGTTGGCATGGTGCTTTGGTATTGTTGGGCAGTGTTCTTTTTCCTCTAAACAGACTTGTACTAAAATGTACCCCAAAAATAAATTTGAACAACTCTGCAGCCCATCTTGAGTTTGCCTGAAGGCACCTGGAGATTCCACCATGTTTATGGGAAAACCTTCTAAGGACAGATGAGACAAGAGGAATATGTTCACAAAAATGTTCAATGCTATAGTGGAAAAAGAACACTGCCCACCAAACCCACATCCAAACTGAAGCATGCAGAAAGAAGCATTGTGGTTTGGGCGGTTTTTGTGACCTCCGGACCTGGACATCTTCCAATCATTCAGGGAACAATTTATTTAAAGGTTTATTGAAATATTTTACAGGAGAATGTAAAAGCAGCAGTCTTAAGACTTCATGCTGAAGAGGCACTGTGTTCTTTGGGTGACCCAAGTAAATGAACTAAACAATGATTGGAAAATGACTTGAAACCCCTGAGTGGAAGTCCAAACCTTAAATTGAATGTGTCATCAAAAATGACTCATTGTTTAATTCATGTTTTTATGTTAAACACATTTTAGGAATTTATTTTTCATATCACTTTCAATATTTTTTAATAATTCTTAAGTCTTGCAGTTTTCACTTCGTGAGATGCTTTACAGTAGCTTCATGAACATGGAAGACTTGAGGCTGACTCAGTCTCATTGACTTGTCTAGGAGAGTTTTCTAGTCATGCTCTGTGACCTGGGAAGAAGTCACAGGGAGTTAAAAGGGTGAACTGTGACTACCTCCTACTGTGACTGGTGGATCCGGTGTTATCTATTCACACTGGTGTCTCCTTTCAGTTTGACCCTCTTTGTGCTGATAATGAGCAGACAACTGAGAATCTTTCTGTACAGAACAGGAAGTGTCAGACTATTATTAGGCTTAGTGGCCAAAGTGAAAACTGCAGGACTTAAGAATTATTAAAAAATATTGAAAGGGATATGGAAAATTAAAAAAAATAAATAAACCAAAAATCCTAAAATGTGTTTAACATAAAAACGTGAGTTAAACAGTAAGTCATTTTTTATGACACATTCCCTTTAAACCTATGGAGATGCTGAGGCATGACCTGAAGGGGGCTGAGTATGCAAGGCACCCTGGAAAGATTGATGATTTTCAACATATTTCCAGGGATAAATGGTTCAAAATTCCTCTTTAATGCTGTGCAAATACTATTTGCAGGAATAGGAAACAGGTGCCAAGTTAACGTATATCTAGCTCCAGAACAGTGAACACACTCCTAACAGGCTGTTTGAAAAAGATTAAAACCACGTAAATGTAGTGCAAGGTCCTGGTAAACACAAAGCAGGAGGATAAATACCTTGCATATAAGAGTTGTTGCTAAATAAATACAGTATTTAAAAGGAACTTCTTCTTGGCCAAAACAGAGTTTAAGAGAAAAAAAAATAATTTTTGTTTTTTTGGCCCTAATAAAATAAACTGTTCTAAAATCCACTGTAATACGGCGGATTATAGAACAGTTCAATAAACAGACGGTTTGAAAACCAGACAATAGAAACTTTGAGCTGTGTAGACTACAGCTCAGATTTTCTATTGTGGTTTAGGGGCACTGGTTTACAGTCGGATTTAAAATACTGACTCGCTAATGTTCTGCCCAGGTTCGTTTCGCTGTAAGGCCTCGTTTACATGGCTAATTCTGGGACGGATTTCAGCCGTATTGCGCTCCAATACGGCTGAAACCCATCCCAGGCATTACGGTAATCCACAGTTCTCAGAGAACTATGGATTCCGTCTCCTCTTCCCGCTGGGGGAATACGCCGAGCGGGGAGAAAGTGCCGGGATATGCGCCGTAGTTAATGGATGTCTATGGGGCCGGCGAGCTGCGAGCCCCCAGCCGCACGGCACACGCTGTAATTGCGGGGCGAAATCCATACCGCAATTACGGCGTGAATAAGCCGTATAATATGATGTTACCTTAATCAACTGTGGAGCCCAGTTCTAGAAGGTTTCTACCAATTAGCATTCACTGCGCCATGGTCCCATTTAACTCTTCAATGTATGGGCCACACAGAATTCTGTGGGAAGAGGTTTCTGGTCTCTTCCACTTCTGAACTGGCATATCACTGCTGCAGTGGTCACGTGCCTCTCATCACCATTCAAAACTGTACAGCTCAAAACGGTAATTTAAGTGGAGGTACGTGACTGCTGCAGCGGTGACATTCTCATTCAAAAGTAGACAGAAATTAAGACCACAAGGAATGCTGGAACAGAGGACCAGGGGAAGGGGAGTAATTTATTTCTATTCCTTTATGGGGCTCCAGGAACATTTTTTTTTTCTGTAGGCTATGGATGACCTCTTTATTTTGTAAAAAAAGTGCAGTTACTCAAGATTCTTCCTGGCTGCATTAAGGGGGATGTATTGCTTCATCAGTTGGGCTGTTTTCTTGAAGCTTGATTCTCTCATTTCCTGAAATCCAGGGGCGTTTCTTCTCCTCCCAGCTGGGTGTTTCTTAACTGAAGGGGGATGACATCATTCCCCCTTCACTGTTCATGCTCGCTCCCGAGTCATTGTGTTTCCCCTGCCCTCTCCGAGTCCACATGTCACTGTGTCCTCTCCCTATGCAGTCTTATTTTGTAAGAGCCGTTTACATACATACCACAGGCCTGCATTCAGTCTAGACAGCCTTCTATGAACTCAGAGCACTGATCTCTTCTCCTCTCACAGCTGGAAGTTTGTTACAGTTAAATCCAGTCTTCTACGAACTCATCCAGCGCAGTACATATCTCCCTGCTATGTTTACACACAGGAGCATTTAGGCACCGAGGCCTAATTCTGTTTTCTGATTGTAGAAACAGCTGCAGTGTTAGTGTGTTTCTTCTGGCTGGGCAGAGTGAAATGTTGCCGGCCCCTTATTCTGAGAGAGAGAGGCAGGAATGCACGCTCCCGTGAATAGGGCCGAGGGCCAGACAGAATGTTAATTAGTAGAGCCGTCAGCCAATGACATGAAAGGAGGAGGAATCCGACCGGCACTGGGTAACTGTATTTACAGAAACAGAAGATAAGGCAGACTGTGAAAACTAGATAGCTTTGCTAATGACATCCAATTGCAAAGTTGCTTGTTTTCACTGTCCCCTTATTCTGAAGACCATTTAATGAAATGATACAACCCCTTTAAGACCATTACTGACAACTGTTGTAACTAAATGACAGTCACTGTACAGACCCCAGAATACTGCCCCGAATTGTCACAGAAACAGTTCTATTAATGTGCTAAAAATTAGGATCCCCACAAACGTATTCTGAAGTATTTGATGTGCGGCTCATGCATTATTCACATTTAACCCTTTGGGACATATGGCACAGGCTCAGAAGTGGGGTCTGCTCCAAATGTGGCAGGTGCTGGCAGTGTTATAAAGGCGATGCCTGCTAACATCAAAGCATCGAGTTCTAATAATGACCACAGCATCTGAGAGGACAGAGTGAGGGGGCTTCTTCCATCGTCTGATCAGCTGTTTTATAAAGCGATCACAGGGTGACTTCCATCGGTCAAGGCTGTTGGTTGTTTAGTGAACACCTACAGGCCTGCCTTTTTAATACTTCTATTCTACCCCATTGTAGTATATTGTACAAAAACACATTTAGGGGAAGGGTTTAATATACAAAAAAATTAGGCTTCTTATATAGAAAGAAAATATTTTTCAAAAGCAGTGAACCAAAATTATTTAAAATTGTATAGAACTACAATAGGACTGACCTACAAAATAAAAGTTGTCATTTTTATTCCCCAATAAGCGCTAAATAAAACGAAAAACGACAATTTAGTTTTTTTCCCTCCGTTCCGACAAATATCCGTCAAATTAATGGTGGCCAAAAGAAGAAAAAAAAAAACATACATGTCCTGCAAACAAAAACCTTATATTTACACAGACTGAAACCCAAATTTGTGACTCCGTATGTTCACAAGGCTTTTACACAATTTTTGGGCCGTATTTTGCGCCTAAATAAGCGTCCAAAACACCTGTGAACGCTTCCCCATAGACTGACAAAAAAAAAAAAAGAAAAAAAATCAGACAACGTGAGTGTTTTCAATTATTTGAGGCGTTTATGCCTCAGACAGTCTGCATCGTCTCCTTGTTCAAATTCTGCGCTCACAAGTGCGGATTTTGAACGAGAAAAGCAACCCGTTCCAGCGCGGACATGTCTACGCCGAACATTTAATTGTGTTATCGTCCTTTTAGAAGGAGTTAAAAGAAGAAGGAAAAAAAAGCCTGGTTGCATTGAAGGGTTAGACAGTTGTGACTAGGTTTCGGTTACTCTGTCCCACTCACTCCAGTTAAACAGAAAAGCAAGATTTTACGAGAGCTCAGTGTTGCCCTTTTCTTGAATAACCTCTGGAATGTCTTTCTTCACTTTGAAAGACTCCTATGATTAACATCGCCCTAAAATACAAGCTGTCTGTACAGGATAGTTTGCATTTCCTACTTAAAGATATGGAAACTGTCTAAAGCTACGTCTACACTGCAGTGACAAAGTACCGGTTGGATTCGGATTAAGAATCTGGACGGTATTTTATCATCTTTTCAGTGGATTTGGGGGACATTTCTGTCTGCGGTTTGTGGATTCGCAAGTCCACCTTAACCATTGAATAGCACCGCTTTAAAGGGGCAGAAGATTGCGCATGTTCCGAGTTTTTCGGAACGCTGCCAGTGTGAACATCCGTCCAGTAGACTACCATTAATTTGACAGACATTTCTATTGACGTCTTCAGGGACGGTTGACAGACTGTTATCAAATCTGAAAACCGACTAATAACCCTTGGCGCGTGGATGGACTCCAAGTGTAACATGGTCTATGTTGCCCACAGCAACCAATCAGAACTCAGCTTTCATTTTTCCAGAGCAGTAAGGCCGTGTTCACACGGCTTATTCCCGACAGATTTGTGAGCGCAATACGGCTCACAAATCCGCCGTGAATAAGGGGCGGGACGGGGGCGCCTCTCCCCGGCCCCATAGACTTGCATTATCCACGGCGCGTATTGCGCCTGGATAATGTGCATGTCACTTTTTCCCCGCCTGGCGGATTCGCTGAGCGGGGAGGAGCGACGGAATCCACTGATCTCTATGAGAGCAGTGGATAACCGTAATGACTCCCGACAGATTGGCGCCGTACTGAAGTGCAAATCTGGCGCGCAGTACGGCGCCAATCCGCGGCAAAATAAGCCGTGTGAACGAGGCCTAAAAGAAATGTAAGCTGCACTCCGATTGGGCCTCATTTATGAAAACGTAAGTGCAAGACTGGCCTTGTTGCCCATAGCAACCAATCTGTCACCTTGACAGTCCTTTGAAGCTGAAATATGGGTGTAATGCCCTAAGCTTCATTTTTCATCGCCTAAGGGTATGTTCACACAGCTTATTCGGGCGCGCATTTCGCAGTTTATTGCATGCTGCAATTATGGTAATCCATAGTTTTCAGAGAGCTATGGACTACGCATCGTCCCCCCACACGTACAATATTGTACGCGCGGGGGAGAACTGACATGTCAATTGTTTGCGGCAATTACGCGAACAATGCATGTCAATGGGGCTGACAGGCTGTCTCCCCTTCCCCCGTGCTTTGGATATATGCGCTGATCAGCGTGTGCTTCTAAAGCAACCGGCGTATTGCGGCACTAACTATATGCGCCGCAATACACCATCTGAACAAACGTGCCCAATTTTTTATGAAACTGGATTTAAAAAAAAAATAAATAAAATTATCCCGAAATCCTGCAGTTAACTTTTTTGGCCACTGAGCCTAATAACAGTCTGACACTTGGGGCTCTGTAGAGATCACTTCATCACAGGCAGGATTACAAAGATTGGTGTCAATGTATAGATCCCAAAAGGATCCAGTATTCACTAGTAAAGCTCGTGGACACAATGACCTCTTCTAGGCATGCTCTGTGACCTGTGCAAACTCTACCACAGAAGTCAATGAATAAGTCCTAACCTACATGATTCTATAGGCCAAGTAGTTCTTCTAAAACATCTTTCTAAATGCGGTTAGAGGCAGCTCAGATAAGATGGCCACCCTCCTAATGTGTTCCCAAAATATAGTTTAGTAATATATCGCTAGGATATGGAATCAAAGTCTGATAAGTGTGGGTCCCACACCCATATCTGAAATGGGTCCCCGAAAGTTACAGCTCAGAATGGAGTGGGTCACTCACAATTACATTCTGTAAGGCCATGTTCACATGGCTTATTTTGACGTGGTTTTGGACGCGTTTTTCGGAGTGTTTCCGCTCCAAAAACCTCGCCCGAAATATACTTCAGAAGAGGTTTTAGATGCGTTTCTCGGCGAGATGTTCGAGGTTTTCACCCATACAAATAGCCAGGACAAAAACCGCGCCGAAAGACGCGCTTCAAGAATTGACATGACACTTCTTTTTCAGTGCTTCCAAAATAGCGTGTAAAAACCTCGTTGTGTGTAAACTACAATGAGGTTTTACATAGGAGTCAAATGAACTGGGGGCGTTTTGGATGAAGTTTTGGACGAGGAAGCGCTCTGAATACCTCGTCCAAAACCATGACAAAATAAGCCGTGTGAACATGGCCTTAATTGGGAGTTCCAAGTATAACCAAGTGTGATGTTCGGCTGTACTCAAAACTCCAAAGAAACAGAAAAGAGCAGTGCAAAATCAGAAAAGAAGAACAGATCTATTAGGGATACATTTCCCTTTCACAAGATTACTTCGACAAAACTTATTGCTGTTTAGGGAAACAAGTTAAACCCTCAGTAGCACCGATTTCTCTACAAAATAAGGGGTCTTTTTTCAATAGCATGGACTAGATCATTCTCACTACAAGCTAATAGGGTATGTTCACACGGCGCTTTTTGAAGTGTAAATTTACGCTTCAAGATCAGCGTATTTCCTGATTAGAGGCAGATTTCGAAGTGTATTTTGATAAACCTTATCCACACTGTTTTCTATGGGAATTTTACGAGTGAAAAAAAAAAACGCCTCAAGAATTTACGTCACTTTTTTACACTCACAGTTGTGTCCAAAAACGGACACAATTTATGCTTGTAAATACATTCTGTGTCAACAACAAGACATATTTTACATTATAGTCAATGAAGGAAGATTTGAAGCTTGTCGGAGGTGGATTTTGGGCCACTTTTCAGGGCGTAAACTGTGCTAAAAACACCATGTGAACATATCCTGAGAAGCTGTAACACTACACATGATAAACAAAACTGGTTTGTCAGCTCAACCAATTAAAGATATGGAAACAAAAATGGAAGAACGAGATACCAGTGCAGGTGAAGCTGGTGTAAATCGATAAAAAATATCCATAAACTTTTATTAACTACCTGATTAAAAGTCCTAATTCCAGCATAGCAATATTCATCACAGCACCAACAGTCTGTGTAAATGCTGATGCATTTCAGATGCCATGTCCTTAGTCTTGGGCACATAATAGCTGAAACAGGTCAGCATTTACACGGACCATGGGTGCGGAGAGGATTATTGCCGACAAGTTTCAGACGCTATATGGAGTGGCCACGACTAAGGACATTGCGTGAATGCTGATTCATTTTGGACACTATGTCCTTAGTCGTGGCAACATAGCGTCCGAAACTTGTCAGCAATAATCATCTCCGCACTCATGGTCAGTGTAAATGCTGACATGTTTTGGACGCTATGTGCCCATGACCAAGGACATGGCGTCCAAAATGCATCAGTATTTACACAGACTATGGGTGCTGTAATGATTATTGCTATGCTGGAATAAGGAGTTTAAATTTGTTTCTCAATAAAAAGGTATGGAGGTTTTATTGGTACCCCTGATGTGAAACTTGTGTATTTCCTTCTTCTACAAGGCACATGACTGTGTGACTTAATGGTATAAAAACTGGTATTACCAAAATGTGTAATATATAAATATATATATATATATATATATATATATATATATATATATACACACATACATACACACTTTTTGTTTCACGGCTTTAGCATTTTATAGCCCTCTGAAAAGCAGTTAATGGTTAAATGCCATCAGCACCTTTGCACTAGTTGCATGATGTGATCTTGCTTAAAAATATTCAACCATGGCTGTATAAAGCGCCATTGCAGACTTCTGTATCCCTATGGTTCGAGTCTACAAACTATGATGTCTGATTTTGCAGACAGCTTTTGAACCCAAACCTTTGAACACAATGGCAAGATGCAACACTTGGCTCCTTGGCCTGAATTCAAGAAGGCACCAGGGTTCAGGTGCAAATAATTCCTTTACACCCACTACAGCTACACACCTGACAATTGCTGTTCACTCTATTTACAAAGCAGAAAAAAAATACCTATAGCTTGCCTTTTATATTAACAGACATTGAAGCTCAATAAAAGTTAGTAGCAAACTATATATTTTTTTTAAAAAGTGTAGTGTCATCTTGTAACATCAAAATAGGAGCCAGCCTCAGGGAACGGTTAGGCCATACATGTGGATTTCTCCCCATTCCTTGCACTGGTAAATTCAAATACAGCCGAGTGTACTCAACTATATTCAGACTTCCATAGAAATGTATGGAGAGAACTACACAAACACGACCATCTCCCACTTCTGAAGCTGGTGTTAGATGCAGGAGTTATATAATGGGACAACCCCTTTTAGAATGGAGTACAGTAGGGTAACCCAATTATATAAGGTTTAAAGAGAACCTGTCACAAATTATGCCCCCCTGGCTGAGGACAGAACAAGGTAGTGACAGACATGCTGTTTACAGTGCTGTGTCCCTTAGGCAATGTTCACACGGCTTAAAGCCGACGTAATTGCGGGGACGGATTTCGCCCCGCAATTACGCCGGCTGCCGTGCAGCGGGGGCGGGGTGTGGGGCCGGCAGCTCACCGGCCCCATAGACACTCATTCACGGCGCGTGCACGCCGTAAATAATGTGCATGTCACTTTCTCCCCCCTCGGCGTATTGACTGGGACGGATTCCAGACATACTGCAGCGCAAATATGGTGCGCAGTACTGCTGGAATCAGTCACAGAATAAGCTGTGTGAACGGCCCCTTATTCTCTAAGATGCTGTAGTTTTCAGGTATTTAATGCTAAAATCTGCAGTTTTCAGCCAGAAGAGTCATTGAGTGTCAGTTTTTTTCAAACCCCGCCCACCTGAGGCTAGCCCCGCCCACCTCAACTGATAAACCTATTACTTTGAATAGGTAGAAACATGTGAATAACTGTCAGTGGGCGGAGCCAACACCTACTCATGAATAAGATTTGAGGGGTAAATGCTCTAAAACGACAGCATCTTACAGAATAAGGGACACAGTGCTGGGAACAGCAGGTCTGTCATTAGCTTGTGCTGTCCTCAGCAAGGGGTGCACAACCTATGTGACAGGTTCTCTTTAAGCACTTTATACAGTATAGTTAAGCTGGGTTCATACTGTGCATTTGTACTTAGGTTTTCCTTTAGGTGCTATAAATCTGAGTGAATTATAAAAACACATGCAGTTGTTGAGCACATCTCAACACCCAAAAATGTAAGATTTTAGTTTCATCATGAGTTTTGCAAGAGTGCACGGTTTTCACCCAATATAGCAAAAGTATAATGCATGCCTTTTTAGAGTGCGTTTTAGATGATTAACCTACATTAGGAACATGTAAAGCTTGGATTATTTAAACACAAGCGGTTTTTCTTGCTTCATGTATTTTAGTGCAGACAACACAATGGGGCACATTTATCAAAGACCGTTGCCCTAGAATTCCGGCACAATTTGTGCCAAAAATATTGTAAATGCTTTACACCACATTTATTGTTTTAGAAACTTTTGAACCTCATCCGACAAAAGGGGTGGGCCTCAGTAAAAGGGGCGTGACTTTGTCGTCAACATCATGCACCAAAATTTGGGCGCACTTAGTGGCATAAAAGTAAGCCAACAACATGGTCTAAGGTTAGACTGGACAGTTTTATCCTGTACGAAATTTATGAACACTGATAAATGTGGCTCATTGCAAGACTGTCTAATCTAATTATTTTAGCGTTAGACACTGTTGAAAAACCTGCCCCAGTGAGTGAATCCAACCTAACCCTGTTTACCCATTACCCTCTAAGTAGAGCCCTAGCTTCAAAAAAGTTGGAACACTATACAAAATGGAAAGAAAACAAGAATGGCTTGACAATCTTACAACAGAACATAAACACATCTGAAGTTGAAGGTGTTTTAGCTTTAACCATGTAAGCAAAAGGTAAATTTAAAAAAAAAAAAATTTTGCTTTGTTTAATCTCTCATCTGCACTCTTGTGTACACAAGTTTCTCTAAGTTATTGACCACCTGTCTCTGTTCTGTTTCAGTTCTGATTGTTTCAAGTTGCCTGTCTGACCATGGCAAGTCACTCTCTCCTGAGTGTTATCATTAGCACAGCCTTGTGCACTACAATTTATAAACCTCCAGCAATCATGTCACTGTAACATGCTCAGCTAGCAATAACAGATTGGGATAGTGTAAACAGACTGAAAAAGTTGTACTGATGAAAGACAGCTGGCAGGTCAAGACTGTGTACAAAAATGAACATTTGAGAGTCAGAGTCTCTCAGAAGCAAAGATGGTCAGAGGTTCACAAATCTGTGAAAAAAAAAACAAAACCTGTGTTCTGAAATGGTTTCACATTATTTAGACGATGTTAAAGAAAACTTTGCAAAGGCCTTGACTACCCCACAATCTACATTACATAATTCAGAGAAATCCATGTGCACAAGGGAAAAAAAGCCGATGGTCTAGATTGCCTGTACATGAACAAATGGATGACCCATGCATTGTATACACACAGGAGCTCACTGCTCCAGTGGTGCCCATCCTATTTATTTCTGCTACAAACATCTCGGGGAGGTCTTGAAAAAGGCCAGTGTGGCTGAATCGCCTTCTACCATTAAGATAATATATTTGATGGATTTAAAATGCATGTACCTTGTATGAATACATGATGTGAAATTGTATGTGTAAGTGTGCTGTGGATTTTCTTCAGAGTAATATGGAGGATCTATAGCCTTCCACTGAAGCACCCTAAATTCACAACTGGTTTGCAGCATCACTATTACAATTTTCTGCTAAAAAAAACAAAAAAAAAAAAAAAACACCAACAAACAAACGCAGACATGAGTCAGTCATGAAAGTCATTGAATGGGCTCAAGAATATTTCCAAATATAACTGACCAAACAGTTATGCAACTTAAAGCTCGATTCGGGGAGGGGGGGGGGGATTGTCACCTAGCAACACCATATAGAAATGCTGCTGTCTTTTCTGGGCCAAAGCTCATTTAAACTGAACAACTGTTCTTTGGTCAGATGAATCAATTTGGAATACTCTTTGAAAACCCCAAATGTCGTTCTCTGCCGACTCAAGAGAAGAGGGACCATCCAGCTTGTTATCAGAGCACAGTTCAAAAACCTGGATCTCTGAGGGAATGGGGTTGCATTAGTGTAGATGGCATGGACAGCTTACACATCTTGAAAGGCACCATTAAGGCAAAGCAGTATTTATAGGTTTAAGAACGACATATGTTCCCATCCAAACAATGGTGCATATTTACTATTGGTGTAAAAAACAACAAAAAAAAAAAAAAGGTACATTAAACACAAGCAGATTTAGTACATTATCTCATTACAGTTGATAAATTTGCCGCATCTCTAGACAGGTCTAGTTTTTTAGATCAATTATTGGTTGGCTTACTTTCAAAGCCAGAATTCTGGCACATTTTTGGCACCGCATTTCTAATCCTAACCATATTCCCTCTCCAGCAAAGCCAAACCTACATCTGCCAAGTCGCTCACCCATCACAAGAAGTGTCCATAATAATTTAATCTGCAACACATTGCTCCAGCATTTTATGACGCTTTACTGGTGGAACAATAGTTGGGGAAGGCTTTGTATATTTCAGCACGACAATACTTAACCACATCCTTAGCAAAAGCATGTCTTGGCAGAAGAGTCTGGAAACTGAACTGGTTATTAACAGTTCAGAACACCAACATTTGGTGCAGTTTAAGGGTATGTTCAAACAACAATTTTGAAGTGGAAATTTATGCTATAAAAATACACCTGGTGAGAGGCGTATTTTGAAGTGTATTTTTGCAAAGTGTGGCGTGGATCTTGCAGCATTTACGCACCAAAAATATGCTCCACCATCGTTTCAATGGGATTTTACTGGCATACACGCCTCAAGACTTGACATGGAACGTAAACTTCCGCCAGTAAAATAGTCCAAAAATCATGCTGCAATTATGCTTGTAAAATACACATTGTCTGAATGACTGCGTATTTCCCATTGGAATCAGAAAGGGAAAATCTCTCCTTGGGGAGAGTGCCATACAGGCGTGTGGAGATTCAAAATTGCACTCCTTCTGCACTCCACAAAGCATCTGCATATCACAAGGCATTATGGGAAAGGAGCCGAGAAGCTCAAGCGCCCTCTATTGGATGTAACAAATCCTCAATTTGCTTTTGACCCACTGAGTCTTTGGAAAGCCAAAAGGTATATTAGCCAAGCCAGCATCACCCATCCAAGGAGAGGTTTTCCCTTTCTGAGCCACTCATTGCTTCCGACCCAACCAGCATCGCTCTGCTCTGTAATGAGGGGCAAAACCCCGAAACGGTTGCTCTATGCAGATCGGTGATACTGGCTTGTCTAATATCCCTTTTGCTTTCCAAAGACCCAGTAGGTCAAAAGCAAATTGAGGATTTGTTACATCCAATAGAGGGCACTTGAGCTTTTCAGCTCCTTTCCCATAATGCCTTGTGATATACATTGGAGTCAATGAGAGTTGCCTAGACTATTGTTTGAAGCTCACTTTGGCACGTATTTAGGGGCAAAAAAAATGCAACAAAACGCAGAAAATAATGTTGTGTGAACATACCCAAAAACCCAAAAAAGTCAAACAAAGACAACCAAGGCCTGTTGGGTAGCTAGAATCCTACATCACTAAAGAATGTGACACCATTCCTCTCCCAAATCTCCAGCAACTGTTGTCCTCAATTGCCAGATGTTTACAGACTATTGTAAAAAGAACAGATGCTACACAATGGTAGACATGGTCCTATCCCAACCTACTAAGAGGTGTTGCTGCCATCAAGTTACATGGAAAACGGTCTAATTTATTTTCAACTTGGGTGTTTTATGTACTGAATAAAGTAGGACTAGAATATTTCAAAATCATTGCATTCTTGTTTTCTTTACATTTTACCCAGCGCCCCAAATTTTTTTGCGGAGTTTTACATGCAGGCGGCCTCATTTTTACGGCATATGGTCATAGTCTCTTGTTTACACCCTCCCGCATTTTTTCTTTCCCTCTGTCCTTTAACCACTTGAATTTTCTGAGTGTATATATTAATCAGAGAAAATGTAAAAAAAATAAATAAAAAACACACAGTTAGCTGGCCATTATCTGTTATATATCACCATTCTGTCAGTCTGAGGCTTTTAACATTGTTTAATAAAAATGATTAAACCTTAAAGGTAATATAGCAGTAACTAACTGCAGGCAGTTTTAAAATACAGACTGCCTGCATAAACTGTAGATCAGCAGGAAAGGCCAAGAACAGGCCAGTAGTGCAGCTCCCACAGATCATGGGTGCTTGTTCAATTACTTTTGTGAATTGCTGCTTTATACTAAAGAAAGTTAGAAAACGGAGCTAAATTAAGGGAAACTCAGTCCATCATCATCATAATCTTTTGATATGTCGCACACAAAATTAAGTACTGATCTTCTGACAGGTCTATGAAACAACATAAAGCCCTTCTGCATGGATTTTCAGTTTAGGGCTGGTTTACACTGCTTATTCAAGCCGTAATTGTGGGATGGATGTCGCCTGCAATTCCAGCTTGAATAAGGGGCGGGGGCGCGGCCCGCCGGCCCCATAGACATCCATTATCCACGGCGCATATTCCGCCGGGATAATGTGCATGTCACTTATCTCCCCGCCCGGCGAATCCGCCAGGCGGGGAGGAGAGACGGAATCCACAGTTCTCTATGAGAACTGTGGATTACCGTAGTTACTGGGACGGATTGGAGCCGTACTGCAGCGCAAATACGGCGTGCAGTACGGCTCCAATCAGTACCAGAATAAGCTGTGTGAACGGCCCCTTAAAGGACAACCATCTAGTCGAAAGATGGTCATACACCTTTAATAGTGGTCAAAGGAATGCTTTTCAACCAAAAGGTTATAATGCCACAAACTCCTACAGACATTCATGCTCAGTTCTGCTAAGTGTGTGTTTTCAATGAAGCAATGGATCAGGTAGGCTGACCTTTTTTCTGATGTTTGGGGAGTGAATCAGTATACAGCTGTACACAATAGATTGTTACCCTATCCTGCAGAAATTGGTGCATTTGGCTAAAGGTTACTTAATGTGTGGGCACCTTAAGACTTATTTAATACCGAAAATCCAATAAAACTATTTGTTTAAAAACTTGAACTGTTTGTCTTCTAGAATTTGTAGGCTTACTACAAACTTCTCAAAACTATTGAGTGTTCATCCCATCAGAAGAGTTCCCAGTTAGATACCTGCAATGAAGGTCCTGACAAAAGTATCTCAACAAATACTGTGGTGGAGCCATAGAAAATAGTGCAAATTTGATTCTTTTTTAATCAATTTCACAATCATGCATGCTGAATGTGTTGGACACAAGAGCGGTGGATTAAACTTGTGTCTGGCACATAAACCAAGTAAGAGCAAGAAACAGAGCAACTTTAGTGCAAATGAGACAGGACACCATATGGCAAACAATGGCCCCACTGTGGTATAAGTCAAGGTATCCAATGGAGTCTCAATGTGCGCGCCATTTGCTTTTAAAAAATTTTGATCAAAACTGAAAACTTTCCTTTAATTGGACTATAAAGCTATCCGCTTATGGGCCATTTACACGGAAAGTGCCAAATACCGGGTGGTTTGCGGGGGGGGGGGGGGGGGGGGGAGCGTTTTCCCCGAAATTTGTGGAGAGAAGCCCCCCCCCTTCACATTGGATGCACATTATTCCACCCGAAAACGGAGGAAGAATGTGCAATCACAAGTTTTGCGTCGGACCCCCGGCAGAAAAAACCGCCGGGGGGAAAAAACCCGGGGAGTGGGGATGCTGCACGGTTTTCCATAGAGCCCGTTTGTGGGTTTTGGAGGGTTTTTTCAGGCGGTCTGCAAAACCGCAAACCGTCTGAAAAAAACGACCCGTGCAGTGGGGACAAAACACAAAAAAAAACAAAAACACACAACCTTGTATCCTTCTGCAGTGCAAACCTCTCGTGTGGCGGGATGAGAATCCAGAAGAGGAGCAGATCCCAGGGAGCGTCAGCGATGCAACAGTGGAGAATCGTAAGGCCGGTGTCATTTATTTATTTATTTTTCCTTTAATCTTCACCATAGCCTCATTTAAATAGAATTTTATTAAAGTGGACAACCTCTTTATTTTCCAATGAGAAGTTTCATTCCGTGGAACTAAATATCCAATACTTTACAATAACATCCAGCGAACAAGGCAAAAATACATGATCAGGTCTTACACATTTTTATAACCATGTATAAATTTGAATACTCTTTTTTGATTTCTTTCTAAGATAAGTTAGGAAAAAACGGGTTGGAGCCTTTTTTCTACATGTTCCATTTCACTGGAATAGAAAGCGCTTTAAAAACAGATGGTGACATGCATGAACGGGGTGCCCCTTTTTTTTGCCTGCTTAGGTAAAACAAACTGGACCCCTGTTCTTAGATTTTAAAAAAAACCGTCGTCGCCAAAACTTGGCACGATCTGCGCCAGACAAGACTTTTGAACATGCCAATGTTGTGCCAGAAATCATCCCCTCCCCAAAAAAATGTGCCAAATTTTTGGACAAAACAGTCTTTCCAAGCCATCCCGTTTAAAAAGTGGCAGGGTGCAGGGGGGGGACTATGGGTAGGCGAACAAAGGCCGTCCCCTCGGGGCTCCTTTTCCCTGCAATAGGGGGCGCAAGCATGGAGCCGGCTCAGTCCCGCGCCATACATTGCACCGGCAGCTATGTGGTTTCCCCTCCCCCCCCCTCCTTCCCTCTGGCGCCGGAGGGTAGGGAAGCTGAAGGGGGACTGTGCAGTGGATGTTAGGAGAGATTACAACATCTCTAACTGTCTGCACTCTGTGACGCTTCTGATCATCATGAGGCCCAGTGTATGCTGGAAGGGTGGGCAGAGCTCGACAAATTGTGGGAGCAGTCAGAGAATAAAGTGCAAATTGTTTCCTAGGATAGGTTAATGGTTTAAACTGTGTGTGGGGGTGGACACGGGGGGGATAAACTTTGCGGGGGCACATAAACAAGTAGGAGCAAGACAGGAGTTTAGTGGACTGTAGGGGGAGACGGGACAGCATAGGAAACGGGCCCCGGGAAAAGTGAAGGTGATCATGGGAGAAGGAGGGTTATGAGTTGGGAGCTCAAAATGATAACTTCTTTATTTATAATATTTATTTTACAAATAAATACCGAGGGGGTTAGTGGTGGGGCTCTAGGTGGGGAGGGGGAGCCTATAATGAGATGCACATTTATTCTGGAAACGGAGTAAGAGGACGTGCCAATATGTTTTGGGATAGCCCACAGCACAATCTTCAGGGGGTTTACCCCAGAGATTGTGGCTGTGCAGGTTTGACCATACCCCTCTCCATCTTCAGCGTCTCCAAAACCACCCACACCTCCCCCTTCCTCTAAAGCTACCACAAAACCACACCAATTGTCTCCTTCTGCTTGTCACACCCGATCGGTCTCCCTTTTCACCTTCTCATCACATTTTGTCCACCCCTTATCCAACACTCGTGTCTTAACCCAAAAGAGCAGTATCCCACCTTCAGGTCACTATGTGGGGGGATATGTAGGTCATGATATTTGTTTTTTTTTTTTTTTCTTTTCTTACCATATCATTTAATAGATTTTATTTGGACAATCTTTTTTTATGAGAAATTTTATTGGGGATAATAATTTTCATAACTTGCGAACGGTAATTATGGTCTTACACCATTATCAGAATACCCTTTGTATAAATTATCTGCTTTTTTGACTTTCTTTCTATAGGTTTTTAAAATTCATACCAATTTTATATAATTTAAATTTTCTAATAAAAAATTTTATAACCATCTGCAGTGTTGAATGGGTGCGCTTTTTTTTGGGATGTTAGTGATACAGGCATGTGCTAGTAGCTTGGGTTTTATATGTTTCGTGCGGCTGGCCGGGGGCGCGATTGGCAGGGCGGGGGAATCATTGGCCAACTTGCCAGGGCACCAAAATGCCTTGTCCCGGCCCTGCATGGCTGAGACTGCTTTTGGTGTAGAACAGGACATTTATAAAGAGCGGTGAGACACTTTCATACATACCGTCAGATCATACACTATTAAAAACAGAGGTAGAACTGCCGAGTCAGCGCCCGGTTCATACATGTCCCCCAGAATGTCTCCCAAAAGTTGTTAAATGTATTTGTTGTGATTCACAGGCTACATAATCTACACTTGTGTTAATGTCAAGGTCTCCAACAGATCATCTGGATAACGTATGGAAAGAGGAATAAACCCAGCATTGCAAAGTTCTCTAAGGTCCCACTGCCAGTGGACAATCTCGTCAAGAAGCTTGAAGTCTATTGTAAGACATACAAGTTCTAAGAAGACCAAACCTTTTAATCAAACCAATTGTAAATGTTTTACTTAAAGGGGTTGTCTCACTACATTGATTCATCTTACCTCAGTCCTGTTTTCATTTTTAATTCAGAGGCGTGTTTACTGGCTTCCACTAGGCTGCAGTAGAAGCCAGGTCTGTAGCTACAGCAACCAGTGCTGGCAGCCTATCAGGATAGATCAACAGGTCTGTAGTTATAGCGACCTGAGGAGCTGATGCAGCCCATACAAGAGGGAATATCTAGGAATAGGTAGGACACTGTTAATGGCCATATATTGCAAAGTGACTTGTTTTTGCAAGATCTTTAACATAAAAAGCAATCCTTGCAGTGAGACAACCCCTTTAACATACATATAGTACAATGAATACAAAATGTGTCTGCATAGCCTTGAAACCTTTCTGGATAAGACCATTTAGCATGTGCCTACAATTTTCACAGCCACCTCTATTCCAGTGAACCTTTTTATTCTTCCTAGATGTAAGCTAAGGGTTGACACACAATGAGGGAATAAAATAGGGAGAATTTAAGGAATATCTCATTTTAAACAACTTTGTGCAAGAAGCATCATATTTTAAGAGCATATGTGATTTCTATCACAGCATCATTGACCATTAGCACAATCAGAGTAAATGTGAGCAATCTATGAAAGGCTTACAGAGATGGTCACATACCAGGCCATTCTGTACGCACACACTGATGTACAAACTGCAGAGTGGTACACAGAACCAACGGAAACATGGAAAGTTATGCGTTGCAATGAGATACATACATGCAGACTGATATAAACTGGAATGGCAATTTCTCAACAGGAATCTTTCCTACAATTTTGGTTGTATTCACAAATTGAAGAACTCAAATTCCTACTTGACATACGGTCAAGCAGCACAAATGCTAGATTTGCCCAGTAATTAGATCAGCCAGTTCTGAGGAGCACATGCACACAACTGACCACTGTGATAATACAGTCACTCTTAAGTCCATGAAAAGTGGTACATGTGAGCAATGCCCCCCCACACCCCCACCCCGTGCCTACATATCACTTAAAGAGGTATACATTTACCTGTCACAAAATGGTACGGACTGCTGCACCCCTCAGGGTCTGGATGATCAGGCAGTGGCTGAGAGAGACACAAACATAAGTGAGAGCTGCTGCAAAGTACTGTACCAGGTGTCAGTGTTCAAAAACCAAACATGTGTCTCCAGCATATTAAAGGGGTCTCCTACAACAAGATGTCTTTAGCCACTTTCCATATCTCATTGTATGGCATGGCTTGCACTTTATAACCAAACATGCTGCACTAGAGCACTGGCACGCAGGGAGGAGCCAACTAAAACAGTGACAACTACAACTAATACCCCCTGACATATTTAAGGGGTTGTCCAGCAGACCTCCTCCCCTTCCACAGAAAAAAAAACCCTCTCAAATGACTTGCCCGTGTCTTTAAAGGGGTTGTCTCCCTACATTGACTCATCTTAGTTCAGTCATGTTTTCTCAGTTTTGAATTTAGGGGGGTGTTTACTGGCTTCTACTGGTCTGCACTGATAAACTGCTGAGGAGACCAGGTGTGTAGTTATAGCAACCAGTGCTGGTAGCCTATCAGGAGAGATTAAACCGGCCTGTACCTATAGCGACCGGAGGAGCAGATGCAGCCCATACAAGAGGGGATATCTAGGAATAGGTAGGACATTCTTAAAGGACACATATCGCAAAGTGACTTGTTTTTGCAAGATCTTTAACAGAAATCAATCCTTGTAGGAATTGCAATTTGCATATGAGAATGTAATGTGTACATCTAGGATTATAGTAGCTATTGTTTGTATTGGCATCTCTTGTACACCTAGGTCTTTATAGTGGACAGTAATACACTGTTAGCCTTTAATGTATATAGAGCGGTGTACTAATTGATATATTTTTTTTATATATTGTATTTGTTTTTGGTTATTGTTTATATTTACTTTATTTGTAGTTTTTGTATATTCACATATTTGCTTTATTAGTTTGCTTACTTTTTCTAGGTTTATTTCTTTATAGCTAGCATTAGTCCTAGGGTGAGAGTAGTGTAGGTATGGGATTGGGGACGCTCTTATCAGGGTGGGCTCCCCATTTTTGTGGCTAGGTAGTTTAGTGCTAGGGGTAGTCTTGTTAGTATTGGAGTAGGAATAGGCATTTTTGATATAGTAGTATTTTAATCAGGTTTATTAAAAGTTAAGTTTTATATTGTCCTAGGATTTATACCATTTTTGTGTAATTTGTTTTAGTGAGACAACCCCTTTAATCATCTCCTTGTGATGTTTTCTCCGACAATATTTGCCTTGTGTGCTGAATGTAGCCTCCCTTCTCTGAAACCTGGCAGCAGCATTTCTTGTTTGAAAGCTAGTTCCCATTACCCTCTACATGATCCTTTGCTGCACTGTCTACCTTTCTCCCTCTAAATCTCTAAGTAAATGCTCCATGTTTCCTCCCTCATGTTAAAATCCTTGGGAGGTAGGACCAAATGGGTGTGGCTTCAAAAGGTGCCCAGAAAAACCTTTAGTCACCTGATCAGCACTTTCCTCTCTAGACACCAGAGCTTCATGTCAGCATAGAGCAGATGCAGGAAGCCCACATAAAATGTAATCAAAGTATATTCCACAGGTGCCCAACTTTGGCAAAGGCATAAGTTAGAAATATTTTTTCTTCCACTGGACAACCCCTTCAATGTGATGACACAACATGTATAAGCAACATCCCCACTTATCTCAATCTATGTAAGAACACCTAAAATAAAAGGTATTTCAATCTGGAGAACCCCTTTAAAAGTATTGTGTTAAGGGGTTATCCAATTAATTTAAAAGATGAAATCAACTACTAGTGGCCAATAAAAACACAACCCTCTACTCGACTTCTCCCGGTCAGCGCTGGATCTCCTGTTTACTTTCCGCTTTTACCGAAAATGAAGTCTCCATTGCAGCTGGCGATTGGCTGCAGTGGTCACGTGCCTCTGCTTACATTGCTGTTCAGAGTTCAAAAAGGCATGCATGTCCTGTTCAGAAGAGAAGAGCGGGACAACAGAAGACCAGGGAGACCCAATGCTGGAACAGGCGAGCAGCGGAAAGTAGGTAGAAGTCTTTATTTTATTGGACACCAATTGTTGACTACTTCATTTTAGAAAGAACTGGACAACCCCTTTAATTTTTTTTTTAAAAAAGTCAACACGCGGGACCATACAGACCAAAATTATTTCCTGGTAAAAAGAATAAATCCCTGGTTACGTTTCTCACTGCCACATTATCAGCAGATCAGTGGTAAAGAAAGTTTACCCCAAACAAGTGACCATTTCTTAGCTACTTAGAAAGATGCACACAAGATTAATTTTCAATGAGACAATTGGATCAGAAGCTGAATAGGGAGTTCAAAGGATACATTGAAGTATTACAGAGATTATCATCAAGTACAAAAAACAAAGGTTCATGCACATGGAAAAGTAGTACCAAATTATACCCTGGAAGCAATGCAAAAAAAAATAATAATAATAAAAAAAAAAAATTGCATTGTAGGTTTTTAGGTGCCTAGAAATGTTGGCCTTATTCTGGTATTTTTGTGCTGCAAAGTCCAAAAATCCCATCCATTTTGTTGTAGCAGCTCTAGTTTGAGATAGTGATTACGTTGTTCCCGTGATTAATTTCTTTTCAGATTTGTAGTGCAGATGATTAGAATTTCATTTGCTCATGCATGTGTTTTTTACATGTTCTAAAATATATGTCTTTTCTGTTTCATATCAATTTCCAACATTTCTTTAGTATAATGTTGTGACCACTACTTTCAGCAGCAGATAAGGTAGCAATGCCGGATCTCCAAAACTAGAGCGTATAGGGGAAAACGGGTGTCATTTTCAGAGTCAGTGCCCTAAACATACTCCAAAACGGTCCAAACTTTTAAGTCATGAAAATGAGTGTTCCAGGCCCATTGTACAGGCACGCTCAAATAGATTTCTACAAAACTGATCTGTTATATGCTTTGTGCATGCACCCCAAGGCTTAGTCTACACGGCAGATGTAAAATACAGTCAGATTCTATCACAGTATCCAACCAGTATTTTACAATCAATTTTCAACCGCGTTGTTTTGCGTGGATTTTGCGGTTGGTTTTCTGACGTCCTACATAGAACATTACGCTAATCTGTCATTTTCTGGGGGATTACAAATCACATTCTAAGTTTTTTTTTTTTTATCAGATTTTGGATTTGAAATCTGACCTAGACTACTTTGGTTTTCTATTGCGGTCTATGGGGATGGTTTATAGTTGGATTTCTTGCGGATTCTATATTCTGAATCCGCATAAAATTCGATCAAAAAAAAAAAAAGTGTGTCACATAGATTTAGCTTAAAGGGTTGTTCCGGGGCTAATTAATGCTCGTCCTTTCATCAGGGTAGGAGTAAAAATAGAAGAGAAACTTCATACGTAACTCCCGGACGCTCCCATGGTGTTCAACCAGGAAGCAAGCAGTGAACGTCCATCAATCACGTGACAGCTCCAGCCAAATTACAGGCCACAACGTCACACCCACGTGACCTCTCAGGCCTTTTATTGGCTGCGGCTGAAGGTTCACTGCTTCATCCCGGGATAAATGCTCCGGCAGCCGGAAGTGAACGGAAGGGAAGTAGGAGCCTTATCTTCTAATTTGTACTCATACCCCGATGAAAGGACAAGTATTAATCAGTCGCAGAACAACCCTTTAAGGGTGAATTCACAAGCTCCAGGTCTGTTTAAGACACCTATGTGGCTCAAAATCAGTTTCATTCAGCTAAATCAGTGTTTCTCAACTCCAGTCCTCCAAACCCATCAACAGGTCAAGTTTTCGGGATTTCCTCAGTATTGCACAGGTGATAGAATTATGGTCCTGGAAACATGACCTGTGCCTTGAGGACTGGAGCTGAGAAACACTGATCTAAATGGTGTTGAGATACAAGCACATGGCTTTCTGGGAGGTCCACTTCAGATAAATGGAACAGTCACAGAAATTTCTGTAACAAATCTGCCACATGTGAATGCACCATAAGGGTATGTTCACACTGAATTTTGTGATACAGATTCCCCGTTGGGATAAACATCAATATCCGAGATCCACTTTCCATTCATTTCAATGAGAATTTTACTCAACCAATTTAATGGTGCAGAATTTGGCGACAAATTTTAAATCCTGGACGTGGGAGTAATTAAAAATAAAATAGATGTAACTGGTCACTTTCTGGACATGGAACAATGTCCGATGCTTCGTTGGGTAGCCTAGAAATGGACTAGTTCCATAAAAATGGGGCTAAACCCCGTTAACTACAGCAGCAAAGCCTGCTGTTACAAAAGGAAAAGTCAGTTGCACAAATTTGTGGTAAACACCTTTGATTCTTGCTGTGGACTCCTTCACTGATTTTTCCAATGCAATAATCCATTGTGTGAACATGCCCTTACACTGAAAGAAGCGATTCAACTTTGAACCCTATGCTTATCAATTAGTCCTGGTTCACAAGCACGATGTTATTTACATTTTTTGTTCTGTCACAAGAACGGAATACCAAAAACAGCAGCAAAGCCAAACCAGTTTCACGACGGAAACTCACAGTACCAGACAGACACTATTGACTACAATGGGAATAATCCTGTAGAGGTCATTTAAATGAATCAATAAAATAATGCTGCATGCAGCTCTATTTTTTCTGTCTTTTTTGACAGATCCTATGATGTAGGTTCCTTAGGGAAAAGAGCCGAGGAGCTCCACAGCGCACTCTATTGGATGTAGTTATCCTCAGTTCACATGTATCTCGCAGGAGCGAGTGCGCTGTGGAGCTCCTCAGCTCTTTTCCCATAAGCCATTGCTTTATGCAAAACAGTCAGTGAGGTCTGAATGGCAAGTAAACCCTCACACCGACCAATTTATTGGTTCCTCTCCTTTAGGAGAGACTTTTCCCCCTCCGTAGGTTCCTAAGCAAATTTACGGAAGAGCCCTTGCACAATTTGAAATAATTACCAATTTGGGTCCTTTAAAGCTAGCTTCACACACTGCAGTAATGTTACGCCAATATCACATAAACCGCGTTTTTTCCCAAAATGTTAACTCTATTTTGGCAAAACACATTTTGAACGCAACATAACAGGGCTGTGAAATCGGTGTCCATTTTAGTGGAGTAGTTCTAAAAAGGACCAACTTCAAAAATACATAATAAATTGGATAGTTCAATGCAGTACCAGGAGGAATTGCCTCTTGCCAGTGTTACTGCTCCCATATCTTTAGCCTCATCAGATGAGGAGTTTAATTTTGAAAAGTACTTGGATGACATGGAGCAGGCAAAGCGTTATCGTTGGGGAAATGATTCCGCTCCCATAGCAAACAGATTGAAAAATGTTGCTGAAATCTGGTCAATCTGTTTGCAAAGAAGTAGAAGAGTTCAACCATTCATCAAAAATGACTGTGCCTGAGGCCATTCCTTTATTCCCTGAAATTGTTAGAGAGGTTTCCCCAGTAATCACCGCTTTGTCACCAACCCAAGTTAGTGTAGAGAGGCTGTTCTCTAGCATGGAAATAATCAGATTTGAGGTCGTCTCTGAAGGAGGATCTGATGTAAGCGATACGATTTCTCAGAACAAATTTATAAACTTCAACAAAAACGTCCTGAATAACATTTGTGGAAACGTTCCCCACCCACTTACTGTAGTGATTTGCATATTTACAATTCATTGAAGATTTTTTGTGGTCTAAAGTTGTATCCAATACATATATTTTATATTCTACGTAAATAGCTTGATTATTGTATCATGAGGTGATAAGTCTGATGTTATCACGTTACTACAGTAAAGCTATCACTTAGAAATGCTCCATGTATGAGGGAGTGAAAGTGGGAGTCGGAGTTAGGGAAATTGAGTTGGAGCTTTGACTTTCTGACTCCACAGCCCTGCATAGCAAGCAAGATTTGAAATAGGGGCCAAAGTATATCATCAACCAAGTTATAACAGGAAGGAGCTCTGGAGGGTGCTTGTAAACAGTGGTTCTTTTCACTGTGTTAGTGACTAAGTCTCAAAATTAGTGGTTTTAAACTTAAATTTCTGTGGTTTTCCACTGCATGGCTTGAACAGCTGAAGCACATTTTAACTATGCACTACCTGTTCAAGCCACATGAGAGAAAAACAGCTAAACATCAAAACAGTCTCATTCCTTCCCTTAAGGAAATCTGGATCCCATACGCTATCAATAGCACTCAGAAAAGGATATAGGTTCCTTGCTACTGGTCTTGGCTATTACTTTAAGTGTATGTATCAGGGAACTGTTGTAAATACAACTGCATAGTGTAGGAACAAATCAATGAACAGAGAAGAGAAAAAAAAAAAAAAAAGTCCCATTAAAGGGATTGTCCACCTCATTTCCTTAATTTTTATTACTATAGTAGCACCCATCTAAAACAAATAAAATTATACTCACCTCTCCTGCTGCAGGTTTCCTTTCATCTTCTGGACAGGAACATCAGCTCTGCAACCACTGATTGGCTGCAGTGGTCACATGCCAATGCAGACATCAACAGTTGGGCAGCTCACTTCCAAATGGTTGTGACCGCTGCAGCCAATCAGCAGCAGTGACATTCCCAGAAAGACGAAAACAGAAGACTGGCAGCAATACGGGATGGTGCGGCCCTTGAACCTGAAGATTTTTCTTATTATATTTTAAATGGGCCCTACTATGGTATTAAAAGTTATGGTGGACAACCAATTTAAGTAATTTTATGTATAATCAGTTGCAACTTTCTGCTGTTAGGTGGGGTCAGCATTTCCCACATTTCTAGTGGTGTTAGTGTACGTCACCAAAGCAACCAGAGGATTATTCACCTACAAATCTAAAATTAATAAAAATCACCCATTTAGTACTTCAAGGGGTTTTCCAAGACTTTTAAAAACGTTCCTCCCACCTTCCTTGAATAAAAATTACTCCATACTTACAGTTGAATCAAAAGTTTACATATATATATAAATTATTTTTTTTTATATTATATATATAACACACATAACACATTAATATACACACACACATACATACACATGTTTTTCTCACTATCTGACATGAAATCAGAATAAATAGGTGCTCTATGGCGGCCATTGTTGCTGTGATGCTGTGCTGGTGCAGCCCAGAGCCAGGGGGCTAGGTCTGGCAGCAGTGGGGCTGTTAGGCCACTGGGCTGTGCCCCTCATCTGTGTGGCCGCCATGCAGTGCTGCCCCCATTTAGTGTAGGGACCCACTTAATAGAGGTTGCCGTGAAGTGGGCCTATACGTTTTGGTCAAAAACTATACTAAGAACCTCCTGTTCATTTTTTCTAAAGTTTTGCTGAGAATCATTAGATCAACGTATAGTGTGAGGATGTGCGGACCATGCCTTTCCCCTTCAGATTTGAACTCAAAATAAACCTTACCTGTTTTAGGTCAATTAGGATTAATAAAGTCATTTATATCTGCCAAGTTCCAGAATAATATGAGGTAATTTAAGGTATTTTTATTACTTTCTGCAAAGTCAAAAGTTTACACAAAACTAGGATTACTATGCCCGTTTCTGCTTCTGTGTGTAACATGTGAAAGTCTAAAGAAATCAGCCAAGCTATCAGGAAGAGAATTGTGGACTTGCACAAATCTGGTTCATCCTTGGGTGCAATTTCCAGATACCTGAAGGTGCCTCGTTCAACTGTACAAACAATTATACACAAGTAGAAACAAGATGGGAATGTGCAGCCATCATACCGCTCAGGAAGGAGACGGGTTCTGTGTCTCAGAGATTAATGGGCTTTGGTCTGACACGTGCATATGAACCCAAGACAAAAGCAAAAAACATTGTGAAGATGCTGGCGGAAGCTGGTAAGATTGTGTCATTATCCACACTGAAAGGAGTACTGTATCTACATGGGCTGAAAGACCACTCTGCCATGAAGAAGCAATTACAGCGAAAGAAACATATAAAAGCCAGATTAATGTTTGCAAATGCACACAGGAACAAAGACCTACATTTTTGGAGACATGTCCTGTGGTCTGACAAAACTAAAATTGAACTTTTTGGCCATAATGACCATCATTACATTTGGAGGAAAAAGGGAGAAGCTTGGAAGCCTAAGAACACCATCCCAACTAATACATGGGAGTGGTAGCATCATGTTATGGGGTTGTTTTTCTGCAGGAGGGACTGTTGCACATCACAAAATAGATGGCATCATGAGGAAAGAAGATTATGTGGCAATACTGAAGCAATATCTCAAGACATCAGCCAGGAAGTTAAAGCTTGGGATGATATCAGTCTTCCAAATGGACAAGGACTCGAAGCAAACTGCCAAACTGGTTACAAAGTGGCTGTCTCACTACAAAGATCAGCTTTCAACATGTAGGTAACAGTAAATGAAGACGTTTTTCAAATATATTGATATGTTCCTTTTTTGTTGAGGAGCTACAAATTACTTTATCACCTTCTGATGGCTTTCAGGTTTCTCTAGTTACTGACCCGTTTGCTTGTTCTCACCTGCTGTTTGTCTTATCTGATAGCAGTTAATGAAGTCATGGCACAGAACTGCCTGAGAGCTTGTGTTATCTGATCTTTCAGACAAAAGACACTAATTACTACTGTTTACTTTAGCTCTGAAACATCTCTGGACCTGGTAACAGGAGATTAGATAAACAATCTAGACGGATTAGCAGGAGTCTGAATACATTGAGCTCATATACTAATTACAGACAGCTTGACCAGGAAGTGACAGGATGCATGAATGAAAGAATGCTGCTTTGCTCTAGGAAACAGTAAGATGAGACAACCCCTTTAAGGATAACCAAGTCATTGTTTTGGAGTGGTCAACACAAAGCCCTGATCTCAGTCCTATTGACAATTTATGGGCTAAGCTGAATAGGCAGGTGCGAGCAAGGCGACCTACAAACATGGCTCAGTTACACCAGTTCTGTCAGGAGGAATGGGCCAAAATTCCTACCAATTATTGTCAGAAGCTTGTGGAAGGATATCCAAAACGTTTGGCCCAAGTCACACAGCTTAAGGGCAATGCTACCAAATACTAATGAAATGTATGTAAACTTTTGACTTTGCAGAAAGTAATAAAAAAATGCCTTAAAAATTCTCTCTCATTCTGGCATTTGACAAATTGAAATAATGTTGGTTCCTAATGGACCTATAACAGGTAAAGTTTATTCTGATTTCATGTCAGATAGTGAGATAAACATGCATATGTGTCTTTTTATATAGTGTATGTAGACTTCTGGTTTCACCTGCATCTTTCCCCATCACCAATGTTTCAGTACCAACCTCCTCCCCCACCCCCCACCTCTCTAATGACATTATGTTCATGGACGACATGAAGCTGCAGCTAATCACTAATCTCTGTCACAGTGTACAAGGAGGCATGTAACCGCTGCAGCCAGAGATTGGTTGCCGCATCATGTGATCCATGATTGTGAAACCAGTGAGGGGGGAGGTGTAGTTGAAGACTGGAACACTGATAGTGCTCACATGGTAGTGACAGGAGAGGTAAGTATGGGTTGATTTTCTATTTAGGCACTGCAGGGGATGGGGGAGGGTGTCAAAATGGCAGAGATTTTAAACAAGAAAACAAAAGTGGCAAAATAATTCTATGGACAAGAACATCAAGATGTGACACCGTTGTGACTAGTGTTGCTTGAATAGGTCCTTGTTTCTTCAAGAATCATTCAACCACACCTGTGAAACAATTTGAGTTTGGTGTGTCCTAAACCCCAATTTTGTCTCTAGCCTGATCAGTTAGGACATTTTAGGGTTTTTAGGTGTTAAAGGGGTTATCCGGGAGTTCAATGATTTCATAGGACACTATAAACAGCATTTATATTGAAAAGTAAAGATATTCCACTACCTTCATGTGTTCCTTTTCTTCTCTTTTGCCTCCTTACTCATTTATCATACGATCAGTGAAACTTTCTGGCTGTGGGAGTGTCAGTAGTTCTCCTGCAGCTATTCCCTACAAGTCCCAGAATCCCTTGCAGTTACAATCTATGACAGACATGTACACCTCATGCCCCTGTGTCTCTGCTCCAGCTCACTCCCTGGTTTCCTGTACTACAGTCACCAATCCGTTTGTAACATGTTAAAATAGACACTTTCTTCATCCTATAATTTGGTTTATATATTTGTACATGTTTGCTATACATCCACCACAGCAGGTACACAGCTATCCCATCACTATAACCGATTGCTGTGGGGAATCTGGCATCAGCCAGCTTTCCTGTACACTGGATAGCCTATCTAGCATCTAAGAAAGGTGGGTGACATCACATCCCCCATAGCAATCAGTTTTTGATCATGGGAAAGCTGTGTGCCTACTGTAGGGGGATGTGGCATCCTCTCTGCACACAGTGATGTCAGGACAGCATCTCAATGCTTTACCCTGGCACCACTACTATATAAAGAGCAGTAGGCAGACTTTTTTCTGACTTCTGCTGGATAATCTCAGAGGTCCTAATGTACATTCAGCCAAACAATGCAAGTCTTCTGACCATCTCCTCCTATCAGAAGAGGTAAAGACAGTGTGCAGTAGTGAAGGCAGCTAGACTCTAGCAGTGATGGGTCACTATGGACACAGTTATTACCATATGTGTTGAACACCCTCCCCCAACACCTCTGTTTACATAGTGACTGATGAGTCACAAGGGCAGTCAGATCTTTCTCTGTTCAGGTCACACCCACTACAGGGGAGAGTTTCTGAACAGAACTTGGCTTCAAAGCACACCCACTGAGTGATAACAAAACGTCCATAGATTCAGAAGCAATGTCATGTGATCAAAGGACATCAAATGGTTTGCAGGCGTAAAGGGCTCTCTGCCTGGTTTTTGCAAAGCAGAACAGGTAAATAATTTTTAAAGAGCATCAATTACAAAGTTCAATATAATTAAGTTGTGAGCTCTAAAATAAATAAATAAAAAGATCCCGGAAAACCCCTTTAACTTCCACTTTCACAATGCTATCACTTCTGGTTACCACAACACAGCGGCTACCAATATTTTAGATTAAGTGGCAGTGATGCCGCACCAAGAGTGCTGCGGCATGGCAACTAAACCTCTAAAAACTCTAAATTAGAGCTAAGGTAAATTTTTTGCCAATTTTCAACAACCCGACAGAATCCCTTAGATTCCATTCAAATTTGACGGCGACCTGAAGTGCAAACATGGATTATAATACTACACAGCACAAACATAATGCCCGATCTACTAAATCTAAAACAAGACATTGTTTGCATAGAGATTGTGGCTTTTCTGTTGTAAATGGTTTATCATCTTTTAAAGGGTACGTGTCGTGTTGAACATCGTCAACGTGACATATTCCTTTGAGCAGCACCTCCGCTTTGGAAACCCCTTACTGAAAAGTCATTGTATTTAAGAAAATTCCAGTTCACCCATATTTTGCATACAGAAAAACTTTCATTAGGCCTCTTGCACATCATGTTCTGGAGATTCACTGTCCTCTATGTCCTATCCCGTAAGACAGAGGATTGAATTGTGGCAATTTCCTTACGAAATGCTTCTCTCACTTGTACCACGATCCAATCCTGCTGATCTAGTGGTCCTTCTTAACAAGATATACAAAGGGCCTAACTTTGCCACACTTGACAGTACTGTTTTATAGCCCAGAGTGGCATTAAAGGGGCTTTCCACCTCCTTTGGATGTCATACCAACAGCTTCTGGGGTCCCATGAGGAAAAAAAAAAAAAAAAAAAAAAAAAAAAAAAAAAAAAATTATACATATATATATATTTATATATATATCTATATATAATATATATATATATATATATATATATATATATATATTATATATATATATATATATATATATATATACACATATATATATATATATACACTCACACACACACACCTCTGGCACTTCTGAATGGAGACATCGCGGCTGCATCGGTCAGATGCCTCTACTTACATCACTGTTCAGAGTTTACTTCCGAACAGTGATGTAAAATAGGGGCACGTGGCCACTGTAGTGATGTCGTCCCCATTCAGAGGTGCCGAAATTTCCACAGAAGACCGGGAAGATGGGGCGCTGGTACTGGAGGAAGGGGAGTATACATATATTTTTATTTTAAAGGAGACCCCAGGAGCTGTTGATATGATTTTTTAAATGAGGTGGACAACCCATTTAACAATTCCACAGGCCTCGAATCTTCTAACGTTCCTTGATCTCTCAAAGTCCACACACGCTTTTTATGGGAATTTGCATTCCTAGAAGTGTTCCCATCACAACAGGCAAATATACAGTAATCTGTTGGGCAGCTTGAGGTCCATTTCCAATAGCAACCAGCAGAGTTTGGCCCCACTTACATCACATTGTGTGGCTCCGCCACTGGTATATTGTAAAAACGGCATAGAAGAGCCACGGATCAGTATGCTTTATGTATAAAGGTGCAGTGGTCTACCATGCTTGTGTCCAGCATATAAAATGTAGACTATTGTGAAATACAGCAAACATAGTCCAAAAGACTGTAGACCCCTGTAGTTTATTGTGATGCTGTAAAGAGTATCCTGATGGATGCCAGTGAGGCCAAGATAAAAAGTGATGTGAACATGGCAGTTCTGGGTTGTAACACAGGATAAAGCTCTAAACTGATGAAAACTATATAGACGCAATGCAACTACAAAGTTACTCTTTTTTAATCTAGATTTATATACTAAAAATGGGGATAAAATCTGGAAATCGGGCATAACACAGAATTTTACTGGTTCCCCAACAGTGCATGAAGCGGCATTACAGGCCTACGTTATGACAAGCTATTGTCTAGATTTCATGTGCAACATACAGGCAAGGCTATAGTTTGCTAAGAAATCTAAATGAGAACCTGTCAGGTGGTTTGTACTGCCTGAGAGCAGGATGTGGTAGAGGGAGAGGAGCGGAGCTCTGTGATATATAGGGTTATATAATAGAGGGAGAGAAGCTGAGCTCTGTGATATATAGGGGTATATGATAGAGGAGAGAAGCTGAGCTGTGTGATATATAGGGTTATATGATATAGGAAGAGAAGTTGAGCTCTGTGATATATAGGGTTATATGATAGAGGAGAGAAACTGAGCTCTGATATATAGGGTTATATGAGAGAGGGAGATAAGCTGAGCTCTGTGATATATATAGGGTTATATGATAGAGGGAGAGAAGCTGAGCTCTGTGATATATAGGGTTATATGATAGAGAGAAGCTGAGCTCTGTGATATATAGGGTTATATGATAGAGAGAAGCTGAGCTCTGTGATATATAGGGTTATATGATAGAGAGAAGCTGAGCTCTGTGATATATAGGGTTATATGATAGAGAGAAGCTGAGCTCTGTGATATATAGGGTTATATGATCTGATGCTAAATTTCCTAGTAAAAAGGAGAAACAAAAACTCTGAAAATGAAACTGAAAGTACTGCTTACCCCGCCCACATAGTGTGATTGGCAGTTTGCTCTATACAAACACTGATGCAGAGAAAGCTGTCAATCACTGTATGTGGACGGGGTAAGCAAGACTCTTAGGCCTCGTTCACACGGCTTATTCTGCCGTGTATTGGCGCCGTACTGCGCGCCGGATTTGCGCTTCAGTACGGCGCCAATCCTTTCCCTGTAAATTTACGGTAATCCACTGCTCTCATAGAGACAGTGGATTCCGTCGCTCCTCCCCGCCCCGGCGAATCCGCCGCGGGGGCAGAATGTGACATGCACATTATTTCCGGCGCGTAGCGCCATAACAAAGGCATTGTCTATGGGGCCGGGGGCGGCGCCCCCGCCGCGCTCCGGCCCCGCCCCCGTCCCGCCCCTTATTCACGGCGGATTTTGTGCGCTAATACGGCGCACAAATCCGGGCGGGAATAAGCCGTGTGAACACGGCCTTACTGTCACTTAAGGAGTCCGGCGAGAATTTTCTCTGATTTTTACTTAGAAGAATAGAAGCTAAGCCCTCTGATACATAGGTTTGTATGTTTTGGAGTAGGATTTCTATCATATCCTGCTCTCAGATAGGGCAACATAAACCACCTGACAGATTCCATTCCCTGACAGAATTTGAGAGAATTTTCTCCAGCTGTCCTGTTATATTTCTGAATGGCAATAGGAGTGTTCCTTTAGTAATGCTTGAAGTATTCTAATATACTTCCACAATTTTACTGTATTAGCAATGCAACAAACTCAAGACACTTAGGGCCACATGTATGAAAACTATCTAGTCTAAAATGCACTTTGTTGACGATAGCAACCAATCGCAGCGCCCCTTTCATTCCTCCAGAGCACTATATGAAATGAAAGAGGCGCTCTGATTGGTTGCTATGGGCAGCAAAGTGAATTTTAGACCTAGACAGTTTTCATACATGTGGCCCTTAAAGTTTATCTAGAATAAAGAGAAGGTTCCTTGCTTAGTGAGGATTTGGGGCTTCCTTTTAACCCAGTATCAGGTTTACTGTTGTACGCTGGATTCAGGTAGGAACCCAATTTTTCAGACGATCACACATACTAGATTGGAAGTTAACAGATAAAATAGCAGTCCAATGCCAGTTTTACACACTGCAGATCTAATCAGTATTTTGGGTCTGTATTTTCTAGCCAAAACCAGGAATTTCTCTTAAAATTAGAAGCGATCCTGTATTCAGCATAGGTTTAGGTTGAGCTCCTGGGTTTTTCTATATGAATGCAAAATACTGACCAAATCTGCACTGTGTGAAGGAGGCCATAGGGCAACATAATGAGTTTTTAAAGCAGCTAAGAAGCTATGAGGGATTCCACAGGCTCCTGTTGGACAGAAACAGAATACACAGCTTTTCATTAACATTTCTCAAGTTTCTATGCAAATCTTTTACCTAACATAAAAAAGCATGACAACTACAACGATAGTCACGTATGACAACCATAACAGATCAATCATATGATAAAACAGATTATGGTATATGTAAAGGGGTTTCCAAGACTTAACAACCTCCCCAACACCTCCCACTGTGTGAAACTAGAAAATTAACCCATACTTATTTCTCCTATCACCACCATTCTAGTACGCCAGTGATGACATCACGTTCATGGATCACATGATGCTGCAACCAATCACTGACCTCAGGGGGTCACATTTTGTGGCATCATGGGATCCATTAACATGGCTTCATCAGCAAGAGATGGGGGGTGGGGGAGGGGAGGATACTGGAACGTGGTGGTGATAGGAGAGGCAAGTATGAATTTATTTTCTATCACCCCTCCTCAGTGATAACATCACGTTCACTTGATACTGCAGCCAATCACTGACCTCAAGGGTCACAGGTTGCTGCGGCATCATGTGATCCATGAACATGTCTTCATCAGCGAGAGACTAGGTATGGGGTGGGGGAGACACACTGGAGAGGTGGTGATGGGAGAGGTAAGTATGAGTTGATTTTCTATCATCGCCCCTCCGTGATGACATCACGTTCATGGATCACATGATGCTACAACCAATCACTGAGTGGTCACATGTTGTTGTGGCATCATGTGATCCATGATCATGACTTCATCAGTGAGAGACTACAAGGTGGAGAACACAGGAGCAGTGGTAATGGGAGAGGTAAGTAGAAATTAATCTTCCATCAACCTCCTCAGTGATGACATCACGTTCATGGATCACATGATGCTGCAGCCAATCACTGACCTCAGTGGTCACATGTTGTTGTGGCATCATGTGATCCGCGAACATGACTTCATCAGTGAGAGACCGGGAGGGTGGGGTAGGGAGAGATAAGTATGGGTTGTTTTCCCTCATTTAGCACAGTGAGAGGTGTTTAAAGGTCTTGGAAACCCATTTAAAGGACAACCTATACCTTGAATTCTCAGTACCAGGCTAATGACTGCGCCCTGGACATGGGGTCCCTCCCTTGCGCCCTGGACATGGGGTCCCTCCCGTGCCTGACCATTATGTAGCACCATACAGAAACCCTGGAATAAACGCCGAAACAACAAGGCAGAAAAACCCCAACACACAAGGAGACCTTACCAGACTTATACTGAAAGATTTGCATTTCAGGTCCTCCAGACTTTGTTTTTGTAATTGTTCTGTAATCATGGAGATCATGATGCTTAGGTCAAGGCTTCTCGCTCGTCTTCTCAGTAACCAGTATGGGACATGATGGCAATCTCAGTGCCAGTCTTCACTGGGCCCAACAAGTCTAGTATCAGTAAGACCCCATCATTCCATCCTGCATTAAACAAACATACAGTCATTCCAGCTGGCACAAGAGGACAGGGCATGTAGATGGAATGGATGGCCCCCTATCAGCATGCACCACTAGCTGCACGGCCCAGCATCTATAGTGAGGAGTACACAGCGCAGGCACGCTGACCTTATGTGAGTGGCTGTGGGCCCAACACACGGCTGGGCAGCCGATCTCCCCGGCACAGACACATCGCATGCACCCTAGAGGGGCTCCCACTGCAGACGATGGAGGGCTTAGTACCATGACATGGGAATGCACGATCTGGAGGATGGGGGTAGAGCAGCTCTCACCACCTCCAAAGCAATGCGGTGCCGGCCTGTCTGCCCAGTGACATCTTCTGCCCGTGCATGAATAGGATGCTGTGCTGAGGGCAGCTATGACAGGCCCCCCCAGTGACTGCAGCTCTGGAGCACGAAGAGTTAAAGGCTTGTTTATCTCCCTCCTTAGGAGATGGCCTGACCGGCGCCTTCCCCGGGCCGCATCCTACAGCGCTCGCACCGCCGAGGCCTCCCACATCAGCCCGCCTCCCCTTCACCTTGTCTCCGCCGCCCCCACCTGCGCTGCCGTTACCTGCCCCAGCGACGACCCTCCCAACGACCCAGAGCAGCTCTGAGCCACTAGCGGCCCTGCAGCGCCCTTAAATACCGTCTGGACTGAACCACTTTTATGGGGAGAACGGCCGGCTCAATGAGCGACAAAGCGAGGTGCAGAAGGCACGGAAGCCTCATTACCCTGCCCCGGGCGGGCTCAGCTGCACGACTGCTCGACCGCGGTCAGCTTTGCGGAGCGGGAAGGGGATGCTGCGGTAGGCGAGACAAGCCGTAATGGTAGAGGTGCCCCCCACAGGCGAATCGGTCGCCCTGGTCCCCAGTGCGGAACAAACCATCTTACAGCATAGACGGGGCAGGCGGCGAGGCTCCTGTCAGCCGGCACCTTCAGCTGGTAGCGCGGTCAGCAGGCGGGTGATGTCACCAGAGCTGAGCGCAGTGTCACCGGTATCGTTAGCGGCTATCGCGGGCTGTGCGGCATGCTGGGATTGGCCGGTCACATCGCAGGCCACGAACACACCCCCATCGTTCGTATGGGTTCCGTATGGAAACGAGACGTGCTGGGAAGTGTAGTTTTCTGGCCAGAGGCTGCTGTATTTGTCCCTGCATCCGAGGCACTTGTGGGTGTGCTTATCAGGGATGCTGCAGGCCTGACCCTGCACTGTAGAGCGCACTGACACATGGGACTCAGCACCTCATCGTGCAAATCAAGTTGTATTACATTTTTTTAAAGCTCAGGTACATGCTCTGTCAGGTACATGTATAAAAAGTGTACAAGGATGGGGTCTAATGAACAGAGCAGGGCCCCTCTAAATCTTACCCGCACCCCCTGGGCCAGGAGGCTCCTGCAGGGTCCTGGGACTAGTGGTCCCTCTTCACCAAAGCAAGTATGGTGTATGGAAACTACTCCAATAAAATAGGGGGCCCAATATAGTGCAAAGGACCAAAAAAGGGATATGTGTAATACAGTGCTGTTCACTTAGTGTATCTATTCGGAGTTTTCTATGTGCATATGTCCTAAAGCATTTCATAAGGCACTAACTACGTATCTATTAAACTAATTTATTAGCAACAGACCATTGCACATAATATACAACAACACAGCGCAACACGGACATAACAACGGAACTTAGCGGTCAAGGACTACGCTTTTAACGTGAATCATTCCCCGCTTCCTCTGGTCCACACTTCCTCCAAGCGTCCAATCATTCCACGCTTGAGGAAGCGTGGAATGATTCACGTGAAACGCGTAGTCCTTGACAGCTAAGTTCCTTTGTTCCTTGTTTTATGTCAGTGTTCTGCTGTGAGTTTTCTATATATTAATGTGCACTGACATAAAACAAATAACAAAGGAACTTAGCTCTCAAGGACTACGCGTTTCACGTCAATCATTCCACGCTTCCTCAAGCGTGGAATGATTGGACGCTTGGGGGACGTGTGGACCAGAGGAAGCGTGGAATGATTCACGTTAAAAGCGTGAATCATTCCATGCTTCCTCTGGTCCACGCTTCCTTGTTTGAGGAAGCGTGGAATGATTCTCGTGAAACGCGTAGTCCTTGAGAGCTACGTTCCTTGGTTACTTGTTTTCTGTCTGTGTGGTGCTGTGAGTTTTTTTTAAATTAATATACAATGTTCTGTTGCTAATAAATTAGTTTACATAGTGCCTTATGAAATGCTTTAGAACATATGCACATAGAAAACTCAGAATAGATATACTAACTGGCCAGCACTCAAGTATACAAATACAGTTTATATTCTTTGAGCTATACAGAGCCTCCTATTTTACTGGGAGTAGTTCCCATACATTATAATTGCTCGTACAATTGAATTCTACCTGGACACGGAGGAATCTAACAGTGGAAGCCAGCTGCATAGGACGGGAAGAAACATTGTGACTCTCCTATGCTTTCAAACGGTGTAGTACCAGGAAAATTCAACACTGAGAGGATGAGAGACACAGCCGACTAATTTGTTTATTCCTATATCCGCAATAGACTACACCAAAAGCGCCTTTTTTCTTCTCTTTCCCTCTATTATTTTCCTCCCTTTCTTTATACTGAGTGTCTGTTTGAAGATTCAACAGAGCTGATGGAGACCCAATACTTACCCCGCTGATGAGGTCACCAAGGAACTGTAAGAGAAAGTTGGCCTCTCTGAAGAGAGCAGGAAGGGGCATGATGGCCTCATTCCCCTCTGAACCTCAGGAGGGTCACATCCCGAAATTCTGTGACCAACAACAGTGAACATATAGAAAATAAACGAAGATGAATGTTCCCTGTAAATACTGCCCAGAATTATACAAATTCTTCATATCGGCCGGTTATTACGTGTGTACTCAATGGAAAGGTAAAGTGCAGTGCAATGTCAATGTACTCAACTGAGGTCCCATAACCAGGCTCAGACTAGCCCACAGATGAGCAGGGAAAACCCCCAATGGGCCTGTGGGCAAGATGGGCAACTGAGAATAACAGGCCTAGGGATGCTTATCAGGAAGAAAGGCAGAAAGCAAGAGGCATGTGCAGTGATGTACAATAGCTGTATGGTGGACCCCAGGAATCATTTCTACTGGTGAACCCCAAGAATCATCTCCACTGGTGGGCCCCAAGAATCAACTCCACTGGTGGGCCCCAAGAATCAACTCCACTGGTGGCCCAAAGAAAAAACTCCACTCGTGGCCCGAAAATTACGCCAAGAATCAACTCCACTGGTGGGCCCAAGAATAACTCATGTGAGCCCGAAATAACTCCACTGGGGCCCCAGAGAAACAACTTCACTGGGTTGTGGAACCCAACAGTTGGGAATCAACTACACTGGTGGGCCACAAGAATCAACTCCACTGGTGAGCCCCGAGAATCAACTCCACTGGTTAGCCCCGAGAAACAACTCCACTGGTGGGCTCAGAGAAATAGCTCCACTGGTGGGTCACAAGAATCAACTTTACTGTTGTGGCCCAAGAATCAACACTATTTCTGTGCCCCAAGAATCAACTCCACTGGTGGACCCCAGGCACTTCAGTCTGACATTGCACACACCCACTGAGTCCAGGCACCATGGGTTCACCACTCCTGGGGCATTACGCACCCCAGGCTTTCAAATCCCTTTGAGACTTCATGGCTTCGATCTTGGGCCCCAGGTCGCTTACAGTCTGCATATATGGTGCAGCTCAATATGCAACAGGAATAAAATTCCAGTGTCCCTGTACCTTCCATCATTCAGTGGGAAGAAGCAGGCCACCAATAAGAACAGATACAAAAATTCAGCTTCTTAGTCTTCAGCCAAGTTCATGTGTTAATTCAGTAACTGTTGTAAAATAGGAAAAAAAACATCATTGATCTTTACCCATGACGTGCAGACAGCTATGTTTTACATGGAGTGAAAGCTTAAAGGGGTTGTCTCGCTACAATGATTGGGTTTTAATTTAAAGATCTTTAAAAAACAAGCAGCTTTGCAATATATGTTCATTACAAATGTCCCATGATTTTGAGCTAGCCTGTTAGTTACTACATCAGCCCTGCAAATTTTTTATAGGGAGCCGACTGTTATCCTTTTCTTACTGGCTGTCAGGTCCTGAAGATCACACCTTTTGAGACAGGGTTTAAGGAGGGCCCCTCCTGCCAAATCTTCTGTATGGAGGGGGGAGGGGGAGGAGGACCCTTTGGCGTCTGTGTCCTTATGCCCGGATTAACCCCCGTGTGTCCCGTTTTTCCCGCTCTCACACATAAAAATGTGACCCGTGACCCTGTTGTTACTATAATCTGATTGTCTTTTTGGAAAATGTGACTTTACAAAAATTATACAGATCAGGGGGAGTGAATACTTTATGCTTCCTGATTAGTGAACATCCTGTTTTAAAGTAAATTTCCCCCTTGTTGTTGCGGAGATGTGGGACTTGTAAGAACAGGGATTGGGAAACACTTGCATCCCCTCTGCTCTATTAGCACCCCACTTCCCCTTCCTCTCAAACCCCCTTAGATCAGCCCCCCCTTTGAAACAGACCTAGGCAGGACACACAGGGTGAACTCTGAGAGCAACCCCCCCCCTCCCCCCTGTTAGAAGGTACGTAGGCCTGTGTGCTGTTTGGGGGGGGGGGAGAGGGAGCAGAAAAAAAGAAAGCTAGCAGCCCCCCATTTAAAAACTTCCCGGGACACTGCGGGCTGAAAGCCGTAATGGCCCCTTCCTTTAAAATACAAAAAAAAAAAAATCTTAAAGGGGAAGTCCACTTTTCATTGTTTTTATTTATTGTCTATATAATAGAAAACATTACATTTTTTAATATACCTGTACAAAACCATATTTACAGTTTATGCCAGTTTAGGCTGGGTACACTGGACACAGTCTTACTGCGGTTTTTTGGCCAGCAGTTTCACCACAATTTCAGAAAAACATGCCAAAGAATGCAATTTGACAGCAATATATGAACCCATCTTTAAAGGGGTTGTCCACTTTATACTCACTGCAAAATAATTATACCCTAGTAAAAATATAACTTTTATTTAAAACAATGAATAGTACACACATGATACAACATATGATACAAAGCTTTAACTTTACCATTTAACTGACACCCGAGAAGCTGGTCGCAGGAAAAACAGTTGAGGGTTTCACAAAAAATTCCTTCTACCCCTCCCGTCATCCTCATGGTCCCAACCCTTGGTTTAATTTGATGGACATTTGTCTTTTTTAACTGAATGAATAATATAAACTTCGTATAACCCTTAAGTAAAAGAAGGTCAAAAGAAATTGATAAGCCCCTTTAACTGTGGTTTAGGCAAATCATCAATGTCCTTTGTACAACTTTTACATGGCAAGGCTAAAGGTATCAACCAAATACATCTTCAAGTACCGATTCAACAACAATCAAGTAGCTGACACTGATGATACTTTTTAGAATTTTTTTGCCTTCTAAACCAAATGAAGGCAGAAAAGAAAGAATAAAACAATATTAACTGCTGTTAGGCAATTGTGTCGATCTTGGTTCTCTGCTCAGTCGTTGCGTTCAGCCCTAGCACCACAAGGGTGCAAGGCGTTTAGACCAAGTTTCCGCCGCCCCGGTTCCCCCCCCCAATGTCTGCTTATTTGGCCACTTCCCCAAACCCCTGGTCTGCTTCAGCACTCCTGGACGAAGGATGTAAAGTCCTCTCTTTGTGGAGCGGCAAAATGGCCAGAAATCCCTTTCAGTACCCAGATGAGCTGGAGCTACGAGATCACCCTCCCGCACATAGTTTTTTAGCCTGTATATGATTAAAGGTGGGAGGAAAAGAATTGGGGTAAAGCTGGTGCATAACTGTGGGCTGCAAGGATTTGTTTATAATCTGGTTCAAAAATGGGCAAAACCCGGTGTAGGCCCTGCGATTGCCATTGCTTGAAAAACCCCATGCAGCCTGGGCCCTCCTGGAAAGTCTGGTTCTGGAGAAGTGACAAAGATAAAGAAAGTGCAGATTTTTTTTTTAAACCGAAAAAAAGTTTATTGCATGTAAAGGAAAAATCCAAGTAAATCAACATATTCATAGAAATACAGAAGGTACAAGAAACAAGGTGAATAGAAAATAAGTACAGCAAACAGGACACCAATATAATATACAGTAACTATGCAAAAAAGAAATGAGCAATAGCACAACTATGGTTGTGGAATATAATGAAAGATGCCACTCAAGGGCTCCCTCGGCACCTCTACTTCCCAAACCTCGTTTATACCTTGCAAGATCTGTCCCCAATATTCCTGTAATTTTGGACACTGCCATATACCATGCAGTAAATCTGCTTTTGGTTTTTTGCATTTTGGGCACTCCTTCAGGAAATTCTCATTAGTATATGGGAGGTCGTAGGCGTACGTTGCCTTATGAGCTAGCCAGAAAACCATCTCCCTCCATGATTAATTTAGTATAGCCGTTCTAACCTTTCCTAATCCTATTCGGATCTTATTTTTTGCTTCAGAATCCTCCAATTCTAATGTAATACCTTTACATAATAGTCATGCAGTTACCAAATAATATCCCTCTACATGAAGCAAATATCTCACCATACCTATTACCTTCACACTGTTACCAGTAATACCACTACTATAATAGTGACTACCAGTTGTTCACAGGCTTTGCAGACAAATAAGTGATTACAGTGCAGTTACATTTAATGACTTACAGACAACGTTTTTCTGATGACAGTTGTTCTCTTTCCCTGATCTGGTCCAGATCGCCATGAAGAATTCTCCCAGCCACCACTCGTTCCTGCGGAATTTACCACACAAACACCTGAGACTCCTTACTTTTCCAAGAGCTTCCAACCTGTGCTCCACCTCTATATAAACGCCCCCATCCATAGCACCATAAATCACAAAAATCAACCAAACAGAAATAGTAATAAACATTAATAGTACCGCCAAACAGTAATAGTACCCCCAGGCGGCTATAAGGGCTCCTGTTTGTGCTCTCAGTTTTAGTTTTTCTTTTAGTGTCCTGCTATAATAGGAATATCCCAATATAGTAGGTAGGTATGCTGAGACGTGATGACATCACTATACTGTGCCACATACTGAGGGTCTGAAGCGATCTCCTGTAGTCCTGACTAATGTAGCATCGGACTTGGAGTCCAAGCAGTTGCTACAGGATTCAGGGCAACAGGGTTTTTATCCGCGGCACAGGCCCCAGATAAAAAGGCCTAGCAACGCCCCTGATCTATTGTTACCTGGATAACAGGGGTCACATAACCTATGTGGTGGTCACATAAGATCTGCTGGAGGTAGTAATACTGGAGAAGTTCTGCTCCTCAATAAACTATTGTACCTGGATACCAAGTGTCACAATACTGTTTTGTTCATACACGTACATTATGGAAGCCATTAACCAGTTGACCCAGTCGTTTACCCACCTTCCTGACCAGGCACATTTTAATTTTCTTAAAGGGGTTTTCCAAGACTTTTAAAAACCTCCCTACTACCTCCCACTTACCCCATACTTAACTCTCCCATCACCACCGTTCCGGCACTACCAGAGCTCCAGCGTTCCCTCACTGATGATGTCACGTTCATAGATCACATGATGCTTTAGACAATATGGATCTCTGTGGTCACTTGCTAAGGTCCAAGATGGGTTGCAGCATCATGTGATCCATGAATATGATGTCAACAGTGACCCACCAGGAGGGAACACTGGAGCTCTGGCAGCAGTGGAACAGTGGTGATTAGAATGGTAAGTATGGATTAATTTTCTATTTTAGCACAATAGGAGGTGGTAGAGAGGTTTAAAAAGTCTTGGTTTAAAAAGTCTTGGAAAACCCCTTTAAGTATATGCATGTTTGCACGCTATAATGCTTTCTTGCACTATACTTATTCTACTAATTTTTTTGTCTTTTTTGTGATGTTACACTTTATTTTTATGCAATTTTTATATTAGATTTTTTTCTTTTTTCACTTGTATGGCCTTTTGGTAGCATAGGTTATCAATGTCAGATAGGTGTGGGTCAGACCTTTGGGACCTGCATCTATCTCGGGAGTAGGCCCCAAGAAGTGGTGGCTTAGAATGGAGAGATGGTTGCATTTGCGCTTGACCCTCTTTGCTGTTCTAAGGGAGTTCTGAGTACAGCTATGAGTTTTCCTCCCATTCTAAGGTAATGGATTAATTCTGTTAATGTCTCTATCCTCTTTAAAAAATATATTTACGCCTACAGAGGCTGCTGTGATAATTTTGGGTGGCCCCCCTGTGCCATCTGTACCCTATTTCCATAGTTGTTAAAGGGATTTTCTCACCACACAGTGATTAGCTTTAAACATATAAACAAAGGTAAATAAAGACTATTACCAAATACATTGCTGTTCTGATTTTGCATTGTTTAGGAGAAAAGAGATTTGGCCTACTACTTGCATACACGAGTTTCTCTAGGTTACAGACCATACTTCTACTCTCTCTGCTCTTATTGCGCCAGCAGCCCGTCCAACCGACCATGATGACAACACTCCCTGTTGAGTCTTATCTCCAGTACAGGAGTTTGTTTATGTTACTGATAAGCTTTAACTCGTTAGAGCTATGCAGTATTGTACACTGCAGTTCCCAAACCTCTAGCACTCATATCACTCTTAGGCCATGTCCCCACGGCACCGTCTGAAAAAACGGCCACAAACTTTTTCATGGGGCTCTATGGAAAACCCGTGCAGCAGTCCCCACAGCACAGGTTTTCCGCCCGGTGGTTTTTCAGACTGCCGGCCGCCCGAAAAACATTGTACTTGTTAATACTTCCGTCCGGTTTTTGGACGGAATATGAGCAAGTGAATGTGAAGGAGGAGGGCTTTTCTCTGCTAATTGCAGAGAAAAGCCGTCCTCCCGCGGCCGTGTGCACTGCACCCAAACTGGACAAATACTGGTCGTGCCTAAAAAGGAAGTGTGAACCTGAAACTGACTGTGAAGAGCAGGCTCTGTAAAACAGCAAAGTGAGAGCATTCCTTTAACTTGTCTTGCTATGCTTCCTTTCCTTGTGCAGGCACAGTTCCATCACTGTTACCCTGATACGCTCTAATATCTTAGTGGTTGGAAACTATGGGTTATTAAGGTTGTTATGCCTATGGTCTTATGTTTAATTGTGGCTACAACCCTCCTTTCAGAACCTTGGGAATCATTTTTTTCTTACCATTTCGACCCCCACACAGACACCGCTATACATTTTTAACAGACCTTTGAGTTTTTTGCATGCTAATGTCCATTATATAATATAATGATTGCTATTGCTCATTTCTTTTTTGCATAGTTACTGTATATTATATTGGTGTCCTGTTTGCTGTACTTATTTTCTTTTCACCTTGTTTCTTGTACCTTCTGTATTTCTATGAATATGTTGATTTACTTGGATTTTTCCTTTACATGCAATAAACTTTATTTTGGTTTAAAAAGAAAATCTGCACTTTTCTTTATCTTTGTCACTTCTCCAGAACCCGACTTTCCAGGATGGCAGGCTGCATGTGGTCTTCAAGCAATGGCAATCGCAGGGCCTACACCAGGTTTGTCATTTTGTGAACCCAGATTATAAACAAATCCTTGCAGCCACAGTTATGCACCAGCTATACCCCAATCTTCTCCTCCCAACCTTTAATCATATACAGGCTAACAGCTATGTGCCGAGGGTGATCTCGTAGCTCCAGCTCACCTGGGTACTGACAGGGATTTCTGGGCATTTTGCCGCTCCACAAAGAGAGGACTTTACATCCTTCATCCAGGAGTGCTGAAGCAGACCAGGGGTTTGGGGAGAGTGGCCAAACAAGCAGACACGGGGGGGGACCGGGGCGGCGGAAACTTGGTCTAAACGCCTTGCACCCTTGTGGGGCTAGGGCTGAACGCAACGACTGAGCAGAGAACCAAGATCGACACAATTGCCTAACAGCAGTTAATATTGTTTTATTGTTTGTTTCTTTTCTGCCTTCATTTGGTTTACAAGACAAAAAAAAATTCTAAAAAGTATCATCAGTGTCAGCTACTTGATTGTTGTTGAATCGGTACTTGAAGATGTATTTGGTTGAATACCTTTAGCCTTGCCATGTAAAAGTTGTACAAAGGACATTGATGATTTGCCTAAACCACAGTTAAAGGGGTTTTGTAATGCTGATGTGGGATCCTCCAAAATGGGTATTTAATCACTTTTCTAAATATATGTGATTTCAAAAAGTGAAGCCTGTAAGAGCTACAGCATTGCTCAGTCCCCCTTAGTTTCCTGAAAGTTTACATTAGACACGACCAGGACACTGACAGGAGCTGATCTGGCCGCTTGCGTGTTTTCACTTCTTATCTGATGTCAGGGAACATGAAGGAGCTTGCAAGGGGCTGGGGAGAAAGTGCAGTGTATGAGGTTGTCTGCTGTCTGCTGTATTGAGAATCCACTGGTTGTAATGTAATGTAATTATTTGAGTCAACATTGCAGACGCTCCCTTCTTCCTCACTCTCTGCTCACCCCCCTCGCTCTCACCAATGACTCAGCATGCTTTTTTTATATTCTCTCCTGAGCAGATAAGAGGTAAGGAACTCACTTCATGGCAAAACCCCTTTAGTATTAGAATAGTGTTTATGGTTTGTTTCTTCCTGCTTTCATGTAAGTCAGAAGACGTAAAATTCTATTCTATCAATGCAGCTGTGATTGTTTTTCCAGCCTGTACTCGAACATGTATTTTGTTGATATGTTGACTTGCTATTTAAATGTTGTACGCATGACATTGATGAATTAATAAAAACAAGTTTAAAAAAAACCATCAGGTTTACATGTCAAGCAGCAGGTTTTTTTTCCCAATAGTCTGTTCTAATGGACCCCAAAAAACCTTGCCAATGTGTGAATATACTCTTGAAGGCAGTGTATGAACCAGGTTATGTTTTGCCCCATGCTGAAGTTATAAGGGGGGTTCCTTCTTTTACAAACTAGTTACATTTTTACATATAACTAATTTTACAAAAATAAAAATAAATTAACAGATTATTAATTGCATAGGAAGGTTATGAAATGTCATTTTTCTTGTTTTCTCCCTTGCAATATACAGTTAAACTTATTACGAAGTCTATGAGTTTGGTGACATTGCTGAGCCTAAGTCAGTATTGATAAGTTTTAAGTTAGAAAAACTATGTTCACTCATAGTAAAGTAGTACTATAAAAAGAAGTAGCTTCTTTGTTGAAATTATACGTCAGCTGGATTTTTGCACCCTCTTATATTTTGTGCCCTAAGCAGTTACCTAGTACACTTTAATGGAAGCTAACCACCAGCCACCTGGGTCTATTTCTTATGGGTTGATTCACAACTAAACTTAGGGTGCACACAGCCCACTCAAAAAGTTCAGCCAATTGACTTCGATGAGCTAAAGTATTATACCAATATGCAGCATATTAAAAGAAACAGCATACACAATTAACATTTCCTGTTTTAGATGCATTTATTTAAGTTATAAAATAGTATTGCCAATGTTTTTTTCAATTAAAAAAATTAATACAGATCCAATACACAGCAGTGTGAGTGAGCCTTTAGAAGTCGGTGAACATAATAAACAAAAATTTATTGTAAATAATTGTAACTTTGGTAAATATAAGTAAAGAAAAAGATTTACATAAAGAACAACAGTTTATTGCTCATTCTAACTATCTATGTTAAGGTAAAACAAAGTGCACCACTAGGATAACAAACATAGAAATCACCAGTGTGACCAGACATACATGACATAGCAACAGAGAAAAAGGGACACAGGGTTTTAGATAAAAGCAATAGAATCTTTACAATACACACATACTACAGATATATAATATAAATATATATAATATATATATATGTTATATAAAATATATATATATTATTGTATAATATATATATATATATATATAATATAAATAAATATATATAATATACAGTGGTGGAAAAAAGTATTTAGTCGGCCACCAATTGTGCAGGTTCTCCCACTTAAAAAGATGAGAGAGGCTTGTAATTGTAATGAAAATCACACTGTCTGATTTGGAAAGAATTTATTTGCAAATTAGGGTGGAAAATAAGCATTTGGTCAGTAACAAAAATTTATCTCAATACTTTGTTGATAATTACAGAGGTCAAATGTTTTCTGAAAGTCTTCACAAGGTTGGCACACACTGTTGCTGGTATTATAGCCCATTCCTCCATGCAGATCTAATCTAGAGTAGTGATGTTTTGGGGCTGTCACTGGGCAACTCCCTCTAAAGGTTTTCTATGGAGTTGAGATCTGGAGACTGGCTAAGCCACTCCGGGACCTTGAAAGCTTTTACGAAGCCACCCTTCATTGCTCGGTTTGGTGTGCTTGGGATCATTGTCATGCGAAAAGACCCGCCACTTTTCATTTTCAATCCCTTGCTGATACATGGCCCCATTCATTTTTCTTTACACACATATCAGTCCCCTTGTCCCTTTGCAGAAAAACAGCTCCAAAAGCTGATGTTGCCCCCCCCCCATGCTCACAGTAGGTATAGTGTTCTTTGGATGAAACCACATTCTCTCTCCTCCAAACATACAAGTTTGTTTCTACCAAACAGTTCTACTTTGTTTTCATCTGACCAAGACTTTCTCCCCAATACTCTTCTGGATCATCAAAAACTCTCTAGCAAACTTCAGACGGGCCCGGACTTGTACTGGCTTAAGAGGTGAAAAACGTCGGGGCACGCAGGACTGAGCCCCCGGGCGTGTAGTGTTTTACTTTTGGTACCTTTGTTACGGGGGCCCCCAACCTCGCCCAGGCCATTCAGTATGTCCCCCCGTGGGTTCGGTATTTGTGCTCACCTTTTGTGACATTTTGCCCCCCACGGTGGATTTTGCGTGGACCCCCAATCAGGGAGAATTCATCTTCCCAGCCGGTGAAAGGGCAAAAAATTTTGTTTCTGGGTTTCTTTTGACAGCTCTTTGGTCTTCACCGATTTGGAGTTTGGAGTGTGACTGTTTGGGGGTTGTAATAGGTGTCTTTTATACGAAAAAAGTTTCAAACAGGTGCCATTTTACGGGTAATATTTGGGGGCAAGGGCCCTTAAAGAAAAGTTACATCAGTGGAGCCAGAAACTTGCTTGTTGAATGACCAAATACTTTTTTTTCCACCATAATTTCAAAAATTTTCTTTCCAAATCAGACAAAGGATTTTCTTATTTTTTTTTTTTCATTTTGTCTCTCAAATTTGGTCTACCTATTTCGGGGTTAAATAAAAAAGCCCAAACCTTTTATGTCTTGATAACTATAAGGAACGAAGTACATTGCCCCTGCCAATCCACCATAGCTCTCTTGCCCCTAGAAATCTTTTTCCCACGTTTCGGGTCCACCCCCTTTTTTGCTGACTGCATCCAAAGAACACCATACCACTGTTGGATTTTTATAATATCACCAGAAAGGTTTAAATGTTTGTTTTGCACAAAGTTATTGTTTGCTTTACAGTGTTTGGACGACAAGAGAAATTAAAAGATGTAAAACGAAAAAAAGGTCACTGAATAGTGTTTTGGCAATTGTATCATTGAGAAGTTAATTGAGAGGATTGGGGAGAACCTAAATATGGCCTATTAAAAATTAACCAGTGAAAATCGATAGAAGGTTTGAACCCATAGAGAATCTACCTATGTGTTAAAACAGGGCCTCCTCATCTTTTTAATGGGAAACTTCACAATTTTTGGGTGACAAAAAACTTTTTTTTCCCCACTGTACATACCACACCATCTTCCTCACAAAAATGAGTACAAAACCCCCACATTGTTGTAAATAAATGTATTAAATTTTTTTCATGGGACAACACAAATATATGATACTGATATAATTAAAATAGTCATGTACACTTTTAAACAGTGTAATTTGGTGTCTCCAAAATAACTTAACACAGCCATCAGTGTCTAAACCGCTGGCAACAAAAGTGAGTACATCCCTAAGTGGAAATGGACAAATTGTGCCCAATTTGCCATTTTTACTCCACGGTGTCATGTGACCCGTTAGTGTTACAAGGTCTTAGGTGTGAATGCATGTTAAATGTGGTGTTATCACTCTCACACTCTCTCTACTGTCCCCGGAAGTTTCAACATGCAACTCTTTGGGAAAAAACCTCTAAAGATCGAAAAAAAAAAAATTGCTCACATAAAATCGTCTAGGCTACAAGAAGATTCCCAAAATTCTGAAACTGACATAGCACGTGGCCAAAACCCTGCAGCGTTTTTAACAAGACGGTTTCCCCCAAACAGCCCACCACGTTTTGACCCTGCCAGCGCATATCCAGAGATGAGTGCTGCCAGCATTTTTGTAAGGTTAAAATGTGAGGGGTCACCCTCTTAGGGGTCAACCAATTTAAAAGCGAACACGCTCGTTTGGTCTAAATGGCTTCATACCAAAGGAACCCCTTCTAAAGATATGCACGAAAGCCCCAAAAAATTTGCTGAAGACAAGCAACTAAGGACTGGTTTACTGGAAACCCCCGGGCCCATTTTCTGAGAGACCAAAATAAATTTAATGGTTAAAAATGGTGTCAAGGGTGTGGTGACAACCCCAAGGGGTACAAACACCAGTATGTCTTGCCTACAGTCAAACAAGGTGGTGTAGGTGTCATGGTTTTTGGGCCCGCAAATGCAACGGCTGGGGGAGCGAGTTCATTAAGGGGAACCATAAAAAACAACATGTATGTACATACTGAAGCAGAGCATGGTCCCCTCCCTTCGGAAACTGAGCCGCAGGGCAATATTACAATATGATAACGGCTCCAAACACACCTCCAAGAGGACCACTGCCTTGCTAAAGAAAATGAGGAAAAAGGTGCTGGACTGGCCAGCCATGTCTCCACACCTAAACCCTATCTGTGGGGCATCCTCAAATGTAAGGATGAGGAGCGCAAGGTCTTTTACATCCACCAGCTCTGTGATGTCGTCATGGAGGAGTGGAAGAGGATTCCAGTGGCTGCAACCTGAAAGCTCTAGTAAACACCATGCCCAGGGGAGTTAAAGGGATTGTCTCAATATAAGGATTGCTTTTTTTTGCAAAAAAAGTCGCTTTGTAATATATGTCCATTAACAGTGTCCTACCAATTCCTAGATATCCCCTCTTGAATGGGCCGCATCATCTCCTCAGGTCACTATAGCTACAGACCTGGAGTCCTCAGCAGCTCGTCACTGCAGGCCAGTAGAAGCCAGTAAAGTAAGTAAACACTGAATTCAAAAATGAGACCGAGAAAACAGGACTGAGGTAAGATGAATCGATATAGTGAGACAACACTTTTAAGGCAGTGCTGGAAAATAATGGTGGCCACACAAAATATTGACACAATCTGGGCACAATTTTTCCGTTTTCACAAATGGTTTAGTCAGTGGTTTAGACATTGATGGCTTTGTGCTGAGTTATTTTGAGATCACGCCAAATCTACTCTGTTATACAAACTGTACACTGACTACTTTACATTGCTTTACTTTGTATCAAAGCGACATACTTTCAATGTTGCCACATGAAAAATATAATCATATATATACAGATAGATAGATACACATACACAAAAAAAGCAAAACTTTTTTTAAATAAATCAAATAAGGTTTGGCTTATAGAAACACCCTATGGAAATACTGCTGTCAGGGTCTCTGATTAATATATATATATATATTTATATATAAAATATATATATATATATATATATATATATACACACACACACATACATATATTTTTTAAAAGGGGCCTGCTGATATGGTGCAAGATAGGCGCCGCTGCTGGGTAGGTGGGCCCCCAATGCTTGGGCTGTGTGGTACCCTGAAATTAACTTATGGATGTCCTGTGAGCAAACTAATATTATATTAATGCCCAAAATAATACAATATAGGTCAATACACAAGCAAAGAAAATATAGACCTGGGGATTGTATTGGAGTCTCAACACGCATTTTTCCTTTCAAGTCATCTTAAGGCCATTTTTATTAAAAAATAAATATATATGTTTTTTACAACTTTGGGAGTGTGACCCTTTTCTCTCTTATTTGGCGATTTAAGGTACAACAAAGTTAAAAATGCAGGGATAATTGATAATTGTTACCTGTAGAGGCTGACATGCATGGTTTAGCATTAAAACCAGGATTGGATTCCATAATCAGAATTAAGGAAAACCATTCAATCCAATTACATGATCCAGTCCAAAATTTACAGCTCCCACACAAATCTGGAATAAGCAAATTATAATTAACTTTTACTATGCAGAGCTTTTGGGCACCTTCAAGCAGGGTGGATGAGCTGCTGATTTTCTGCATTGGATCTACATCCAAAAAATCATTAGTGCTTTAAAGTAGTATCACCGCAAGCAAAAACCCTAGATAAAATACAACCTTTACCCTTTACTAACGGGGTTGTCCATTTATACTGTTTTTATTTTTTTATGTATGTTAAAGGAAATCATACAATTCTCTAATATGAATGTATGTATATACATATATATATGTATATATATATATATACATATACAGCAGTTTTTTAGGCGCATTAAATCAGTATAAAGTGCACCAGAAAGTACGATCCTGGTGTCGAGTATACCTTGCTTAGTAAACATAATGCACCTAAAGAGGCGCATTGCGCAAATCGTGGCACATAGCTTGTCATTGGTAGTGTATGTAATGTGCCTATTGAGGCGAATTGCGCACGGAGGCGCATAACATATCATTACTAGTTTATGTAATGCGCTTCAATAGGCACATTGTGTTATGGAGGCGCACAGTGTATAATTTTTAGGCGCATTACAATGTGTCGGTCCTGGCATATAATGCGCCTAGTTTTGGTGTACGACAGTTCATTTATGTTGAGAACATGGCGTCAAAAGTGTTTTTGGGGCAAAATAGATTAAAAAAAAGACGTAGTTTTACGTATTGGGACATGTCGCCCTTTTGTGGAATTTACTGTGGATTTTGCAATATTGACTTCATTGGGAGAAGGCAAAATTTGCAGGTAAGTGCCAATAAATCAGAAACAAAATCTACACCAAAATCCACAGCAGATTTGAACGTACACCAACGATGTGAACGTACCCTAAATCCATAGCATGTAAATTATGTTCCAAATGTACTGTGGATTTTTCTTTCTTACTTCAATGGGGCACTCAAAATACATAATAAATCAGCAGTTGTTGTTGCAGATTTTGCTGCAGATTACACACAGCTACAGATTTTAAATACATTTTACAATCAAAATCAAAATCCATACAATCAAAACTTAAATCCATACTGACAATTCCTCAACAAATCTGCACAATTTTGTGTTGATTTGTCACTGTGGATTTACCTGTTAATAATGCTGCAGATTTTAAGCTGCATAAAATCTGCAGCATTTTAGTCCCTTGCGAAACAACCATAAGGTCTTAATCAAATGATATAACAACGCAGGTGGATTTCAAACAAGAAGCAACACAAAGGGTGACATGTCCCATTAGGGCTGCACCATTTGTTTGTGTTTTTTGGACCCAAAAACTGTTGATGCCCTATTCTCTATTTTAATGAACTGTAGTACACCAAAACTAGGAGCATTATACACCAGGTACAAGACATTTGAATGAGCCTAAAGTAGGCGCACCAAATATGCTAGCAATGATATGCCATGCGCCTAGTTATGATATGAGCCTAGATTAGGCGCATTAATTTTACTATGCAAGGTATACCACGCACCAGATTTTTGACAGTTTCATTCATTCATTCATTCATTCATGTGCCTTAAAACTGGCGTTTCTTTTCTGACATGTAATCCAAATATTCACGAGCAGTAAATGGAACAGGCAACACAAAAAAGCATTATGAAGCATATTAATAAGAAGACTCACCACTAGATGATTTGACAAACGGGCAGTGGGTAGCTGAAGACAGGTGCATGGTTTGGTGGAGATTCATATGCATGTACATTGCAGGTATGGGAGAGTAATAGCGATAACTGTCCCTAACACCTGAACCTCTATCCCTTGTAACGGCGGAGTGGATCCGCTGGGCCAATGCAAGTGATGATAGCTAAGCCACGCCAGGGAACGGAGTCTAAGTAGCCCCCGGTTTTTCACCAGAGCCCGCCGCAAAGCGGGATGGACTTGCTGCGGCGTGAGGCTACCAGGTCGTTACCCCTGACGTGACTTGCTTGCGATGGCGGCCGGGGTACAGCGTGGTACAGAAACGTAATCCGGAGGCGTAGTCGGGGACAGGCAGAAGGTCAGGGCAGGCAGCAGAGGTTCGTAGTCAGAGACGGGCAAGGGTCAGGGCAGGCGGCAAACAGGCAAGTCAGGAAACGTAAGCAAGCGGACTGGTACACGGGTAATCAATACGGAACTCCAATACTCTCTAACGCACCAAAAACACACCAACAGACTGGCAGGAAGTACTGGGGGCGGATACCTTAAATAGGACCAGCGCCCGACAATAACCAATTATCGGGACACTGGCCCTTTAAATTTAGAGAAGCCGGCGCGCGCGCGCCTTAAGCGGCGGCCACGCGCGCGACGGCCGGGACAGGCAGGCGCGGCGTTCACCGGAGCGCGGCCAGGTAAGAGAGGCGGCGCCGAGGCAGCAGAGGGGTGGTCGCGGGCCGCCGCAGCCGCCGCTCCAGAACCCTGCGAGCGGGGAGATGGTCGCGGGGGGCTACCGAGCCCGTGACCCCCGTGACAGTACCCCCCCCCTTAGGTCTCCCCCTCTTTTTTAGAAACCTAGAGAGGAGGTCAGGAGACAGGTTGGTCTCCGGTTCCCACGACCGCTCCTCCGGCCCGAACCCCTTCCAGTCAATGAGAAAGAACCGCTTCCCCCTCACTGTCTTCTGTGCCAACACCTCCTTGACCTCAAAGATGTTATCAGAGTTGGCCACAGGAGAAGGCGAGACAGGTCCACGGGAGAAGCGATTCAGCACCACCGGCTTGAGGAGAGAGACATGGAAGGAGTTCGGGATGCGCAGGGTAGGAGGCAGGCGGAGCTTGTAGGACACCGGGTTTAGACGTTGCAGTACCTCAAAGGGACCCACATATTTAGGACCTAACTTGTAGCTAGGCACCCTAAAGCGAATATATTTGCTGGATAGCCAAACCTTATCGCCTGGCTCAAATAGGGGCGGAGTCCTACGGTATCTGTCAGCCTGGACTTTAGTGCGGGCAGAAGCCCGTAACAGGCTTGTCGTGTGAGCTGCCAATAAAGCCTTGTTGTCCATTACTTGGGCATCCACGCCCGGGTCATGCCACGTGGTTGCACGGGGGTGAGGTGGGCGGGGGATGTGACCCAAACACGACAAAAAGGGGGAGGCCCCCGCGGATCCCGAATCTAAAGAGTTTAAGAAAACTCCGCCCAGGGAAGAAGATCAGACCAGTTATCCTGACGGGCGGACACAAAATGCCTCAGGTAGGTGCCCAACACCTGGTTGACCCTCTCAACCTGCCCATTAGTCTGGGGGTGGTATGCGGAAGAGAAGTCTAACTGGACCTGCAATTGACCACACAAAGCCCGCCAAAATTTAGCAATAAATTGGACTCCCCTATCAGAGACAATATGTAAAGGGAGACCGTGCAGACGGAAAACGTGACAGAAAAAATGTTGGGCCAGTTGGGGGGCAGAGGGTAACCCAGGCAGTGGGATAAAGTGGGCCATTTTGGAAAAACGGTCGGTAACAACCCAGATGACCGTGTTTCCCGAGGAGGGCGGGAGGTCCGTAATGAAGTCCATGGCTACATGGGTCCAGGGTTTTTCTGGCACAGGGAGCGGCTGAAGAAGACCCGCGGGCTTGAGGCGAGGAACCTTATTACGGGCACAGGAGGTGCAGGCTAGAACAAAGTCCCTCATGTCCTGAGCAAGGGTAGGCCACCAGTAATATCGGGATACAAATTGAAGCGACCTATGAACTCCTGGGTGCCCAGCCATATGAGAAGAGTGTCCCCACTTCAGGATTCTAAGGCGCAAGGCAGGTCGCACATACGTCTTCCCGGGAGGTAGGTGCTGGAGGTCCACGGGGGCAGCCGTGACGAGTCGCTCCGGGGGGACAATGTGCTGGGGAGGAGGCTCGAGACCCACTGTATCCGAGGAACGGGATAGAGCATCAGCTCTGAGGTTTTTTTCGGCAGGCCGAAAATGTAGGCGGAAGTCAAAACGGGCAAAGAATAATGACCACCTAGCTTGCCGGGGATTCAGGCGTTGAGCCGACTGAAGATATAGGAGATTCTTGTGGTCTGTGAAAATGTCAATAGGGTGGCGAGCCCCCTCCAGTAGGTGACGCCATTCTTCAAGAGCCAGCTTAATGGCCAGTAATTCACGATCACCAATGGTATAGTTCTTCTCGGCAGGAGAAAATGTCTTGGAGAAAAAACCACAGGTATGTAGCTTAAACCCAGCGGATGATCTCTGCAGGAGGACCGCACCTGCGCCGACTGACGAAGCATCCACTTCCAGAATAAACGGACAGTTAGGGTCTGGACGAGACAGGACCGGAGCCGAAGCAAATGCCGCTTTGAGCCGGTTGAAGGCTTCTTGGGCCTCTGGGGGCCAGGATTTGGGATTGGCATTCTTCCTAGTCAGGGCCACCAAGGGAGCCACCAGTGTAGAGAAGTGGGGGATGAATTGCCTATAATAATTCGCAAATCCCAGAAAACGTTGAATGGCCCGAAGGCCCACCGGTTGGGGCCACAGCAACACCGCGGAGAGCTTGGAGGGATCCATCCGGAGACCCTCATCAGAGACGATGTACCCTAAGAAGGGTAAGCTGGCACGTTCAAAGAGGCACTTTTCGGGCTTGGCAAAGAGCTGATGAGTGCGGAGTCGCCTGAGGACCTGGTGGACATGGTGGCGATGAGTCTCGAGATCAGGGGAGAAGATGAGAATATCGTCCAAGTAGACGATTACACAGACATAGAGTAGGTCCCGAAAGATCTCATTAACAAAGTTCTGAAATACTGCCGGGGCGTTGCAGAGACCGAATGGCATAACCAAATACTCGAAATGGCCGTTGGAGGAGGAAGAGGTGAACGCTGGAACGTGGGAGCCAAGCGAGGGAGACGGCGTGGACGGACGGTTTCCCGTTGCAGGCGGAGCTCTTGTTGCCTTTCGGCGAAGCGAATATCCACTCGGGTGGCCAAATGGATTAGGTCATCCAAGGCAGCTGGTAAATCCCGAGCGGCGAGCTCGTCCTTGATTCGCCCCGAGAGGCCTTGCCAAAATGTCGCCACCAATGCTTCGTTGTTCCAGTCCAGCTCCGAAGCGAGAGTGCGAAACTGCACCGAATACTGACCGACTGTGGTGTCGCCCTGACGTAGCCGGAGCAGCGCTGCGGCCGCCGAAGAAGTACGGCCAGGTTCCTCGAAGACGGTGCGGAACCCCCGGAGGAACGTTTGGAGGTCCGCCGTCAGAGGATCCCCTCGATCCCATAGTGGCGTAGCCCAAGCCAAGGCTTCTCCAGACAAGAGGCTGATTATGAAGGCCACCTTGGCTCGCTCTGTAGGGAATTGGTGCCCCATCATTTCGAGGTGGATGGAGCACTGGCTGATGAACCCTCGACACTTCTTGGGGTCTCCATCGTAGCGTGAGGGGAGTGGCAGATGCAGAGACGGTCCTGAAGCCGAAGCAGGTAGAGCAATGGATGCCGGAGCAACGGATGCAGGTGCAGAGGCGGCAGCCGATGGAGGCAGACGAGTCGCCAGGTTCTGCATCATGGCCGCAAGCTGGTCGATGCGTTGACTCTGCTGGGCGACAGCTGTAGTGATGTCCCGGAGATCAGGCAGAGGTACCCTGGCGGAATCCATGGCCAGTCTGTACTGTAACGGAGGAGTGGATCCGCTGGGCCAATGCAAGCGATGATAGCTAAGCCACGCCAGGGAACGGAGTCTAAGTAGCCCCCGGTTTTCACCAGAGCCCGCCGCAAAGCGGGATGGACTTGCTGCGGCGTGAGGCTACCAGGTCGTTACCCCTGACGTGACTTGCTTGCGATGGCGGCCGGGGTACAGCGTGGTACAGAAACGTAATCCGGAGGCGTAGTCGGGGACAGGCAGAAGGTCAGGGCAGGCAGCAGAGGTTCGTAGTCAGAGACGGGCAGACGGTCAGGGCAGGCGGCAAACAGGCAAGGTCAGGAAATGTAAGCAAGCGGACTGGTACACGGGTAATCAATACGGAACTCCAATACTCTCTAACGCACCAAAAACACACCAACAGACTGGCAGGAAGTACTGGGGGCGGATACCTTAAATAGGACCAGCGCCCGACAATAACCAATTATCGGGACACTGGCCCTTTAAATTTAGAGAAGCCGGCGCGCGCCTTAAGCGGCGGCCACGCGCACGACGGCCGGGACAGGCAGGCGCGGCGTTCACCGGAGCGCGGCCAGGTAAGAGAGGCGGCGCCGAGGCAGCAGAGGGGTGGTCGCGGGCCGCCGCAGCCACCGCGCCAGACCCCCTGCGAGCGGGGAGATGGTCGCGGGGGGCAGCGGAGCCCGCGACCCCTGTGACATCCCTGATATAAACCCTAAGCCTTTCTCTCAAATGTGTCTGTAATTTATAACTGACCCTAATACAGTAAATGACTTTAGGACCCAGCAGGTCCTGGACAGGGCCCAGACAAAAACTAGAAAAACACCAAGACTACTTTATATTTTTCAAGAGGTACAAAATTCGAAACTAGACCAAACAAGGTTTAGACAAGAAACTTCAGTCTAACAAAACTGATCTGACTATAGATGGGACAGATCAATGTCACACAACAGAACTAGTTTTATACTCTGCAATCAGGCTGCCATTTTCAGCTTAGCTTTATAGAGTACGCTAATGAGCTCAGATGCGCAAGTCAGATCAGCTGACAAGCAGGGATCCTGAACAGTTGCCCTGCAACTACTCCAAACAAACACAGACAACAAGAGACAGACATAACACAGAAATTCCTGCTGACCTAATGAGCAGGAAAGTACGAAATGACAGGAGGATTCATGCCATTCATAACAAATGGACATAACGTACTTGAATGCTAGCATCCAGGTACGTTGCAAGTTCTGGCTCAGCCATGTGTCTAATGCCACAAACTAGTAGCTTTATGGGGATTTATATTTTTGTTAGTTTGGGTCATTAAGCACACCTTCAGGCCAGGTCTCACAGTGGAAACATGATTGATAAAATGCTGTCAAGTTACAACTGTCTGAATAAATCCTTATTCACATCGCAGATCTGTATTTTGATGCCAAAATCCGGTGTAGGTGAAGAGAAATATTTCCAATATATTTCAGTTTGCTATCCAGTCCTGGTTTTAGCATTAAAATTGTGGCCAAATCTACATAGTGTGAGGAATTAGAAAATCTAATTAACCTACAAGTATTTACAATATTTTGAAAAATTATATGCTTTAACTATTTTCATTCATCTATAGATTAAAATTGGCCCTTTGTGAACTCATCAGACCCTTTTGGACAGCAGTGCATACAGCAATCCGAGACTGTACGGGGACTATTGTTCCCGACTCCCCGGAGTCTACCCTCCTGTTCATGTTCCATCTCCCTCGACTGTCATACAAAAAATCTCTCATTAGACACTTGTTACAGGCAGCAAAGACGGTCATTCCGCGCAAATGTAAAACGACTTCCCTGCCATCCCTTGAGGATTGGGAAGAGGAAGTGGCTCTCACATATCGCATGGAGGAGCTGGTAGCCAGATCAGAGGCTGACACCACCAGCCTTATCCGGACATGGGCCCCTTGGACAACGTATCTTTCGTCCTCAGAATTTGGGGCTTTAACTATTTGAGTTATTGAGGTCCTTTCGCACCATTTATATCATTGTCATTAGGTGGGTTTTTTGGGCCTGATCGGGATGGGGTGGAATCGGCGTCTGGGGGAGGGAGGGGACTCGGAGACCGGAACTTCTGTATGTGAAACCCCCCACCCCCCCCCCCCTCCCTTTTTTTTTTTTCTTTTTTTTTTCTTTCCTTTTCTCCCACGGGCTTTTGTAAACTGGGTTCACTTTACTTGAGAACGGCTTGATACGCCAACATCTACGTTACTAGTCCCAGTTTGTTGGGTTCACCTGCTGCCATTGGTCCCTCTAGTACGGACCACGCTTTTACATTTCTTGTTCTTACTTACTATTTGACCATAGTTGGTGAACCTTATGTTATGCAATGCTGATCATTACGTTTGCAGTATGATGTCATATTTACTTCATTGCCTTGTTAATATCATTATTGGAAAACTCAATAAACCTTTTGAATTATAAAATTGGCCCTTTCTCACATATTTGTGAGACAGAATTGCTACATTCTGCACCATATACACTAGTGCAGTATATATGGCTGAAAAGGGACCAAACATAGTCAGCTAAACCACTTTATACATCTGAGTACTTTTTTTTTTTACTGGCTGTGGGTTGCTCTTTAAATAGTGGTGGTGCCAGGGTAAAACATCATGAGATGCTGCCCTGACATTACCTGCTGCATAGGGACCACATTGTAGCTAGGCTCTGAAGGAAAGCTGATTAATGTGCTATTACCCAGCTTGGAAGCTTGTTAGGAGATCCAACGTCCAGTAAAGCTGAAGGATACCACATCCCTTATAAGCTTTCCTTCAAAGCTGTTACACAGATGTGACAAGAAGGAGGAAATTTGTGCAAATGAGGGAATGTCATGTAAAAAAGGGGGTGTGGCCCACTCAAACCATCAAGGTGACAAGCTGCAATTCAAAATCTCCCTGAAGGCCACTTTCAAAAGTTGGCAAGTATGCTGAAAAAGTCAAGTGGACACCAGGCTTTTTTTGCCCAATATTTTCTGTGTTAAATATTATTAGATCTGCTGTAAAATATGTGAATTTGGAACAAACAGGCAAGTTTCAGCACGAACTTAGATTTAGATTTCATTCAGACAAGTATAAAGTTGATAAATCTCAACCTGATCACAAGGCTGACGCCTCATGATGCCACAGTATCATAGATCTTTGTGAGGGTATGTTCACACGGCATATTTTTCTCATGCAGAAATACGCTGTCATGAGTCATGCCATGGCCTCCACACCACGCTGCAGGAGAGGTCGTGCCTCCTCTGCCCCAAACCGGGGATACTCATCTCTTCCTGCTCCGCTGCTATGTGCCAGCACGCACGTACCCATAACTTAAAGGGGTTTTGCCACGAAGTGAGTTCATTAACTCATAATCTGCTCAGGAGAGACTATAAACAAAGCACAGCAGCCTCACATGGGAGAAGGAGGGGGGTTGAGCAGTAAGGGAGCGTTGTACAATGTGTACTCAAATAAAACATTAGAACCAGTGGATTCTCTATACAAAAGACAAAACATCTTTCTCCACAGCCCCGTGCAAGCTCATTCATGTTCCCTGTCTTAAGATAAGAAGTGCAAACACGCAAGCGCGGCCAGGTCAACTCCTGTCAGCTCGTCTAATGCAAACTTTTAAGTAACTAAGAGCTTGTAAAAAACGATGTAGCTCTCAAAGGGCTTCACTTTTTGTAATCACATATATTTAGAAAAGTGATTAAATACCCATTTTGGAGGATCCCACGTCAGCATTACATCGTGGCAAAACCTCTTTAAGGCTCTGTGGAATGTAAAGGGCCAGTGGATGTGAAATATGTTTGTTACATATGTACAGAGATAGTGGTATAGTGATATGGGAAATGTATAGAGTGTCCCATGTAATTTAGAAGGAGTTAACAGCCTTGCAGAGAGAAGGAGACAGTGCCGCTGGATTAAGCAGCCAATCAGGAGAGCTGACCGGGGTGGAGCTGAAGGCTATGTACACAGATATAGGGCAGAGTCTGTCAGCGTTGAGTTGAGTTGGAGTATGGTTCTGAGTAATGTAGTTCCAGCTGTGAGCAGTGGTTAAAGGGGAACTCCCATCTATTAAGCCGGCAAAAGAGAGGGCTGCCTAACTCACTGCAACACCTGAAGTAGAGCAGACACAGAAGGTACTGAAGAGTAAGAGAGGCACCGAGAGATTAAAGACTCAGAGGAGAGACAGACAACTCGGAGTAACAATTGGGCAGCTTTGGGGACTGTCAGAAGAGAAAGGGACCCCGTAGAGAGGACCTAATAGTGATTGTCCTGAGCTGCAAGCAACCAGCACCTTGCACAGCTGAGCTGGGTCTGAACCTGAAGGGAGTTGTGAGGACTGTCATGAGTCCAGAGAGGGGGTCTGTAACATGCTACAGAGACAGGTGCCTTGCTGGTTTGCTATGTACGTCCACAAAAAGAGTACACTGAGTAAAGCCTGAAGTTTTCCTGGAGAAACTGTGTTGTCTGCTGTTATTAAGTGCTGGTGCACTACACTACCACACTAGGAGTAGCGATCTGGCTGTCTCCCGCCGCACAAGTCCAACTGGTCTTGCGGCCGGCTCTGGCGGAGAACCGGGAGGCTCCTTAGACTTCGCTCCCTAACGTGGCTTATACCACCAATTGCGGTGCTCCAATGGATCCACATCCCGCATACCTGTGACATACACTTTGTAATATGAAGTAGAAATGTGAGGGAATTCCACATCCCAGCTCCAAACCTGTAGTCTAGGCTAAATATACGCAGAAAAAGTGAAAGGCACTTGTTGAGCTTATGTGATGCAAATCTGGAATCCATGTTGGTAAAAATAAGAATTGTGGCATGTGTTCACAGTTTTCATCACATTTATTCCAACAGGTAAAATATATTTTGATCAGCTGCTTTAAATTTGACATAAATAAACAAATTTTTTGTATTACCCTGTTAATACTTTACAGTCTCCTCCATTGCTTGGTGTGGTTCAGACATTATGGTAGGAACATATAAGGTTTATATGTCTTAGTGTAAAAGTAATAACAATCAGATCTTCTACCACTCTTGGACTTCGACATTCGTTCTTGGCGTCTGACGTCACCGGATATCCTTCCTTTTGCTATTTGCATTGCCGCGAGGCCGGCGGCTTGGTCCGGAGTCGAGTGAGACGGGGTGCAGATCCGCGCCGAACTGACATGGGAGTACACAGCCTTCAATCCAGGTAACCTGCTTTTGCTTTATTGCTATTGCTTATATTTTGATCAGCTGCTTTAAATTAGACATAAATAAACAAAATTTTTGGATTACCCTGTTAATACTTTACAGTCTCCTCCATTGCTTGGTGTGGTTACAGATCATTTATGGAGAGGAACAATATAGAGGGTTTATATTGTGCTTAGGTGTAAAGTGTATAACAATCAGATGCCAAGGCTTATGCTAAGTAGCATTAAGGTTCTCTAACCTTCACTTACTAATTATGAATGCAGGGATATAATTTCCTCCCATATCATGGTACCCCTGTGCTTACAAATCATCTTATTTTCCTGTATATAATCCAGCATGCCTAATACAAGCGTCAGAAGATCGTTAAGGTTGTATTTGACTGTTAATTACAGCTGATACTTTCCATCTAAGGCTAGGCCAAGAGATAACTTTAGTCCTGGCTGTTAACCACTTAGATACTGTAGTCAGTGCAACTGCAGCATCTACACCATTAGAAAATGGTGCTCATCACGGTCTGTCAAGTACTATTGGATTGTTAAATTCACACTATACTGCAGTCATAGGTAAAAATAACTGCTATTGCAGCTGTGGCAGCCACTATAGGGCCCACCTTTTTTGTTAATGAAGAGAGGATAGTCTTACATGCTGAGAGGCAGGATGGGAGCTGCCGCTATACTGTGAGGTCTGCTACAGCAGCAACTCTGCCTCTCAATATATACTCAGTACTGACAACTTCTGAGCATTTACTGCTGGACCCATCTCCCTAGTAAAGTGGTAGTTCCCCCTCTGCCTTGCAGTGCATGATACACATCATATTGGGACTATTTGGGTAAAGATGAGGGTTCTGCATGATATTTCCCCTTGGCATATAGTCAGCATCAGGACAGTGTCATGGATGCTACTAACAGTAAATACTTAAAGGGGTTGTCTCGCTACAAAGAATAGCTTTCAAATTGTAGGGAACACAAAATAAAGAAATTTTCCAAATATATTGCTTTGTTCCTCTGTTTTCCCTAAGGAGATACAAGTGAATTTATGACCTCCCTGGCTATTTCAGTTCCCTCAGTAACCGACCTGTAAACAATTCTCCCCCTGCTGTTTGTTCAATGAGATAACAGTGAGTGATGTCATCACACAGGTGGCCTTGGCAGTGTCTGTGCTGCTGAGCAGTAAAAAGCTCGATTTATGTAAAATAAACAAAACTGTAATTAGGGCTTTTGTTTTGGGGATCAGATAAAGCCTTCTGAGAGCAGTTTGAAAAGCTGCTTAGCTAATCTGATCTAATTAGCAACTGAAAGCACTGAGCATGGAGCTGTATGCAAATGAGTCAGTCTGAACCAGGAAGTGACAGAGTATTTCATTCATGCATTCTGTGAAACTCTGTAGGGAGACAACTCCTTTAAATACTGTTCCCATTGGTAAGTTAGCCCGGTCTTCCCTAGAGCTACGGGCCACTTAGTAAAGAGGTTGTTAACTTTGTCTTTGCCTGTCAAATGCACAGCATCAGGACAAAGGTGCTAGATGCCGACTACCACTGAAGAGTTAGGCCTCCTTCACATCATATGGTACCAATACAAACACAGTGTACTCTGCAAATAAGTCTTCACACACTTTTGAGTCAATGAAAATGAACCACCTCCCCCTTAATTTTTTTTCCCGCTTCCCACCCAAATACAGTGCCTTTTGCCACATTTCAGGTTTCAAACATAAAGATATAAAATGTTAATTTTTTTGTGAAGAATCAACAACAAGTGGGACACAATTGTGAAGTGGAACTAAATTTTTGGGATATTTTAAACTTTTGTAAAAAATAAAAAACTGAAAATTGGGGTGTGCAAAATTATTTGGCCTCCTTAAGTTAATACATTGTAGTGCCACCTTTTGCTGCGATTACAGCTGCAAGTTGCTTGGGGGATGTGTCTATCAGTTTTGCACATCAAGAGACTGAAATTCTTGCCCATTCTTCCTTGGAAAACAACTGGAGTTCAGTGAGGTTGGATGGAGAGCGTTTGTTAACAGCAGTTTTCAGTCTTTCCACAGATTCTCGATTGGATTCAGTTCTGGACTGTGACTTGGCCATTCTAACACCTGGATACGTTTATTTGTGAACCATTCCATTGTAGGTTTTGCTTTATGTTTGGGATCATTGTCTTGTTGGAAGATAAATCTCCGTCCCAGTCTCAGGTCTTTTGCAGACTCCAACAGGTTTTCTTCCAGAATGGTCCTGTATCTGGCTCCATCCATCTTCTCATCAATTTTAACCATCTTCCCTGTCCCTGCTGAAGAAAAGCCTAAACCATGATGCTGCCACCACCATGTGTGACAGTAGGGATGGTGTGTTCAGAGTGATGAGCTGTGTTGCTTTTATGCCAAACATATCGTTTTGCATTGTGGCCAAAAAGTTGGATTTTGGTTTCATCTGACCAGAGCACCTTCTTCCACGTGTTTGGTGTCTCCCAGGTGGCTTGTGGCAAACTTTAAACAAGACTTTTTATGGATAGCTTTGAGAAATGGCTTTCTTCTTGCCAGTCTTCCATAAAGGCCAGATTTGTGCAGTGTACGACTGATTGTTGTCCTATGGACAGACTCTCCTACCTCAGCTGTAGATCTCTGCAGTTCATCCAGAGTGATCATGGGCCTTGACTGCATTTCTGATCAGTCTTCTCCTTGTTTGAGATGAAAGTTTAGAGGGACGGTCGGGTCTTGGTAGATTTGCAGTGGTCTGATACTCCTTCCATTTCAATATGATCACTTGTACAGTGCTCCTTGGGAATTTTAAAGTTTGGGAAATCTTTTTGTATCCAAATCCGGCTTTAAACTTCACAACAGTATCACGGACCTGCCTGGTGTGTTCCTTGGTCTTCATGATACTCTCTGCGCTTCAAACAGAACCCTGAGACTATCACAGAGTAGGAGCATTTATAAGGAGACTTGATTACACACAGGTGGATTATATTTATCATCATCGGTCATTTAGGACAACATTGGATCATTCAGAGATCCTCACTGAACTTCTGGAGTGAGTTTGCTGCACTGAAAATAAAGGGGCCGAATAATTTTGCACGCCCCACTTTTCAGGGTTTTTTTTTTTACAAAAGTTTAAAATATCCAATATATTTCGTTCCACTTCCCAACTGTGTCCCACTTGTTGTTGATTCTTCACAAAAAAATAAAAATTTTATATATTTATGTTTGAAGCCTAAAATGTTGCAAAAGGTTGAAAAGTTCAAGGGGGCCCGAATACTTTCGCAAGGCACTGTATATTTTTTGAGGTTTCCTTATATATTATATGATACATTAAATGGTACCATTAAAAATACAACTTGTCTCAAAAGCAAGCTCTTATGCATGGTACATATGTCGCTGTCAGGCTCGTCCACTGTAACCGCGTTACAGTACAGTACATTTATTTTGGATGGCTTACCTTTTCATTGTTGCTATAACAAGAGCTTCAGCCGAAAATGTTGCTGCAATGAATATACACAGTGGTTTTACTGATGTTGATTAAATAAAGATATGCATGAAATTTGCTAACCTCCTTTTTTTCAATTTAGTATGTTTTTGTGTGTACAGTTGAAACCAGACGTTTACATGCACTATATACAAATACACATATGCATGTTTTTCTCATTATCTAACATGAAATCAGAATAAACCTTACCTGTTTTAGGTCAATTAGGAACCAAAATTATTTATATTTGCCACATGCCAGAACAATGAGAGAGGGATTTTTTAAGGCATTTTTATTACTTTCTGCAAAGTCAAAAGTTTACATACACTAGGATTATTATCCCTTTAAACAATTTGGGACAGCCCATATGATGATGTCCTGTTTGTAGGAGCTTCTGATAGGTTTATTGGCAATATCTACGTGAATTAGAGACACACCTGTGGATGTATTTTAATTCACATCAGAAACACACTGCTTCTGTGTGACATCATGGAAAGTCTAAAAAAAAATCAGCCAGGATATAAGGAAGAGAATTGTGGACTTGCACAAGCCTGGATCATCTTTGGCTGCAATTTACAGATACCTGAAGGTGCCTCATTAATCTGTACAAATAATTATACACAAGTACAAACAAGATGGGAATATCCAGCCATCATACCACTCAGGAAGGAGACAGGCTTTGTGTCTCAGAGATGAACGTGCTTTGGTCCGACATGTACATATCTACCCAAGAACAAAAGCAAAAGACCCTGTGAAAATGCTGGCGAAAGCTGATAAGATTGTGTCATTATCCACAGTAAAACTAATACTATATCAACATGGGCTGAAAGGCCACTCTGCCAGGAAGAAGTCATTACTCCAAAAAAGTAATAACATATTAAATAACATATTAAAGCCAGATTAATGTTTGCAAATGCACGCAGGAACAAAGACCTACATTTTTGGAGACATGTCCTGTGGTCTGACAAAAGTCAAATTGAACTGATTGGCCATAATAACCATCGTTATGTTTAGAGGAAAAAGGGAGAAGCTTGGATGCCTTTGCTACACCAGCTTCAGAAGATTAAGTGGCAATACTGAAGAAACATCTCAAGACATCAACCAGGAAGTTAAAGCTTGGGCGGAAATGGGTTTTCCAAATGGACAATGACCCAAAACATACTGCCAAACTAATTACAAAGTGGCTTAAGGATAACAATGTCAATGTTTTGGAGAGGCCATCACAAAGCCCTGATCTCAAACCTATTGAAAATGTATGGGCAAAGCTGAAAAGGCAGGTGTGAGCAAGATGACCTACAAACTGGCTCCACCAGTTCTGTCAGGAGGAATGGGCTAAAATTCCTTCCAACTATTGTGAGAAGCTTGTGGAAGTATGTCTAAAACATTTGATCCAAGTCATACAGTCATACAGTCATACAGTTAAAGGGCAATGCTACCAAATACTAATGAAAAGTATTTTGACAGAAAGTAATGAATAAAAATGCCTTAAAAATTATCTCATTCTGGCATTCGGCAAATTTAAATAATTTTGCTAATCCTAACTGACCTAAAACTCGTAAGGTTCATTCTGATTTAATGTCAGATAGTGAGAAAAACATGCATATGTATCTTTTATATAGCGTATGTAAACTTCTGGTTTTTTCTATATATATTTAAAATTAAAGTTTTTGCGGCCAAATCAGCATGCACCTACATCATTTAAAAAAATTTTTTTGGATGTGCTGATCAATTTTTGTTTTTAGCCTGTTTACATGGGGAAGTGGCTGCCTCCATATTGATCATGCACTTCACCCATCCACATAGACTGTTTTTAATCAGAGCACAGTGTTGCTGGGACCTGTATTTCTTGAAAACATGGAGGCCTGAGACAAAACCACGCGAGTGCACTATAGAGAAGGTCCCCATCTGAACTGAGGTGACCTTGTTGCTTGTGGATGGGCTCTCACACTTTTAAGCAAAAATGTGTTCTAAGAACCTCAAATTTTCATGTATTCAGTCCAAATGAATTTTAAAACAGTTCATGTTCTCATTGTTTGTCTGTCTCTTGGTGTTTATAGAGTGCTGCTGATACATTTTTGTGTTTGCATTGTTGTGTTGTGCACCTGCGCCATTTTCTTTAAAACTGTTTTGGATGTGCTGATCATCTTTTGTGTTTTGGATTAGTGGTATTGGTTCATCAGGTGACCAAAAAGTAAGTTTGTGTCACTTAAAAGAATAAACATTTTCAGTATACATAGAGAATATAAAAATTTACATTATGCAGCCCATCATGCAGTTAGCCAAATATGATTAATTCCAATATAATTATCTGACTCAATGTAATAGAAACATAATACATAACTCATGACCAACAATAGAAGGCTTGCTATAGTAGATGATATGTTTATAATAATGGTAGTCAGGTGCTAACCTTTATATATTAGTGACTCCGGTAGCTCCCCATTACCCATTACTATGCTATGAAGGTGAACCATCTATCTCTATAGGAAGACCTGCGCCCACATATCTTCTTTGCACATTTTGTATGTGCATAGCAAGAAGCCAAGTCTAGTCCAAAATATCTTCTGTATATCTACAGATTGTACATGTTTTGTAATAATCTCATATCTCAATAGCAGTTGAAGGAATAAACACTCCGATATAGTAGCTGGCATTGTCCCAGCAACCGAACATGAGAAATAAGGTACCTACAATGTTAAGACCTAGATAAAAAAAAAAAAAGCATTCGACGATAAAAATAAGATTTTCATTGGGATAATGCAACTGCATCATAGACCAACAATATACTCTAAACTAGTGATACAAAAGAAATGTACTGATGAAGAACTGCAAAGGGGCTCGATGTCTTAGTGGGGGGGGGGAGGTGGTCAAATCAGTATATCGAAGACAGTGAAAGAAAGTGAAAGAAATCACAAACTGACAACCAGCAGTCTAATGAATTCTCTACCTCTTTAATGCAAATCACAGATATATATATAGACAACCGTGGACATACATTCCATAGGCAACATGTGACATACATCCACCCTCTTTATTGGTTCTTCTTATCTATTCCCTTCCCACCTTTGTCTCAGAGGGCCAAAATAGTTAAGACCAGTGGCCATCTTGGTTACTTCTTGGCACAACATGGTGTGTCTGGACACAGGCGCCATCTTGTGGGTGAAATAGACATATCACCTAGTACATTCCATAACAATAGCAATAGAAATAAAAATAAAATAAATACAGATGACCTATAAATAAGGACAATACTAATACCTTTCAGTGAGAGCATTTAAAAGCTATTCCTTACACCAATTTATAAAAGTATTCCCTTCTTAATCTGTAAAAGACAAACATAAGTACATTCTTTGTCTGGCATGAGGAAGATATAATTAGATACCTTCTTCATCTTAATAAATTGGGTGAAGATGATATGTATGCTAGCATAGTAAAGTATATACAAAAAAAGTTGAGATAAAAGAACACTGTTAGCTGCAGGAGACAAATTTTATATTTGGTTTATCAAATTTGATAGCTATTTATACTTTCAAATTGAAAGGGTTTTGCCACAAAGTAACATTGATGTGAGAAGCTTGCAAAATAAATAATAAACATTTTCATCATTATTAAAACTTCTGTAGCATGTTTGTTTTAGCTGCTCCCTTAGGGATCAATATTACACAGCTCATCTCTAAGGGATATGACCAGTGACAAGAGCTCCTCAGTCCTGGTCGCATATGCTCAGACATCACCTCTACTTTTAGGCAGCTGCTGCCAGTCTGTTCCCTGCCTAGTAATTGTTGAACGAGTGTTGAATCCAAGGTGCTGTCATTCTACTCCTGCCTTCCTTAGTGATTAGTCAAACAGTGCAAATAAATAAAAAAAGAAATCTCGAACTTCCGGTTCCGGCGCCAACGCAATGTGAGCGTTGCAGAGGAGCTCCCGCTAACCCCGCTCGAGAACCCGACAGTAATTACCCCTCAGAGGCAGGCAACATAGCGGAGGAGGCACAGTTTGTGGCTGGGAGGCAGCGGAGGTGACCGGGGAGTGAGAAGCAGCGGGGCGCTGTGCAGGAGATGCAGAGATTCGGCAGCACAGTACTGGAGCCCTGACTCGGTGGACGGAGGAGGGGCGGCTGTCGGGGAGATGGGAGCCGCGGCACAGCAGCGCTAGACTCCCGGTGGGGCAGTTAAAAACCCTCGGGGGGGGGCTAGCAAGGGGGGCCTGAAAAGGCGGTACAGGAGTGAAGGGGCAAAAGAGCCGGGGGCGGCGGGCATTTTCGTGCCACAGAGGAAGAGCAGCGACCATCTTGGACACCGTTGTTTTCGGGGGAGAGCTGCTTCCCCGTGAAAAAGCGCCAGCACCCCCAATGTGCAGGACACCCCCCCTCTCAAAGATCTCCAAAAACAAGCCCCCGCAGCCTGAGCTTTGAATGCTGAGCTCTGAGGATAGGAATCAGACAAAAGGGCCCCAGTCTGGGAAAATTGCTTTTAAAAGGGTTTTTTGCAAATTGCCTCCAGAAAGACACTGTAAAAAACTTTTTCCTTCCCTTTTCACCGTCAGAGTCTCTAGAGACATTGGGGAATACAAAAAGACAGTTAAAGGGGGACTCTGCTGCCGTTCACTTGTATCCTAGGTAATACCTCGCTAACAGCGCCATCTACAGACGTGAAAAAAATAGCACCAATTTCAAAATTTGAACAAAGGGCCGGGGTTTGAGGTAAAAAGGGGTTTTAGAGAGTACTTTTGCATCCATCATCATCCCAAATTCGTACGGCTTCAGGCATACCCTGCGCCATGGAAAAATACTTCCCAGTATGGGGAGATCTAAAAAAGTCTAAAACAAAGAAATAAAGGTAGGGGGGAAGACCTAACCGGGTCATATACCCCCTTTCGCGACTCAGTCATCCCCAGTCCGCCAGCCCCCCTCTTTCCCCAAGATGACCCCCATGAATGGGACCAAAAGGGAAGGACACCTTCGATTACAAAAGCCTGGCGAGAGAAGGGGCACAGATTCTCTCTCTGATATACAGTTTGCACGGGCTAATAGGGTCGAAAACTACACTGTCCCAATTCAAGCTGACTAAAGGGCCCAAAGGGACAGAAACTCGGGGTGGTGGAGGAGAGAGCCCAAAAAACCCTGGGAAGATGATACGAGACGCACTCTCAAGATCAAGGCCCTAACACGAAAAAAAACATTTGGAACAATTAGAGGCCCTAGAGAATGGGTCAAGACGGAAAAATTTGCATCGTTGGGCTCCCTAAACCCCGACCCAAAAAGATCTATTCCCTTGTGTAAAAAAAGAGTTTCCTCAGGTGCACACAACCCCTTTGAAAAAGCGGAAACGGGCAAACAGACGGGCCCAAAAAGGAGGGGAAATGGAGATAGGGGAAGTGAGTCGGATTTCAAGCCCATCTTTCCCCAGACAAGTGATAGTTAAATACTTGGATTTCACGGCAAAACGGCTTTTATCCCGGGTTTCAAAAGGCAAGAACCCCGGTAATTTTTAGAGGCCCAAATTTTAAATCTTCGAGGCTAATGGGGCTGAGGTGGTTCGCAAAAGGAAGGTTTTTGAAATTTGTACAGAATTGATCATAAGAAAATAGGTTTCCCCTGTTATTTCTGGCTTTTTTGAGAATCTATTTCAGCAATGGGAACTTGTCTTCCTTTTATTTCCAGGGAGCTCGCCATTTCTACAACAGAGAAGCCCACGGCAAAGGCTATTGGGATGGAAGTCGAGATTTCCTTCACCGCGAAAATTTCCCTCCCAATCGGAAAACACCCCGGGAGGAGAAAACCCCTTCTCTGGGGGGGGGACTTATAAACAATCCCCCTGGAAAACCCCTCCCCGGACATCCCTCACCCATGATGAAGTGGGTCCCCTTTGTGGGGGGTTTATGGTGGACTTTAAGGTTCATTTTTATCCCATGTGTAAATAGTAAAGAGTGGGGGTCGGGGTAAGGTTGAGTTGATTGTCTAGCTCCTATTTGGGGAAAAGGGGATGTTGCAGGGGTTCTGCTGCGAAAGTACAGTCCCCGGCCCACAGCTTGGAAAAAAAAGTGGAGTCCAGATCCTGATTTTTTTTTGTTTTTGAAGTTTCGTTTCTATTTTTGGGGTAGGGAAAAGGGAGGGCTTCGGCGAGGAGCCCCGGGGGTCTGGGTCTTGCGGGGAGTCTTAGTAAAGGGGTAAGAAAAAAAGGGAATACCCAGAAAAGTGGGGAAAGGGGGTTTCCCAATACCAAGGTAGCGACCAGTTACCCCTCATCCCGGAGAAAATAGAAAGATGAAAGTGGTCTTTTGGAAATCAAAGTTTGAACCCCCCGCAAAAAAGAAAATGGTCTTAATTATGAAAAAAACTTAAAGGGGATATAGTCCTTTTACAGGAGACCATTAAAGGCGAGGATTGGGCAGATTGCAAAAATGTGGGTGGGGGGGGTAGTTCCCCGGTCCTGAAAAGAAAGGGGGTGATGATTTGATCAATAAACGGTCCCAATTAGGGTTTGGGGGAGTCCGATGTGACCCGGAAGGGTCGCAAATCAGGGTCACATTGGAACCCCCCGGGGGAGGAAGTGATAAAAAATGTATATGCCCAAAAAAAAGGGTGTGGGTTTTTTCCAGCCCATGGAAGGGGGAATTCCCCAGGACAAGGAACCGCAGTTTTTAGTGGCGGGAGACTTTATGGGTCATGAAAAAGGGAGGACAGGAGAAGGGGTGGGAAAAGACTGATGGGAAATTACAGGGGACAGGCACTGCAAAAAGGGGTGTCTGACTTAGGGTTGATGACATTTGGCGACTGGAAACCCAGAAGGGAGGGGTACAGTTTTATTCCCCATCCTCAAAATGCATGGTCTAGAATTGAAAAATTTTTTCCCCTCAATGACATTTTGGGGTGAGCAAAGGGGTGGAGTCAAAAATCCTAGATTAGTAATTTTTCGGACCATCCCCGATTCGCTGAGCTCAAAAACCCCCTTTCCAAAGGAACTGATATAATCTGGGGAAGCCCAGTTTTTTCTCCCGGAGGGGGTTGTCAAAATTTCTGAAAGGTTGGTGGTCAGAGTTTGTGAAGGGGAAAGGAGGCCATAGAGTTGCCCTTTCTTTTTGGGACGCGGCGAAAGTTATTTGGGGGAAAAAATTGCTTTTACGCGTTTTTAAAAAAAACGAGCTAGGGAATGATTTAGAGAGGGACAGCTTCAAGAGAAAGATTACCAAAAAGGGGGCACCCTGGTTGGGGGGGACAAAGTAAGGATACAGGCTAAATTAGAATTTTAAAAGTGCAAAGCAAAAATTTAGACATTTTTAGACAGCAGCAAAGGTTTCCTCTTTAGATTTTGGGAATAAATGGGAAAGCTGTTAGCAAACTTTTGGCCAAGGGAAACGGAAAACACCATTTTTCATGGGGTAAAAAGACACACGGGCAACAAAATATGACCCCAAAAGGATAAATACGGGGTTCAAAATTTTTTGACCTTTATACGGGAGGGCCATCCTATGGGACCCCTAAAATTTCTAGAAAACCCCAAAAATTTCCAACTTTGCGGTAGACAAGTTGGGTTATCTTAAGCCCGAAGGGGAAAAAGGATTAATGGGGACATAGGGGGGATCCCCAACGGTAAAAATCGGGGCCGGATGGGTTACAGGAGGCTTTATAAAATGCTGGGCCCAAATAGGGAAGACCTTTACGGGTTTTGAGAGATTATAGAGACAAGTCGTAATGCCCTCGTCCCAATACCCTACTAAAAATTCTGCAAAAAAGGGGGGAGATCCGGAATCGCCGGGGTGTACCGCCCAAAACTTACTTAATGTGGATATCAAAATTTTGCCACATTGTGGCAAACAGGATTGCGTCATTTTCCCAAACTAATGGTGTTTAATCAGAATGGCTTTGTTAAGGGCCGTTCGGGAGTGACAAATTTTAGAACTGTGCTGGCTGTACAAGACGGCATTGAGGGTAGAGGAACGGGAACTTTGCGCCCAGGGTTTTTAGCAAATTTGATGCCGAAAAGGCTTTCAAAACGTGAAATGGGATGGGTAATGGGTTATGTTAAAGATGAACATCCGGGTTAATTTAGAAGCTTTGTTTTAGGCCCTCATAAAAATTCCCCAGGGCGAGGGGAACACTCCTGGATTCCTCTCAGATCCAATTGCATTGCAGAAAGGTTCGCAGCAGATGTGCCCACTTTTCCCCCTTTTTTTTTATAAGCCTTGAACCAGTTATTAATACGGGATTCTTCTTATTTTTTTGAGGGGATAAAAGTAGGGACGAGGAGGTAAAGGTCTGTGCTTTGCGACACTTTGCCTCTTATAAATCCCAAGGGGCATTTGGGGAAAGTTTTTTGGGTTTTTCCCGGGAAGGGGTTTGGGGCATTAAGTGGTTATAGATTTTAATACAGTAAGAGTCACTACTTTGTTAGGGCATCAGGGGGGGGAGGGGGGACTTAGGGAAAAGGTACAAGTGGTGGGGTTCCCATCTGACTTACTTGAATCCCGCTTTTTTGCCTTAATATGTGCCCTTGAAGAAAAAAAATTTTAAGGGGAATAAAGAGGTGGAACTCACTCCCATTGTCGCTATTTGGGAGGGCTCACTTATTGAAAATGATAAGTTTTGCCAGACTGTTATATCCGCTGCAAAACATTCCTGTCATGGCGGCCGCGGGCACGTGCCCCCCCGGGCCCTTTCCCTGCCCGCCAGGGCCGCGGCGGGGCATTGCGGTCACCCCGGGCCCCCCTGTCCCCCCGCCGGCTGCTTACCTGCCCCCCTCCCGGGGAACGGCGCTTTTTTTCTGTCCCCCTCCGTGGGCGCATGCGCGCCCCCTACGCGCGCGTGACGGCTGGTTTAAATTTAAAAGGGGCCAGTGTCCCCGGTACTTGGGTTATTCCGGGCGCTGGGCCCATAAATGTATCCGCCCCCCGGGACCTGTTGCCAAAAATTGGTGTGCTTTGTGAGAGTTTTTTGGGTGTCCCTTTTGGGCCGTATTCTTATCCGGTGTACCTTTCCCTTTTCCCCTACGTTTCTACCTTTTCCTTTTGCGCCTTCCTACCCCTGCCGCCCCGACCACAACCTCCCCCTCCCTACCTTCTGCTGTTTCCTGACCTACGCCTTTGGATTACGATTCTGTACCAACGCAGACAGTACCCCGGCCGCCACCGCAAGCAAGTCACGTTCAGGGGTAAGGACCTGGTAGCCTCACGCCGCAGCAAGTCCATCCCGCTTTGCGGCGGGCTTGGTGAAAACCGGGGGCTACTTAGACTCCTGTCCCTGGCGTGGCTTAACTACCATCGCTTGCGGTGGTCCAGCGGATCCACCGAACCGTCACAATTCCGTTGTTGTTGAAGCATAGAGACATTAACAGGCTTCGATCAGCTTTCATAGGGTTTTTATGGGGTTCGAAAAGGCCCAGGATTGCTTACAAAACGCTCGCTCTCTCGAAGCCAGAGGGAGGTCTTAGTCTCCCTGACATTAGATTATATAATTTGGCTGCGCTGGTTCGGCATGTGAGGGATTGGATTAATGACAGAGCTTACTTCTCTAATCTGAGACTGGAACATCAACTGGCGAGCCCAGAAAACTTTAAAGCACTACTACATACGGCGTTCAGAGACCTTCCCTCTCATGCCAAGCGCAGTGTGATCCTCAGGGATACTATAGCTACTTGGAGACATGTAAGGAAATTGTTTACATTGCCAATTCATCGTTCCAGGTTTGCTCCTATTTGGGACTTACGGGGATTTCCAGTAGGGAAGGATAATAAACTGTTTGGAGAATGGAAGAGTAAAAATATTCAAACAATGGGGGATCTAGTGCATGCCTCTGAAAATAGGTTTATGACATGGCAGGAAATCAAAGGGAAATATGGGTTAGGGGATAAGCAGATCTTTCAATTTTGGCAAATAATGACCTTTTGTAAAAAGCAGGTCAAAAATCCAGTGGCGGCGGAAACCCCGGGACAATTTGATAACCTTATAGGAAAGCCATATCATTTGGTATCCTTATCAGGTATTTATAAGAAACTATGTGACCAGGGATTCTGTGCAACCAAGGAGCACTGCTTCAGGGCCTGGGGCAGGGAGTTGGAAGACCCAGAGATTGGCTACAAATTAAGAAGAGGGTTAGAGAAAGTCAAAAAGGCCATAGTGAACGAAAATTGGAGGGAGATGGTCTTTCGTCTGGCGCACAAGGCGACATATGCTTATGACCTCCCATATAGGAACGCCCCAGCTGATTTTTTGAGGGAATGCCCAAAGTGTAAGCTAAGCTGATCTGCTACACAGGATATGGCACTGTCCAAAACTGGGAGAACATGTTACAGGGTGTCAAGGATATTTGGGGGGTGGAGGTACCTAGTGATCCGATGAGCGCTTTTTTCCATTACATTCCCGTGGGAGACTCTAGATGGGGAGAGGAGCGGGCGTTAGTTGGTCACAAAGGGGTCCACATTATGCTTTTGGTGGCTAAGAAATGTATACTACGACACTGGCTCCAGGAAAGAAATTAATCTCGTGATCAGTAAGCTAGTGATGATTGATAGAATAGAAGCGGAAACAAACAAAAGCGAGATGACAAAAAAGTTTTTTCAGAAGTGGAAAAGTTTCATTGTAAAATCTTTCTCAGATGAGGATATCAAAGAATTGATGGACCATTTTCGCACCTCTAATTACTACCTCCTGGAGAAAATGGCGGGTTCACTGGGGAGATTGGCGATTGGAGATGACTCTTGAGGCGGGGATAGGGCTGGTAACTAGGGGAAACCTGAGGGGACCGAGATGGCGATATTCTTCATGGGTAGGGGGGAACCGCAGAGGCTCGGGACAGACAAATCTTACAGATTCAGGAGGTCACTGGCGGCCGTCAAGCCAGTTTAAAGAGATAGTGACAAAGAGGGCCGTTGATAGGGGATGGGGGCAGACAAGAGAGCGCAGTAGGAGGAGGGAGAGCCCCGGGAGGATTGGGGGATATAGGAAAGAGGTTGGAAGTTACTCAATATGGGAGGGTAATTGTTTTATGCTGGCGGTATCAGTTCTGGAGGGGGTTTATCATGTTTCTTAATTTTAAAATGGAGAAGAATGTTACTGTCATGGCATTTCAAAGATTTGTACATATTGGATTGATACGCGATGTATATGTGATAATGTTTAATGATGTTCCTATATCAGTTATGCTTTTCTTCTCAAAAATTATTTAAAAAAAAAAAAAAGAATCTCAATCAGGTATGTGTATTGAGACAACCCCCATTCCCACACACATGGTTGGTTCCTACAAGGATTTGAACCTAGGACCCCTATGCTAAAAGACAGAAATGCTAACCACTCAGCTACATTGTAGCTACTCACAGCTCTTTACATAGACCTTTGTTTGACTAGAGTGAGCACACTGTAGGGAGATGCATGGTGATGTCACTCACCATGCAGTGCAAATAAATCATACATGCCCCCTTTTTGAGCACACTAAAAGCTGAATCAGGACAGAACAGGCATTAAATGCCTTTATGGCAAAACCCCTTTTAGTAATTCTGAAAAATTAAGTTTGAAATCCCTCAGGATAGTCCCTGAGGGTTGTACACTTCGTCTGCATCCATACTTATTGACCCTTTGGGATGCCTTACTTTATAGAGGGTAGTTAATTCCTCTCTGAAGCAACACAATTTACTTTTTATGAGTTTGCAAAAGACTTGTGTCTAGGCCCCTGACATCATTTCATCTAATGGTGATATAAAATAATATTGTATATTTTAAGGATAAAAATCCATGTGGGACGATGGATAAATTTACTTACTGAATTTTTTCTTTCCCTGATTCCAAAGACTGTACACAGAGACTTAGAGCGACATGTATATACGGGGCTGCGCCAGTATTCTGGTGTCCTTTCAGCCAAAAATCTGGCGCAGCCCTGTTCTCTAGATATAGGAGCAGGCGCACTCCAAAATAAGGCACATTTTATGGTGCCCGCTGCACTTTGTGATGCGCCTAAGATGTGAGGGCGTTCTGGAGACGTGTCGCACTACAACCGTATGATTATACACATTTATGACTGGAGGACGGCAAAACTAGGCCAACGCCAGTTTTTTGGTCTATTTGATCCACTTTTGACGCCATATTCTTGTTGTAAATGAACTGTCATAGACCAAAACTAGGTGCATTATACGCCGGGCACGACACTTTGTACTGCGCCTAGATATGGTGCACTGTGCGCCTCCGTTGCACAATGCGCCTATTGCGGCGCATTACATGTGTTATGCGCCTCCATCGAGCAATGCGCTGCGATAGGCGCATTACATATACTACCAATGATATGCTATGCACTATGAGTTGCGCAATGCGCTTTTTTAATGTGATGCGCCTTTTTCGGCGCATTAAGGTATACCTGATGCCAGTTTTTAGAAAGTATTGGACTTTCAGGCGCACTTTACACTGATTTAATGTGCCTAAAACTGGCATGTAAACGCCACTTTTTGGACATGTTGCCCTTAATGTCTAGTTATTCCCATCTAGAACAAATAATAATAACAAATATTCATTATCAATTAAACTACTCCCGCACCTTCAAAAGGCTCTCAGATAGGAATGAGTGCTGTTTTATAAAACCATTAATTTGCAAATAATATTGCTATTGTGCTGCTTTGGAACTTGAGGAAAGCAACCTTTTGGTAAGTAACTTCTAATTCTTTCTTATTGTTCTACATGCAGCACACAAAGGCATTTAAAAATCCATGAAAATAGAGGGGTAACTTCGCCCTCATTGCCCGTCAGGGGGAGCGCTCTTATACTATACGGTCCCCTGATGATGTTCCTGCTTTTCTACAGGACTTGCAGATCTCGGATGTGTCATTCCGGGACTGGCCTACTCTCTCTTCCCCAATGAACGGGAAGCCCCAGGATAGGCCCTTGGCTGGACCTCGGTCTCTTGGACTCGGCCTCCCCCCCAGGAAGTCTCGTAATAGGCGGCCCCGAGTCACTAAAACATACTTGGTCTCTGGTTCCTCCCCTGCTCAGGACTTGGATGGTGCTACCTGACCTCGCCATTAGTAATATTTGCTCCAATGTCTGCTGCGGTTTTCCCTTGTGAAATGGTGTGGGACCGTGGTTCTCCGTATGGGGTTCCCCGCTCCTACCCTTCGTTATGCTAAGCTGACGATCCCCGTCTTGTTTCATGCTGTGTATTTCACTCTGGTTATACTTATGTTACATGTTTTTTGTATATTAGCCTGGTTTTTCCTTTTCATGATCAATATTTTCTTAAAGGAGCTCTCTCTGCACCATCTCTGTCTTCTGCGTTCCCCTTGTAAGTTTGGGACCCCCTCTTGGCCACTTTTCGGCTCAAAGGTCTCCCTGGTTTTTGGATGCTAGAAGTGTTTTTTGCAGAGGTTCTTTCCCTCTGCCTTATTTGTTCTGTTTATTTTATCAGATTTTGTTTTTTTCTTTTTTTTCTCGCTCCCCTCTCCTTCCCTTCTTTCTCCATCGGGCCTTGGGGTTGGCAGCGTACGACATTCTCTATCCCCCTTGGATAAATGGGGGACTTTAATATAGCCTCCTTTAATGCCAAGGGCCTAAAGGTCCCTATGAAACGTTCCCAGATTCTTTACCATTTTCACAGGAAACGAGCTCATATAGTGTGTTTTCAGGAGACTCACTTTAAAACTTCACAGGTCCCTGCCTTTAAAAATAGATATTATGTCAATTGGCACTGCGCTAACCACTCCGATGCAAAAAGCAAAGGAGTAGCTATCGCCCTCCACAAGTCCTTGCCACATCAGGTATTGGACTGTATTGTGGACCCGGAAGCAAGATATGTCATCCTGATCTTGTCCATAAACGGCCATACGCTTACTGTAGCCAATGTCTATGCCCCAAATCAGGGTCAGGTGTCGTTTCTGCTTGCGGTCCTTGATATACTGGAGGTTCGGGCGAAAGGGACTATTTTCTTATGTGGGGATTTCAATTTGACGCTGGATCCCACACTCGATAATTCTTCTGGTCGTTCGTCCCTCCCCTACTCTGCTATTAAACGAGTGAAGAAGGCTCTTCTTCGCCTTCAGCTTAGTGACTGCTGGTGTCTCCAACACCCCTCGGACAGGGATAATAGCTTTTACTCCGTACCCCATAATACACATAGTCGTATTGACTATCTTCTTGTTCAACACGGTGCCCTCTCATGGCTGCGGCATACCTCTATTGGTAATGTGATCTGGTCGGGTCACGCTCCTGTTTACGCTTCATTTTGTCTCCCATCCTCGGCCACTAAGCATAGGACCTGGAGACTTAATGAATTTCTATTGACGGATTTGGTTTGTGTGGCCGACCTTCACCAGACCATTCAACACTTTGTCGCAGATCATGAAAGGGACTCGACTGCGCACACGATAAAATGGGAAGCACTGAAGAGCGTTTTGAGGGGAGTCCTCATTAAGCATGGGAGTCGTCTGAAGAAGGAGAAGGCCGCGGCTGTTGCTAAGGCTTTGCAAAAGGTTACATCTCTGGAAACTCTTCATAAGCAAGCTCTCTCCCCGTCTGTTCTTCAGGAGCTCCTAGTGGCCCGGCTGGAGGTGTGTCGCCTCTTTGAGGCTTCATGGGGCAGGCTGCTGCAAGTGTGCCGCAGCAGGTTTTATGAGTTCGGGAATAAGAGTGGGTGTCTCCTGCATAGGGCATCTAGGGATCAGATGGCTTCCTCTTTTGTCCCGTGCATTAGAACTCCCACAGGTAACATAATCCATACCACATCTGAAATTGCTCGGGAGTTCAACCTGTGTTATTCCAAGCTTTATCAGTTGCCGCGGACCTCCCCACACTCCGCTTCAGCTGAACAAGCTCCTCCTTCCCCGTTCCCAAAAATACCAGCGGATTTGTCACAATCTTTAGAAGCCCCATTCTCACTTGATGAGATTAAATTGGTAGTAGAGGATCTTCCGGGTGGGAAGAGCCCTGGTCCGGATGGCTTCTCGGCTCAATTTTTTAAGACTTTATTACCGTCCCTTTCCCCGATCCTACTTGCCACTTTTAATGCCATCTCTTCTACCACTCCGATCCCCACAACCCTTTCTGAAGCACATATTGCCGTGATTCCCAAAAAAGGCAAGGACTCCCAGTTATGTGGGAACTACAGGCCCATTTCCCTTCTGAATGTGGACCTGAAGATATACGCTAAATTGTTGGCGAACCGTCTTAATCCTCTTTTGCCCACATTGATACACCCGGACCAGGTTGGCTTTGTCCCGGGAAGGGAGGCTCGGGACAACATGCTCAAGACCTTGGATGTAATTCATTATGCTCGTTCCCAGGGGGTACCCTTGATGATCCTGTCGCTTGATGCTGAGAAAGCTTTCGACAGGATCTCCTGGGATTCTTTATCGTCCACTCTTGCGCGTGTTGGATTGGGCCCCCTTTTTTCAGCCAAGGTCATGGCTCTTTATGATGCACCATCCGCCAGGGTGCGCATTAATGGAACGTTATCTGACCCCTTTTCCATACGTAACGGTACCAGACAGGGATGCCCGTTGTCCCCGTTGCTCTATGTCCTAGTCATGGAGCATCTTCTGGAGTCCATTCGCTCCAACCCGGACATCAGGGGTATCACGATCGGCGGTCGCGAACTTAAATGTTCGGCTTTTGCAGACGACCTTCTGATATATATCACAGATCCTCTTACTTCTCTCCCTTCCTTGATGTCCGAGTTGGCGCGATTCAGTGTTTGGTCTGGTTACAAAATCAACTATGTGAAATCTGAGGCCCTTAACATCTCAATTGATCCTGCCATTATCACTGCTCTTAAAGGAGTGTTATCTTTTGAGCTGCTCGTGCTGTTCTGCTAATTTTCTCAGATTGAGTTTGAAATACAGGGGCGTGTCTCTCCTGTCAGCAGGCATGTCTCTCCTCCCAGGAGGCGTGTCTCTCCTCACTGAAGAACTGTGACATCATCATTTTGTTTGAAGCAGGGGATGCAGAAGGTTGTCTGGATATAACAGCTCTGTAGCCTCCTGCCTGCTTATGTCTGCAGCCTTGAGGCTCCAAACTCCAGCAAGCACCTGTCATATGTCTTAGTTTACACACAACTGAAAGCCAGCAGCTGTTACTTCTAGTGGTGTTCATCCAAATTGTACAACAGGCAGAGATCTTTACTCAACTACAAATGTCAGCTTCAAGTAAAGATCTCTGCTTGCTGTCAATGACATGTGAGTGAAAACAATGGGGGGGAGAAGCAAATCAGCTTTGAGACTTGGGCTGGTGGTGCAGTGGTAGAGTATTGCTTTTACAACAAAGGGGTTTGGAGTTCTAGTCCCTCACAGAGTATATTTTTTTCCCCCCTAAATTCTAAACATATGTAGAGAGACCTAAAATATATATGTCAATCTCTATAATGATATATATACACATACATAGCTCCCCTATATCATGTCTCATCCCCCAGAATATATGCATTGTATCACATATGTTGGAAGTGCTTGGTGTGACTACTGTGACAATGGGACACTATATAGGGGAGCTTTGTGTGTGTATATGAATAAAATTATAGATGTCTACACATATATTTTCATATCTTTACATATGTGTACAATTTATAAAAGAAAAAAAAAACAACCTACTGATGGGGTTTGAACTCCTAACCTCTGTCTTGTAGACCTGATCACCTAAGCGCTGCACCACACATGCAGCTTATACAGACATAGTGTTGAATCCTTATGTTATCCACTACAGGTGATGACGTCATAAGAAGGCAGGGCTTGCATTCAATCTGAGGAACAGAACGCCTTCTTTTCCAAGTAGCAGCTTAAGGACTGGTTCTGTGAGGAGGTGAATCGACCTCTTGGCAAAAGCCCTTTAAACAGGCAGTAATTGCCCAGAACATTGACCCTAAAGCTTGGAGATGTACATAGAGCCCGCAGACCTTGGTTTCACTATTGATTTTAACAGCTCAGAGGGGAGTAAACACAGAGTGTGCAGGCAGCCAATCACAGCGCAGGGGGCGTGGCCGGGGCGTTTCCTGTCTAGGGGCGTATCACAACAGGCTGAATGAAATGTCAGCCAGCCAATCACAGTGCAGGGGGCGTGTCTAGGGTGGGAGAATCGACCAGGGGGGCGCTCTGACCAGCAACAGCAGAAATAGAAGACAGATTTAAAGAGAAGCTCATATCTGCTAAACCAAGTGACAGAGGTAATGCTACCCAATTACAAAAGTGCTTATTTTTATTGTCACCATAATCTGAGACATGATCTTTGTAACAATAAAACCCCTTAAAGGGGAAATTCTTTCTCCTGGCCGGCCACGGGTATCTCCTATTTGGGGGTCTTCATTCCTGTTGACCTATCCAGGCTATTTGAGACGAACTTCTCACCCTTGCTTATCAAGATCTCCCATCTACTTCGGCCTGGTCCCAACGGGACTTCTCCTGGTTCGGTAGAATGAATATTCTGAAGATGTCTATTCTTCCGAAGATTCTGTATCTTCTTCAGACAATTCCCATCTTTATTCCTAAGACCTTCTGGATCAGAGTCCAGCGTATCTTCAGTGACTTCATCTGGCTTTCTCGCCGCCCTAGAATTCGACGAGATCTGTTAGCTAGACCTAAAGCCGCCGGTGGAGTGGGCCTTACCGACTGTCGGCTCTATTATTTGGCTGCGGCCTATACCAGGTTCGTGGATTTAATTCACACATCTCAAGGGAAACTCTGGGTTCACATTGCTCAATCCCTATGCCCCTGGATGTCCCTACCATGGGCCCCTGAGGCAGCCTTTTCGGAACGGAATGGCATGTCTTTTAGTACGACCCATACCTTGCGGATTATCCGTCAGGCTAAAACTTCCGAAGCCTTGTTGGACCTGAATGGCCCCTTGTTCCCAGTTTCCGACAACCATTTATTCCCAGCTGGTCTAGCCCGTAGGTTCTTAGGTAGCTCCAAAACGTGTCCACTCCTCTCCACCCACATCCATGTCGGAGGCACCTTACTCTCCCTCTCTGACCTTTTAGGGGACAGTCCATTCGCCCCCAGGCATTTATTTGAGTATGTTCACCTGAAGCATTTCTTTTCTATGGTTATTAAAAAGACCACCGATTAGAGGACCCTAACGGCAGTGGAGAGCCTTTGTCTCACCTCTTCTGTCCCTAGGCATCCGATTTCTCGTTTCTATCTGTGGCTCCTCTCTCCTGCTGACCAATCTCTTCCCTCTTTTTGTGCGGCCTGGGAGAGAGAGCTACAGAAGACTTTCACTAGGGATCAATGGGGGAAATGTTTTCACCTCACTCACAAAGCAGTAATTGCTAGCAGGTCCCAGGAGACTTGTTACTAGATTCTCTCCAGATGGTATAGGGTCCCGGTGCTCCTCCACAAGTGGTTCCCATCTGTCCCAAACACAAGTTGGCGCTGCAATCAGGAGCCCGGTACCATGGTGCATATATGGTGGGGTTGTGTGGCCCTCCGGCGCTTTTGGGAAACTGTCCTTCAGGCTATATCTGATTGCACGGGAGTCTCTGTTCCGGACTCTCCCGAAGCCACGTTGTTATTTATGTTCCACTTCCCCCAAGCTAAATATAAACAATCTTTACTCAAGCACCTTTTACAGGCTGCCAAAACTGTCATACCCAGACACTGGCGTCAAACTTTCCCTCCCTCCGTTGGTGGTCTCCTTTCTTTTCCGGATGGAAGAGTTGATAATTCGCTCTCCTGAGGATGCCACTAGATTTTCTCACGTCTGGAACCCTTGGTTCCTCTATCAATCATCCCAGCCTTTTAAGGCCCTTTCAGGTTAAAATGTCTTGTGGGTTGGGTCCCTGCCCTTGGCGTTTATCGTCTTTCCCTCATTTGCTGGCCTTTTTCTATTTCATCTCGCTGCTCCCCCGGGGTCCGATGGACCAGAGAGGCTCCCCTCCCCTCTCCCCTCTCCCCTCCCCCCTTTTTTTTTCTCTTCCCTTTCTCTCTCTCTGTTTATTTTTTTCCAAAGCAGTCCAATTTTATTCTCACAATCTCATATGCTCCTTGCATATGTGTATTTATATTTGCACTTATTTCTTATTATGGGAAATGCCTTGTGGACTAGGTCTCTCAACCTGTGTCAATTTGGACTATGAGACTCTCGGTTCACATATCATGATCAGAACATGTTTCTGGCCCCGCCCACTCTCACAGGCTGTCATAAGAAGGGCAGCTTTGCAGGTTGGGTGTTTTTTATTTTTTCTCTCTGAATAATGGAGGTCGGTGACCCAGTGAGAGGCCTGATTGGCTCGATTGAGAGGTAAAGATAGGATAGGACTGCCCGATTTGAGACCACGTTGAAAGTCGTGGGCAGCTTAAACATGTTCTGATCATGATATGTGACCGAGAGTCTCAAAGTTTTTTCATGTATGATAGATAGCATAAATGCTTCTTTAGGGATTTCGACGTAGTGTATTGCCCATTTTGCAGAAATGTGCCGCTGGCGGCGGTCTGTGTGTGTACATGTATAATTACATGTGTGCCGCAGCCCTGCCAGTGGCACCCAGGTTTGCATACGTTTTTTCAGAAATGTTTTTGTGTGCAGAAACATACGTTATACTTGGTGTACATTGATTTTAACCTATATGGAAAGGAAGGGGTGCTTCCATTTTGGGTTTCTGTCCCCGCCCACTCTCACAGGCTGTCATAAGAAGGGCAGCTTTGCAGGTTGGGTGTTTTTTATTTTTTCTCTCGAATAATGGAGGTCGGTGACCAGTGAGAGGCCTGATTGGCTCGATTGAGAGGTAAAGATAGGATAGGACTGCCCGATTTGAGACCACGTTGAAAGTCGTGGGCAGCTTAAACATGTTCTGATCATGATATGTGAACCGAGAGTCTCAAAGTTTTTTCATGTATGATAGATAGCATAAATGCTTCTTTAGGGATTTCGACGTAGTGTATTGCCCTTTTTGCAGAAATGTGCCGCTGGCGGCGGTCTGTGTGTGTACATGTATAATTACATGTGTGCCGCAGCCCTGCCAGTGGCACCCAGGTTTGCATACGTTTTTTCAGAAATGTTTTTGTGTGCAGAAACATACGTTATACTTGGTGTACATTGATTTTAACCTATATGGAAAGGAAGGGGTGCTTCCATTTTGGGTTTCTGTCCCCGCCCACTCTCACAGGCTGTCATAAGAAGGGCAGCTTTGCAGGTTGGGTGTTTTTTATTTTTTCTCTCTGAATAATGGAGGTCGGTGACCCAGTGAGAGGCCTGATTGGCTCGATTGAGAGGTAAAGATAGGATAGGACTGCCCGATTTGAGACCACGTTGAAAGTCGTGGGCAGCTTAAACATGTTCTGATCATGATATGTGAACCGAGAGTCTCAAAGTTTTTTCATGTATGATAGATAGCATAAATGCTTCTTTAGGGATTTCGACGTAGTGTATTGCCCTTTTTGCAGAAAGATGTGCCGCTGGCGGCGGTCTGTGTGTGTACATGTATAATTACATGTGTGCCGCAGCCCTGCCAGTGGCACCCAGGTTTGCATACGTTTTTTCAGAAATGTTTTTGTGTGCAGAAACATACGTTTATACTTGGTGTACATTGATTTTAACCTATATGGAAAGGAAGGGGTGCTTCCATTTTGGGTTTCTGTCCCCGCCCACTCTCACAGGCTGTCATAAGAAGGGCAGCTTTGCAGGTTGGGTGTTTTTTATTTTTTCTCTCTGAATAATGGAGGTCGGTGACCAGTGAGAGGCCTGATTGGCTCGATTGAGAGGTAAAGATAGGATAGGACTGCCCGATTTGAGACCACGTTGAAAGTCGTGGGCAGCTTAAACATGTTTGATCATGATATGTGAACCGAGAGTCTCAAAGTTTTTTCATGTATGATAGATAGCATAAATGCTTCTTTAGGGATTTCGAGCGTAGTGTATTGCCCAATTTGGACTATGAGGCTCCACGTGCTCCCTGCCTATATATGCGTCTACTGTTTCTCGGTTTCTTCATTTTAGGACACGTTGTGTTGACCGTGTCGTCATCACTGTATTTCATTATGTGATGTGACTGCGATTCTTTGTTCTATTAGTATTTTTGTTTTACAGAAATTTTTCAGTAACAACGTTGAGGTTAAGGTTTTTGCATGGCTATGTATTTATGTTTATGTTTCTGTGTTTTATAAAGAAAATGTTTAATAAACTTTAAATAAAAAAAAAAAAAAAGAAAATAGTGGGGCAAAATTATATTAAAGGTATTTTGTCACTACATATATTAACTTTTATCATGAAGGGACAGTTAAATGAAACTTTTTCTAAATACATTGATAAATAGATTTTACTATAGTCATGAGATAACAGACATTTTGGGCGACATGTATGATTGGGAGTTGCGCCTGTTTTCTGGCGAAAAACTGCGGCTCACCGATCCGAGTCCTCTGTCAGACGCGGTGATGCAATGTTAGGCGCAAGCTTCGCCACTTTCGGCTGCGCCTAACATGAAGGGGCGTGCAATGGGCGCGTTGTAGGCGTTCTGGGGCGGGACGCACCACATTCGAATACTCCGAGGCATGCATGATCGCGGGTCGGCAAAGTGAGGCACATAGCAGCACAAGACAGCTCCGACAGGCAGACCTAGTTGAAGCTGGTCTAAATGAGCCGGAGGAGGCGAAGTGAAGCGAGAACGTAATGGAATGGGGCAAAATGTGCTCTAGGTCGACTGTTACAACAGTACACAGCTCTCAGCTCCGTGAGACATGGAGTATGATTCCAAAACTCGTTTTTATTAGGTGTAAAACATTATCTGACAAAGAGCTAAAACCTTCTATAAACATACATAAATCAAATCACTAACAACGCGTTAGTCGCCATCACCGGCGCTATATCAGGAATTGCGATATAAAAAATTGCCGGAAAATACAGTAATTCAAATTCTGTAAGCTCTTCTCATTGGTCGGCATAAACCAGCCAATCAGAATAGGAGCAACAGTGACCCATTATAACCTATGGAGTAGTATTGACCAATCAAATGAAAAGGCGGGACAGTTCAAAATACAGTAAAAAAGGCAGAAAAGAGCTGATTGGTTGAGCTAGCGGGGGCTTGGCTATCCCAGCCAATCAGAGTGCGAGCTACTTTGTTCCATTGTAGTCTATGGAGAGATCGGGGCAATGAAATCTCGGCTCTCAGCTCCGTGCGGCATGGAGTATGATTTAAAACTCGTTTTTACTAGGTGTAAAATATTATCTGTAAAAGAGCTAAAACCTTCTAAAAACATACATCACTCAAATCCCTAACAACGCGCTTGTCGCCGAGACCGGCGCAACATCAGGAATTGGGATATTGAAAATTGCCGGGAAATACAGTAATTCAAAATCTGTAAGCGCTTCTCATTGGTCGGCAGAAACCAATCAATCAGCATAGGAGCGACAGTGAACCATTATAACCTATGGAGTAGTATTGACCAATCAAATGAAAAGGAGGGACAGTTCAAAATACAGTAAAAAAGGCAGAAAAGAGCTGATTGGTTGAGCCCAGGCGGCAGATATGAATCCACCAATCATATGTAGTGCGTCTATTTTGAATGGAGCAAGAAGGGCGCGATAGAAGGGCGCCCTAAAAGTTATTACTGTCTATGGGAAATATTCTAGTACTGTGATTGGTTGGGGGAAAGAGGGGCTCGTCCTGCTTAGCCAATCAGCGGGTGAGCCACTTATCTCATAGAGTCCTATGGGGAAAAGAAATGCAGAGTGAGCTCTGTTTGTGATTGGCTAAGTTAAAAGAGGCGCAGTTATTTGGACCTATGGGAGAGCGAGCGACGCTCTTATGGGTTTTCTAATGCAATCTATAATAAAACTGTACATGCCCGAAATCAAATGATAAGACTCACTAAGTTGTACCGATCTCTATATAAAATGAACAATAATATGGGTGTAACGAAAATAATCAATAATATGGGTGTAACGAGGCGCAGGGAACTTTTCACCGCATTTTTGATCGCACCTCCTCGGGCGGTGAACCTTAGACGCAGTCCCGCACTGCGCCTAAGTCCCGCACTGCGCCTCACACACTGTTGAGGAGCGGTGGACTTTACACCGCATGTATGAGCGCACCTCGGGCGCCGACATACATGAGGCGCAGCTTTCACTTGAAATCGGGCGAAAATGTTTTGAGTGCAAACAAGTTTCTATGGTTACCAGTGCTTACAGCAGAATGAGCTCCTGAACAAATGACATATCTCTTTCAAGATTAGCCTCTGTTTATAGATAAAGCTATTGTTTTCAGTCACATGTATCTTTTGCTTAATGAAGAGATAACATCTCTTGCACTTGTCAGTATAGCAGCTCAGATTAGAAGCTGAATATGCTAACCACAGCTACAGAACCATTGGCTTTCAAGTATAAAACTCATAGTGACCTTCAGGAAGATTTAGAGCTACCCAGAACTTACATAACCACATTCTCTTTATATCAAGCCACACCCTTTACAAAATGCACTGCCTACTACACTCAACTGTATAACAGCGCTGGAAGAAAGCTAATTGAGAGTTTTGACATCAGCCAGCTTTCCTGGATGTTGGATAGCCTATTCAGCATCCAGGAAAGCTGGGAGATGCTGTCAAACTGTGCCTGAACCTAAACCATTACACTACAACCAATATTACCACAATACAGTGAGCATATATTGGTAGATACCAGTGTACACAGGCTCTGCAGACTGTACATTATCTCCATACAGTGATCATATAGTGGTAGTTACCAGTTGTACACAGGCTCTGCAGACTGTTGATTACCCCCATACAGTGACCATATAGTGGTAAATACTAGTATGCACAATTTCTGTTATTATAGTGCAGTTACATCCAGGGACTAACAGGAGATGTCTTCTATTACTGATATTGTTCTCTTTCTTTTTTCTTCTGCACTATGTCCAGACCACTATGATGACTCATACCTGCAGAAGTTTCCACACAAACATTGTAGAATTCTAGTTTTTCAAGCACTTCGCCACTTATCACCCCAAACCTCCCAGTGGAGGTTATGGAGTGATAGGTGGAGGTGAGGAGGCTATGGGGGTGATAGGTGGAAGTGGAAGGGAGTTATAGGTGGAGGAGAGGGGGCTATGGGGTAATAGGTGGAGGTGAGGAGGCTATGGGGTAATAGGTGGAGGTGAGGAGGCTACGGGGTGATAAATGAAGGCAAGCTAGGACTGGCCCACATGGGGAACAGGGGAAACCCCTGGTGGGCCCCTGAGCATGGCAGTAATGAAGCTGTTTTTTAACTGCATATATATGCTTAGAAGAGGCAAAAAGGCAGAGAGAAAGAGGCAAAAAGAAAGCGGCACAGTATAGGAGACATGTATAGTCATTTACAGTGGCTGTAGGGTGGGGCCAAAAACAACCCAACTGGTGGGCCTTAGACACCTCAGTCCGACACTGAGTGGAGGTGATGGGGAATTTATGGAGTGATAGGTGGAAGTGGTGCTGTTGTTTATACAGTAATAGGTGGGGTTTGTATTTTGTGCTGGCACTAGGATCCATAACACAGTGGTGGGGAGGAGCGGGAGAGAGGAGTACAGAGCACAGCTTGCAGACACAATCTCCCTTAAAAATTGGGGAGGGGGGCATTCTGGCCCATCCCCCAGGAGATTGTGCTTCGGCTGTGGGTACCCACCTCCTCTCAGAACTATTGTACAGCTTGAACTCCATAACTTGAAACCGTAGAAGATGCGCCACAGGCATACATTTCACAGGGTTTCCCTTTTGCATTATGTCAGACTCAATGGACTTTTTCAGACCAGCGTTGAATCCATTTAGTTAATAAAATGGTTAACGTGGGCTGATGTCGGAGAGTATTTTTGTAACTAGAAGGGTTTTTTGTGCGTTTTTTTTTTTTTTTCATTTAATTCCAGTGTTAGTAATGGAGGTGTCTGACAGATGACTCTCCATTCCTATAACTGAGGCTTGGTGTCAGACAGCGGTTGTTTTTGTCACACCAAGGCTGACACTAACTCTGTGTTACTACCCCAGTACCAAACACACCTGGGGTACTGGGAAGAACTGGATTACCATCAGAAGTGGACCCTTTAATGTGATGGTCTGTTTCTGGGGCCAGTGCAGGCTGGGATTTTTAGGGTGGAAAAGGGCCAATATCCATGGATCTTTCCCACTAGCTGCAGCTGTAGGTTTTACCTTGGCTGGTTATGAAGAATGGGGGAGGAGGAGGCATGTCTTTTATTTAAAAAAAAATCATTTATTTGTTGAGAATACAAAAATTGGCAACTACTGTAATCATTACAGTGGATGCCCATTTTTAGATTTTCAATAAATAATTTTCAGGAAAAAAAGCGACGTGGTGTCCACGCCATTTTCCATTACCAACCAAGGTAAAACCAACAATTGCAGCCTGATACTATCAGAATAGAAAGGTCCATGGATAGTGGTCCCTTCCCACTCTAAAAAATACCAGCCCACAGCCGCCTCAGAAGCAGATGGCAAATCGACTCTTTCCAGTACCCCTGATACATTGGGTACTGGAATAATATTGATATGGGGTTAGTTTCAGGTTTGGGAGTGATAAAATCCACTGCTGGCTGACACCAAGCCTCATCGATAGTAATGGAGAGGGGTCTGTTAGACACCTCCATTACTAACACTGGAATTAAATGATAAAAACAAACAGTACAACAACACAAAAAAACACTTTTTACATTTAAATAAACCTTCCCCGACTTCAATCTTCTTTAACACATTTTTTTAAATAAATAGATCCAAGGTTCATCTGAGGTAGTCCACCAAATCCAAACTAGTCCAAAAGGAGACCTGTAAATAAGCAGGTACATAGGCTGAATACCCTATCCACAAATGTGTGTGGAAGATGGTTGCCACCTAGCTTTTCTGGACACTTAATATATTCAGAAAAGATTCCCTAATCCCCCAGTCATGGCATTCAGTTTTCCATCACAAGAAAGCTGGATGCCACGTGTGGGGTTTGGGGCATCACCCAGCTTTTATGGATGCTGGATAAGCTATCCAGTATGCAGGAAAGCTGTGTGGAGGATGGTCATCAGCTTTCCAGAACACTGAATATTCTACCCCACATGCAGGAAAGCTGGGTAATTCCCTAATCCCCCACTCATGGCATCCAGCTTTCCTATTATAGACAAAACTGAATGCCACTTGTGGAGGTTGGGGCATCACCCAACTTTTCTGGGTGCTCGATAATCTATCCAGCATAGTTGTGTGATGTCCCATTCCTTACAGGTGGCAGACAGATTTCCTATCTTAGAAAAGCTGAGTGCCACCAATGGGGGTGGGCATCACCCAACTTTTTGAAGATAGGAAAACTGTGTGCCTATCACTCACCCCATGCTCTACCTTCCCTCCCCCACTCCTGTAACAACCCCCTCACTTTCCACTCTCCTACCCCACTTTAACACCTCTCTCACCCCCCACTCGAATGCCTTACCTCATCTCCAACTCCCATCCTCCCAATCTAGACCCTCTTTCCCCAATCTAACCCAAACTCTCACCTCTACTCTAAACTGCCCTCCTTCCCCTCTCCAAAGTAACTTTCCACTCCACACTCTAACCCCTCTCCTTCACTCTAAACCCCCTCTTACCTCTAATCTAATCCATCCCTCACCGAGGAAATATACTCACCAGCCGCGGTGGTCACCCCTGCAGATCTGTGAAGCTACTGCGACCAGTGACAGGAGGAGCTCGTGTGGGAAGGGTTCATATGCGGCAGCAGTGACTGTGGGGGAGGGGGAGTGGAGTATAGTTTAAAAAAAAAAAATCACTGTGTGCCACCCTCAAGCACTTAGTGGCATGAGACAGCATTTCATGATGCTGCCTGATGCCAGTTGTATTCAAAGATTCACCATCTGTCCTTGCAGAGCAGAAGATCTCCCTTATCTGTGGGAGTTTCCCCGAACAATCCAGGAGGATTGACAAGTATGGAAAAACTGCTTGTGACTCAGTGAAACGGCATGCTGAGAAAACTCCTTTAAAGGGGTTGTCTCGCTACAATGATTGGGTTTTAATTAAAAGATCTTTAAAAAACAAGCACTTTGAAATTTTTGTTCTTACAAATGCCTATGATTTTGAGTAGCCTGTTAGTATTATCTTCAGCTTCTAAAGTTTTATAGTGCCGCCGTTGATCCTTTTTATGGCTGTGGTTGAATGCTCATCCCCTTTTGAAGACAGGTCAGAGCAGAGGCCCTCCAGCACGATGCTTTGTAGTGGAGGGGGAGGGGGGGGGGGAGGGAGGACTCTGGCGTCTGTGCCCGAGTGCCGGGATTAACCCTGTGTGGCCTGCTTCCTCCGCTCTCTACCAGATGATGTGCCGCAGTGACCCTGTTGTTTTTAATATGATATGTTTTGGAATGTGACTATACTAATACTATCAGATCGGGGGCATGGAAACTTTTGTTCCCCTGTTTGTGAGACATTCTGAGTTAGTAACATCCCCTGTTGTTGTGGAGATGTGGAGATTGTAAGCTAAGCAGGGGGATATGGAACATTGCATCCCTCCGCTCTTTAGACCCCACTTCCCTTTCCTTCTCTCATCCTGTTCACCCCTCTCTGCAACGCCCGGCGGGCACCACAGGGTGTTCTGGAGCAAACCCCCCCCCCCCCCTGTATAGAAGTTACGTAGTCCCTGTGTGCTAAAGGGGGGAAGGGGGGAGAGGGAGCAGAACAGACAGCCCCAAGAAGCACGCCCCAGTTCAACTTCCAGGGACATGAAGGCGAAGTCGTAATGGGCAATTTTTTTAAAGGGAAATCTGTTGCTAATTTTTTTTTTAACTATTAAATCAGGACACTAACATATTCTTTTCTTGTGAGCTATTTTTATTTTCTGATTGTAGATTTTTCAATTTGGTTGTCTATATATATATATATATATATATATATATATATATATATATATATATCTGCACTGCTTTAAACAGCATTTAGAGAAGCTTACATACATTATATAAAATGACACAAAAGCATGTTTTTCTCACTATCTGACATTAAATCAGAATAAATACTCGTTTATGTCATAAGGATTACCAATATAATTTATATTTGCCAAATGCCAGATTAATGAGAGAGAGTATTTTTTAAGGCATTTTTAATACTTTCTGAAAAGTGAAGACTTTCCATAGTATTTGGTAGCATTGCCCTTAAAAAGTATGACTTGGTTCAAACGTTTTGGATATCCTTCCACAAGCTTCTCACAGTAGTTGATAGGAATTTTAGGACAGAACTGGTGTAATTGAGCCATGTTTGTAGGTCGCCTTGCTTGCACCTGCCTTTTCAGCTATGCCCATACATTTTCAATAGGATTGAGATCAAGGCTTTGTGATGGCCACTCCAAAACATTGACTTGGTTATATTTAAGCCACTTTGTAACCAGTTTCGCAGTATGTTTCAGGTTACTGTCCATTTGGAAGACCCATTTCCACCCAAGCTTTAACTTCCTGGCTGATGTCTTGAGATGTTGCTTCAGTATTGCCACCTAATCTTCCTTCCTCATGATGCCATCTATTTTGTGAAGTGCACCAGTACCTTCTGCAGCAAAACAACCCCACAACATGATGCTGCCGGCACCGTGTTTTACAGTTGGGATGGTGTTCTTAGGCTTCCAGGCTTTTCTCTTTTTCCTCCAAATGTAATTATGGTCATTATGGCCAAACAATTCAGTTTTAGTTTCGTCAGACAGCAGAACATGTCTCCAAAAATGTAGGTCTTTGTTCCTGTGTGCATGTGCAAACATTAATCTGGCTTTTATGTTTCTTTTGGAGTAATAGCTTCTTCCTGGCCGAGTGGCCTTTCAGCCCACGGTGATACAGTACTCGTTTCCCTATGGATAATGACAGAATCTTGCCAGATTCCGCCAGCATCTTCACAAGGTGTTTTGCTTATGTTCTTGGGTTACTATGTACATGTCAGACCAAAGCACATTCATCTCTGAGACACAGAACCTGTCTCCTTCCTGAGCGGTATCATGGCTGGACATTCCCATCTTGTTTGTACTTGTGTATGATTGTTTGTACAGATGAACGAGGCACCTTCAGGTATCAGGAAATTACACCAAAGAATGATCCAGATTTGTGCAAGTCCACAATTCTCTTCCTGATATCTTGGCTGATTTCTTTAGACTTTCCCATCATGTTACACACAGAAGTAGTGTGTTTCTGGTGTGCAATAAAATACATCCACAGCTGTGTCTCTAATTAACTCAGATCCTGAGTTAATCATATGGGTTTGTCCCAAATTTTTTAAAGGCATAGTAATCCTAATGTATGTAAACTTTTGACTTTGCAGAAAGTAATAAAAATGCCTGAAAAACTTCTCTCTCTCATTATTCTGCATTTGGCAAATGTAAATAATTTTGGTAATCCTAATACACCTAAACCGGGTAAGGTTTATTCTGATTTCTTGTCAGATAGTGAGAAAAACATGCATAAGCATGTTTTTATATATTGTATGTAAATATCTGGTTTCAGTTATAGGAGTTTATAAAACACACATGAGGCTAAGCATTCAATTGTAAAAAGAGCTATTTACTTTTACTTTTCGAGCGCTTGACATATGACTAGCAGACACATAAGTCCTCATACAGCTTAGTAGTCGCAATGAACAACATAGTAATAAACCAGTACTTAGCTGTTAAGCTCCAGCTTTAGATAGATGCTGAAAAGCACATGTAGTCCAGTATAAACGCTGGCCAGGTGTGAACCGAAGCTCGTGTGCTGCAAAGCGCTCGAAAAGTAAAAGTAAATAGCTCTTTTTACAATGGAATGCTTAGCCTCGTGTGTGTTTTATAAAGTGCTAATTGGGGGATACCAAGGAAATCCCTTGACGGAGGCTAAAAACCAGTACTTGCTAATAGAAATACGGCAGTTTAAATGTGAATACAAGTTCAGTTATAGAAGCCTGTGAACTGGATCAGTCCCATTGACTTCTATAGGAGATAAGCCATACTTTGTGATCTCAGAAGAAGTCAGTGAGCGGGCAGAGAGAGCTAGGACTATTTCCTATTGTCACTGTTGGATCCTGTTATCTATACACACTGGTGTCACCTTTCAGCATAACCCTGTTTTTACTGATAATGAGCAGACTACTGAAAATTTTCTCTACAGAACAGGAAGTAACTGATTAGGTCTAGTGGCCAAAGTAAAAATTGCAGGATTTAAGCAATGTTAAAAATATTGAAAGTGATAATGGAAAACAAAAAAAAATTCTTAAAAATGTGTCTAATATAAAAACGTGAGCTAAACAATAAGTTATTTTTGATTACACATTCCCTTTAAGAAAAGCTTGAGTCTAACGCTTAATTTTTCTGCACTCTAAACTCACAGCAAGGAAACTTGTTCCACCATGCTTGTTGACATAATACCCTGCAGAGAGATTGTCTGACTGAACAAGGACTCATTGAATCTTGAACAGCAACTGAAAATGCACAAAGCCTAAATAGATTGCTCACAACTTCTTCAGATTGGAGAAAAATGATTTGAGGTTAACTCCTCTGAATCCATTAACACGGATCACATGCTTCCCAACCCATAGCTAATGCGTTAATAGACAAAGACTGGCCTTGAGAAAGATTCTTTGACTGAAGCCCCCAATTCAGATCACTGAGTTTCTGGCTGTATGGTCCAAACCTCAAGAGTGATGGGCAGAGAATATTGCACTGATGAGTCTTAGATGCAATATACAGCATCTATAATACTCATTACAGAGCAACACACCCTGTTCTCAATTACAGTGATTTTTAATTAGAAATTTTACTTTGCCCTTGACCTTCCACACTTGCTGTTGAGACATATAGTCTCATTTGACAGGAATATATTTGGAATCCTTAAAAAACAAAACAAAAAAAACCCCACAAGACTGAGTTTGGATAGACAACTTTGTATTAATCAGAAACTCATGGATTTCAATAAAGTCCATCCAGGCAACTTGAATGGCCACTAGTTGACTGAAAAGGGCATTCATCTACATATGGGCAGATACTAAGACAAATACTAGTTCTGAGAATACTTCGACACGGGCATTAAACTCAGCCCCCCTGGCCAAATATGGCCTGCAGTATAACGGCCAGGCAGTGTACAGAGGAGAAGAGGAAGCAGCCAGGAGCTGTTATTACATTGCTCTCACTCAGCCTCCGCACAGAGCAGATGTGACCAGGCCAAAGGGTGCAGCAAAGAGGGTGGGAGGCATAGTAGCCATAAACTTAGTGCTCTGGTCACAGTGGCTAAAAACTTAAACTTCCTTAGTTTACGGTCCACCTGTTGAGGTTGCACTAGACTTATAGTAAAAGTAAGAAAATTTGTTTAGTATAACTTTCTTACGTTTTATTTAAAGGAAGATGGCGCTTCTGTGGGTGCAAAGTTCTCCCCATCTTTTGCAAACATTTTTGTTGCATGGTGGGAAGAATTTCACATCTTTTCTCTGGATCATCGTTTTGTGTCTCACATAGTGTGGTACAGTCGCTAAATTGATGATATTGTGAGTTTCTGGTCAGGTGGACCTGCAACCGTGCCCCACTTTGTCCAACACATTAACGATAATAATGTGAACCTAAAATTTACTGGGACTTCACATCAACATGAAATTTCTTTTTTGAACCTATTTTTACGAGCAAATGTTTCTAAGTCAATAATCAGTAAAACTTATAGGAAACCTGTAGCAGGAAATACCATCCTTAAAGCTACATCATGGTATCCCATTCTTACAGTTAAACATATACCAGTTGGGGGATTGGTTCGCACAAGGAGAAATTGTTCTACAGACAGGTTATACATGGAAGAGGAAGTTCTAGTATGCGATTGTTTAAAAAAAAAAAAAAAAATCGTAATTATCCTAACTGGATGCTGTGTTGTACTAAACAGGTTATGGGGAATAAAACTAGGGGCCAATTGTTACAAAATATAAAACTTCTTGATAAGGATAGTCCAACTTTTGTAACTACTTATAGTCAAGAATTTTCACAGGTAAAAAGTATTATAAGTTCACCCCCACATAGTCTGGACCATTGTGATTCCCTAATGGTCTACGCAGTTAGAAATCTGCAAGCTTTAGTTTTTTGGCCTTTTCCTGTTAGGCCTCCAGTCTCTCTGTTTTTTGGGTTGATGTTCGTCCCTCTGGGATTATATGTTTCGGCTCGGTCGGCACTGTCTTCTTTAGCTTCGGGGGATCTTGACCTATTGGTTACGGTCACATTGTATTATGGCTAACCTTAGGTTAACATCCCTGAACGTGAAGGGATTCAACTCCCCCGAAAAGAGATCACAAATCTTGTATCATCTGCACAAACAAAAATCTCAAATAGTCTGTCTCCAAGAGACCCATCTTATCTCCTCACATATTCAATCTTATCACAATAGGTATTTCCCTGTCTGGTGCCATAACAGTAGCTCTTCTGCAAAGGTTAAAGGTGTGGCAGTCTTTTTCCACAAGTCGCTCCCCATTCCCGGTCCTAGTTAAATTCTGTGGAGGCGTTTGGGCGCTATTCGTGAGTTTAGCCTCCAGGGGCCAGACTCTCACTCTGGCAAACATATTTTCCCCCCAACACGGGTCAGTTTTCCCCTTAATACCCAAAAAGCATGGATAGTCTGACTTGCTTTGCTAGGGACGGTTTTTGCTTGCGGAGCCCTTAAATTAACTTTAAAATCCACTCCATGAAAACCCCCGGGGTTTCGCTCGTCAGTGCCCATTTTACTCTCAATAGAGTCAAAAACCCCAAAACACGTTATGAAAATTTTAGTGGAGTGTGGGGTTACTGCCCCAAAAAACGATCGCGGAATTCACATTCTTTCCCTTTTTCCCCCATAATTCTTTTACCGAATAAAATAAATATGCCCAAAACCTTTCCTTCTTCGGTATGTGGTGGGGGGGCCTCGGTGGGGAGTTTTCCCCACTCGGGCCTTTCCCTATCCCCTGTGATCTATGTCTTCCCCCACCACACTCGCCCCCCCCTTTTTTTGGAAGTTGAAAGGAATCCCTTTTTGGCTCGAATCCTTTTTCATTACAGATTTGCAGAGTTCAATCGAGGTGTTTAACTTTGGCCCCTTTTCTCGGAACCCAACACCCAAAAAATCCAAGGGAGCCCTTTAAATGCACGCTGGGGAAATTTTTTAAAAAAACAGGGTGCCCCGCCTTTAAAAGGGGGGCTTCTCTCAAACTCCGGCTCCCTGGCAAGACCACATCCCTGGGAAAATTTTCCACAAATCCAAGGCCATGGAATCCCATCTGAGGGCACTTCCCCAAGCCGTCAAGAAATTTTGCAGTCATGGTTTAAAAGGCACCGGAGATACGTTTAACTTTTTCTCTAGCTCCTTCTACGCTGGAAAACAATAAGCGGGCCGAAAATCTTGGGTCGTGGCAGGGGCGGGAGAGGCTTTAATTTGTTTCCCATGTTAAGAAAAGGGGGGGGGGGGGGGTGGTCCACACTTACAGAGGGGTTCTCGAAACATTTCGCGTTACTATACGACACTCTTTAAACTCCCTCCCTGAAAACTAATTTCCATGTCCCTTTCCCCTCCTTTTTATCTAAAACTGCCTTCCCCGGCTCCCTGCAGCTCTTTGCCTCATTGGGGAAACCGTTTACAGAGGAGGAAAAAAGGGGTTTCGCTTTAAAGGCGTTGCCCGCGGGGGAAAAAATCCCGGTCCCGACGGTTTCACGGGCCCTTTTTATAAGCAATGAAAGTCCCAAACCCGATTTAACCTCTACTCCAGGCCCTTTTTAAAGTGTCTCCCCCCGGATCCCCATTTGAACCAGGGCCCTTTCCCAAAAAGCTCAAATAGTGGTTTTTACCGAAGGAAGGAAGGACCCGACACAATTTCCAAAATTATCGCCCCCTTTTCTTTGATTAACACGGATGCAAAGGGTATAAGCTAAAGGGGCTAAAATAAAAAGCCCCAAAACCCCCTTTCAAAAACAAAACATAACCTGGACCGGGGGGGTTCGTTTCCCCCCCGGGAGGGAGGGGACAAAAACACTCAAAAAACCCCTTTTCCCCCATTCCCACATTTTACTCAAGAAAGAAAACCCTGCCCCTTTTGGGGGTCAACTTGACGCGGAAAAAAAGGAAATTTTATGTGTTGCGTTGGGCCCTTTTTTAGTGGCGCATTGAGTTTGGGTTTAGGCCCCCGCGATGTGTGGAAAGATTATGGCACTCTTTTCTCCTCTCCCCAGGCCCGATTCGGGGCAAAGGGTCGTTCTGCCCCTTTGGGAAAAAGGTAATGGCACCAGACAGGGATGCCCTTTTGGTTTCCCCCCTTATTCACCCCCTTTTGATGGAGATTGTGCAGGCCTGCGAAGTGACCCCGGGGATTATGGGGTTCGGGGTGGACGGCCTTAAAATTAAAAAGCTCTGCATTTGCGGCCCATTTATTTTTGTATTTGGGGATCCACCCCCATCCACCCGGCGCAACTGGGGGTCTTGGGGAATATGGGGGTTTTACAGCAAACCCAAAGTAAACATGGCTAAATGTTGTTTCTGGCTTTTACCCTCCCCCCCCCACATGCTGCGTTATTACAAAATTTTTCCTATCCTTTTTCCTTTGGGGGGGCTCCTCTTTCCAAAAATTAGGGTTCAGATACCCTCACACTCTGATAAGATCTTTGACCTGAAAAATTTCTTTCCCTCCTATTCCCCAATTAAAAAAGGGCCTCCTTTAAATTTGGGTCTTTTCCCGGATAGGTTGGTTTTAAATCCTAAAAAATGAATATTTTTCCCCCCTTGTTGTACCCCCTTTTCCAGGCAAATCCCAGTCAATTTTCCCAGGTCTTTCTTTAGGGACCTGCGTAGAAGATCTCCCAATTTGGGTTGGGGCCCCTGGGGGGCCCCCGTTGCGGAGTCCACCTTGACGCGCCCCAAAAACAGAAAAAACGGCTTGTCCCCTCCCAAAAATTTTTTGTTGGGAATATCTTGCCGCAGTGCAAAAAATTTTGGATGCTTTCCCCGGGATAACTCCAAACTTTGGGTCCGGGTGGAAAAACCCTTCCCTTTTTGGGGTCCAAATTGGGGGCCCCCCCTGGCTTGCCCCCCTCGGTGCTGCCCAGGGGAATGTTTAAAAAATTCCCCCCTTTTCGCCCAGGGCCTCGGTCTCGGTGTACGATTTGTTTGCTTCCAAAATTTTAGGCTGATTTGGGATGGGGGCCATGGACACCACTCCTGGGGAACCCAGAAGGGCCCCCCCTCTCTTGCACATGGCCCCCTCCGACTTTTCCCGGGGGGAAACCCAAACCCCAATTTTTTGGGGATTGCCAAAAACCCTTTTCCCCCCATGGGCTTGAGGAAACTTTGAGGAACTGGTGGGTGGCCCGGCAAAACCGATTCCCGAGGGTTTTCATTACTATCAAATACACAGTATTTACTTAAAGGGGAAAAGGGGTTTTTTGGGGTGGAAAACCGCCCCCCTAAACATTTGAACTGTGGTGTCTCGGTAGATTTTTCAAAAGGGCGTGTCTCTCGGGGTATATAGATCTGGTGAGTGGTCAGTCCAGTGAGATACTTGCTTTTCAAAAAAGCTGGGAGAAGGAACTCAGTATAACCATTCCTGAGGAGGTTTGGAACAAGGCGTTCCAACTCACTCATAAATCTTCTATCTCCTCCAGAGCACACGAGTTGAACTATAAGATTCTAACTAGATGGTACAGAGTTCCGGCTCTGTTGCACACCCTGTTCCCCGATTCCCGAGTGTTCTGCTGGCGCTGTAAGGCTGATAGGGGTACGATGCCCCATGTTTGGTGGGGATGCAGTGTACTGCAACCCTTCTGGAACAGAGTACTCGACATAACCTATAGAATTACGGGAATAAAAATACAAAATAACCCCGCCGCTATTCTGTTATTTGACATTCCTCTCCCTATCTCCACACTCAAGAACCATCTTATCAGCTTTTTAATATTAGCAGCAAAAATAGTCATCCCTAGGCTTTGGCTATCCACAACCTGTCCGTCAATAACCGACTGGATCAAAGAAGTCCACGCGTTACAGAGGCTCGAAGAGTTCAGATCAGATTCTCCCCAATGTTATAGTAAGTACTTACACACATAGGATGATTGGATCCGCTATTCCAGATCGGACCCGTACCTAACTAATCTGAGCTGAGTTCCTACTATTGGAGGTTATCCCCCACTCCATTTGATTTGTTTGCAGAATGATACAAGCGACGTCCTAACGAAGAAGTGCCACCGACGAGCCGACAGTTTATTTTACGGTTCCCCGTTTCTCTTGAGTTTATCTATGTTTTAAACAAGGTCTCCGGGTGAGGCTGGGCTTCATAGGCCTTTGCTGCTAGATGTCGTACATTGTTTGACATTGAAGAATGGGCTCCCCTCACCTGGGACTCGTATTTTTGTCAGGAGAGCCCCCATGACAGACCTTGACTTAGGTCATCTGTCAGCTGGCCCCAAGAGGAGGGGTGCCCATCCATTTCGTAATTTGGATCTGTTCTCAATTGAGCTTTAAACTCATTTTTTATGGTTTCAAGTGTAATATCTTTTGTATCGATCCATCCGGAAAATGTAAACCTTTACTTATATGTTACGAGATCTTTGTACTCCACAGCCTTCATGACTTATCTGACCTCGCTTTCTGTATATGTTATTTCCATTTTGCACTTTCTTCAATAAAGCTTTTGAATACAGAAAAAAAAAGTATTATAAATACCTCCTAATACTGGAGCAATTTTTTATTCTGTACCTTGTTCTTCAGAAAAGCTGTTATTTTTCAGCTAAGAGGGTCCCCACCCTAGGCAACTTGCTCTCACCTAGTCTTGTTCACATTGGACAAAGGAATCCCAGCACTTGGTTGTCATGTTTTTTTCAAAGGTGTGGACAAATGCTGTTGTGTATGCAAAATTGCTTTAAACATCAAAGAAACCATGTGCAGTCTCAAGCCCTAGCCCTATCCTATTAGACAGTTTATAAACTAACACCACAGATGTGGTGTATTGAATCACTTGTATACAGTGTAATAAATCATACATAGGTTGTACTACTACAAAATGTAAAAAGTGAGAATTCAAGCACATATTTGGACTGCTAATAACTTACGCACCTCTAATCCCTATAATGGATTGAGGCTTTCATGAACATTCAGGTTATCAAAGTAGTTTTAGATTTTCAGGTATTGAAAGGGTTAATAGACCAAATGGAGGAGGCGATTGGAGACATGCTTTGCTAAACAGAACCCTTTTGGATATTTAATTAGATACGTTCTATCCAAAAGGTCTGAACTTTAGATCTGCTATTACAATATTGATGCAGATTGTAATTGTCTAATTTGTATGTTTTTTGCAATAATGTTTTGGGGCAGGTATTGTAAACGGAACTTAAAGTGCCCTTTAGTTTGCTTTATATATAACCATGCGTAAGAACGTTTAGTGTCTGAAACATGGCTGTTTACTTTCTCTCTTCACCTTGTGCTTATATGGCTGCTTTTTCCATTACAGTAGGAATATTTCAATTTATCATACAAAATAAATTGATATTTTTACTGTAAGTCTAGTGTGGACTAGAAGTTCTCTCATTTACTATGGCTGCAAGACTTGCACAGTGGTGCTCTAGTACTGGCCAGCCAGGTGATCTTAGGGTACATTCACACGGTGCATTTGATCAATGCATTTTTTGTGCAGGAAGGCACAGCAATTAATGCTATACATTGCTACAAAAAAAGTCATGGCAAAAATTGCAGTAAAGTCACAGGTAATTATCTCAATTTTTGCCAGGATTTTTGTGCAGCAATGCAGAGCAATTAATGCTGTGCCTTCCTGCACAAAAACACACCGTGTGAAAGCACCCTTAGGATACATCTGTCAGACTCCAAACACATTGAATAAATAGCAATGTGATTTATATTGCTTTTTATTAGAAACGCGCATCGGCGTTCACATGAGTGATCGCTGATGCATGTTTCACTTCGTCTTACATATCAGTCTTTCAGATACGTTCCGAGAATTGACACGTCAATTCTTGGAACAAAAGATGCAGCAGGAGCCCTATTTTAAACTATAGGGTGCGATCCTGCTGCATCCAACACGCAGCTGCATGTTGGATTTGTTTTGATCCTATTGCTGCAACATTTTTGGATCAGATTTTCAGATCCAAAAACACCATGTGACCCTATCCTTACTCCCTACTGTGTTTACAGCAGAACCACACTACTTTTCATTCTGCTTTCAATTTTCTATCAAGATGGGAGGTGGGGGGGGGGGGGGGGGGGGAAGACTGAAACCAAATCCCATAGACCAGACCTGGGCATAGTCTGGCCCACAGCATACAATGCCCAGGTCTACTAATAGTAGCGCTGACTGGGCCATCAGTGCTACTATTAATATGCCCAGTGGTTATGTGGGCAGCACCACGATGAAGTGAGCTTATTGCACTGCTGCCTCTCAGCTGCACAGCCGTCACACTGCTGTACGGTCGAGGAGCGTTCCACTACTGGAGGCATGATTAAGTCATCACACCACTAGTGTCAGACAGAAGAGGAACACGTGCAGCTGGGAAAAAAGGTATTTTTATTGGTATTTAACACACCTGTCTGTGGGGAGCTACCCAACGGAGGGGGACTTGTATACTTTGAGGAGCTGCTGAAAAAGTGAGGATTCTAAGATGTGTGTGGTAAATTAATTGCCGAGACATCATGGTGGTCTGGGCCAAAAGGAAAAAAAAAACAAAAACAAAAAAAAACACTACTATGGGAAGACTACTACTGCTTCCTGCACTGGTACCTAGTCCAGGCACAGTCCATGACACTGGAGCTCTGTTGGTGTCCCTGAAAGATGTTAACTACACTAGCAGCCAGCTGTCCCAGAGGTCATCCCTGCCATCCATCTCCCAGGAGCAGGTGAGGGGAGTGGGGCACAGTTTGCCATTTTTAACTCTTTACTTTCCTGTCTGCTTTGCCTCCTGCAGAACTTTGTCCAACTTTTTACATTTGCAGAAAGTGTTGCAGGATGTATGGTTTACTCTACTGAAGGGTCACCAACCTAACCTAGCTACACTAATTGTGGCCTGAGGCAAGGTGTAATAGGGGATCACTTGAGGGACAGTACACAAGTACTGTAGTATATTGTACTAATGATCACTTTTACAAATACCCAGGTGTGACAGGAAAAAGCTTTTTTTCAGAACGAGCATTCCAGCAGCTTGAGTTTGTATCCAAAAAATTCTAGGTTCTCACAAAAAAAAAAAAAAAAAAAAAAAGCAGCTTTATTTCCAACTTAGTTTAAAAATGTATGATTACAACAACATCGTGACATGACAAACACCGACGCGTTTCGGGAGGCGTGTCCCCTAGTTCTCGACTAAGGGACACGCCTCCCAAAACACGTCAGTGTATGTCACGTCACGATGTTGCAACTATATGCTTTTAAACTAAGTTGGAAATAAAGCTGCTGATTTTTTATAGTGAGATGACCCATAATTTTTTGGATATAAATTCAAGCTGCTGGAATGCTCTTTTTGAAAGCTATCTGTATGGGAAGAGTGCCCTGCTTCACAGCCCTTGGATCTGTGCAGCTATCACAAGTGAACTTCAGGTGAGCGGATTGCATTTGTTGTTGAAAAAAATTTCAACTACATTCGTTTTAAAGGTTACTGCCATTAAAAAAATGTCTGATTTGTGTCTTTGTGTCTGTCACCTCACTTATACTATAAAATTGGAATTAAAAAGGTGGAAGAGTCATATGCACCCTAAAATGGAAAGTTATACAAATAAAAACCCTAACTTATCCTTGAGACAGCTCAGCTGACAGAAATAGGTTATTAGTCTAAGAAAAACATTAAACACTATCTTTATTTTGTGGGTCAGAATCTGTCTACCAGATTTATAATGTGTCATTAATATCATATCTACATACCTACCTTACTGAGGGGAGCTGTATATACCTGCCTTACTGGAGGATGCATCTATATACCTGCCTTACTGAGGGTACAGAGTAAGTTTCCAGAAAAATAAACCCCAAAAATTAGTTTCCCTGCTCCCCCTATGTACTTGTTTTGTTAGTGTGGCCTGCTAAAACCATTCCAATTTCTCATGTGGCCCATGAAAAAATTTCACACTTCTGCCATAGATTAATATAAAAAAAAAATAAAAAAAACATTCTGTAGTTTCCACAGGACACTACTTCTAGTTTTTTGAAACGCGTTGCAAAAATGCAATAGCAGTGCAGAAAATTCACTACTGAAGTCTATGTAAACCGCCAGATGTTTTCTGCAGAAATCTACAGCAATTAAAGGGGTTGTCTCACTATATTGATTCATCTTAACTCAGTGGGGTTTTCTTGGGGTCTTTGTGAATTCAGGGGCGGGTTTACTTGCTTCCACTAGATTGCAGTAGAAGCCAGGTCTGTAGCTATAGCAACCTGAGGAGCTGATGCAGCCCATACAAGAGGGATTATCTCAGAATAGGTATGAGTGTTAATGGACACACTGCAAAGTGACATGTTTTTGAAAGATCTTTAACAAAGGATTCATTGTAGCGAGTTTCTGCAGAAAAAAAAATCATTCTGACATGTATGAATGGTTTTAAGATTTGGTTTTCAATGAGATTTTTGGTCCAATGCCATGTAGACCTAGCCTAAACTAAAGGACAAAAGCCATCGTGTCAGGTCTGCAAGAGCATGAATGGGGACTTCACTTTGGTTGTATAAGAAAGTAATACAAAGCCCTCAATACTGCCATTTATATTAGAAACCACAAGACTGTTTTGTGTGCATCTGACAAAGTCATTGGGCACTGTGCTCATCTTTGTAGTTCGACTTATCAGCCTAATTCACTTCTGATTTAGGTTACCAAATGTACTTCTACATTCAGTTTGGCATGGATTAGTGCACACAATGCCAATTATAACCATATAAAAAAAAAACACTATAAACCTTGCTTCTTGTAAATAAATGTTGATTATTGTGTGATTATTTTTAAAAGGCAGCAACTAAACAGCTTCTACAATAATTTCACCACCAACGTTGTGTATACAACCATAATATACCAGTTGTAGATTCTTTATACAAAATAATTTATACAGTTTCCAAGGAGGAAATATTTACATAAGTGATATACAAGCATAGTGGTACAAAGTGGTAGGATCTCATGCCACTATTCCAAAGACAACATTTGCCTAGACAGATTTATGGATAAGTGATACAGAATGCAAACAATGCATATATAAATCAGAATAAAAATTAGGCTGAAAAGTGCACTAAATGTATAGAGTTTTGTAATATAATACAGTATGTATTATGTGTTTAAGTATTTAGAATGTGGTAAAAACAAAGTAGTCTGTCCCCTAATTTGTGTGCAAACCACCCAAGCTGTACTTAAAGCAGTGCAAAGATGAACAGGGAAATTTGTCTTCAGCAATAATCATTGTCCCATCCAATATGGATAACTGTAAGGCTCTGTATGACCACAATACTGTAGCCAGTTGTAGCAACTCTGAGATTGTTCTTCAGCATAGTCCATATTATGCATATCAGAAATCTGGAGGAAATAAAATGCAAAAAGGTATTTTATTACAAAAGTCTCTTAACTGAACACAAAGTAAGGCTACAAAATATAGCATGTGTATACAGATAAAGTGGGCTCAACTACAACCTAGGATAACATCTACATTTAGTTAGTATGCTCCCTCAACACTGCAAAAACATGCAATAGGTCAATGTGGAAGTTAAATTGTCATTCCTAATGGGGACAGAGCAATGCAAGATAAACTGACAATGAGTGTTCGTCTAGCACTGTAGAATAGCCATGCTAAAAGATTGTCAAAGGATAGGTTCACATATGGCACACAATAGGGTCCATTGGTTTTCTGTCAAAGTTCACACATCCTGGCAAAAAAAAAAAAAAGCACACAATGTGACACATTGTCATCCCCAAAGGAGGCTGTGTCTGGACACAAATGGTTGAAGTTTAATGGAGTGTGTAAATGAGGGAAGTATGTGTATTACAGTTCTGTACAATCCGCAAAAAAGAAGATTCTAGGATATTGCACATAGTGAACTGTTGTACATCACCTTTAGGCCATGTTCAAAAGGTGTAGTATTCACCCTAGGAGTGTTTCAATGTATAACAAGGTTTAGAGCAATCTGGGAGAATCTAAGGTTCTGGATAACCACTTTGAAGGGAATTGGTCACAGTTTATGCTTCCTTTGCCAAGACCAGCATAAGCTAGTGATACACCCCATCACTAGCATTGTATCCTTATGCGGTAGTTTCAGAGCATTTGTGTGTCAAATCTGGCAAAGTACAGCCTACTCTGCCAGAGGAATCCAGTTTAGTCATGGCTGGATGATTACAGCACCAACACCTGTCACTAGAGCCTGTCCACCCACCATTTAGTGATAAGGTTTTTACTTATCCATATAGGTAGAATAGGCATGGCCAGCTGTACACAGGCACAGCCAACACCCACTCAATTTAATTTTTTCCCCCCAATGATACTCACTATGCACAACATACATTGTATTAGCTCAGAATTTTATGAATGCAAGTTTAATAAATGGAAATTGTGATCTTTTAGAGGTTTAAAGAGGTTACTGTAGTTTATCACCAGGAAACTTGGATATGTGATTGCTTGTACTTATGTACTGCAATTTATAGTCAATTCTGTTAGCTATTATACCTTACAGGGTATAAATAGTAGCACAGTACTAGCAGACCCAGAGCCTTCATTAGATGCAAGCAGCTAACACCCCCTTGTTTCACAACTTTGGTAGAACACCCCCAGATCTGTTTTTTACCAAAGTATTTGTCTCTAGGATGCACCTTCAGTTGAAAACTGTAGCGGAGCAGGGAGCCATCAGCTCCCTGCCCAAACCAATTACTGTTGTAGGTCACTTCAGGCTACAGGATGTTGAGAAGTCTCCAGACATCACCTGCCAATTACTCTTGCAGGCCACTTTATGCCTATAGACTACAAGATGTTAGGAAGAATGTTCTGACAAGTGGTGTAATTAGGTCACTGCATCATGCCGTTTGCACTGGAGAAGCCTTTTTTAGTTGCAATAGGAAGGGTCTGCCCACTTCTCTGCAAAACTAGTGTGGAGGGCTACCTTCCTAAAAAGGTGGCCCACCTATCTGCCTGCCCAATTTGAGGAACTACCTACTCTATGGAGGTAATAAAAACTCACTACTGGGTCCTTGTAATATTCTGGGGGCACTTTTCAAGCATCTCCTGACCATGATAGTGAGGAGTCAGAAGTGTTTGTGCAGCAAATTCTGCAGACAAGCTTTGGCTTAAAGTGGTCTTCGAAGTTGTTCCATTTCCCTTTTTCTCAAAAAGGCCTGATGACCATCAGAGAAGATCTCATTTGAGAGTAATTGGCTGTTACACCATTGTAATCACTTATATGGTCTGTAGAATGCCGGTGTACAAACAGTACATATGACTATGGCAGTATTTGTCTTGGTGTAATGGCTTATAGTCAGGAACAGCCTGGTATTCGTTACCATATCCTGATCTATGAAAAGAAGTTTGGGTATTATCAAACTTTAAAATGCAAACTTGGATTCCGCATGAAAGCAGCTTGCATTCCATGCTGTAATCTGTGTGCATGCCACATTACAAGTAAAATGGGAAACTGCACCAGCAATGAACTAGTCTCTTCACTATTGTTTTGCTCAGTGGGAACACATGTGGAAAGCAACCCCTTTCATTCACCACACATTTTGGACATTTCTTAAAACCAATATTATGCAAACCCCCTAAAATTCTTTAGAGTTAAAAATTAAAATCTATAATCTAATACAAACCTGAAGGTCAAACAGGTCAGCATCCAAACTGTGAAGGGACTCTGTACCATCAAACCACGGGTTAAACAAACTGTATGTTGGATAATTCTTCTCTTTCCTGCAAGACATGGAAACCATTAAACTGTCATTAGCCATTAGAAAATATACCCTTCTGCCATAATTGTTTTTTGGTAAATGGCTTTGAAAGTTTTGACCGACTGCAAACTTTGAAATAAGTGGGCACTCACCTATTAGGTCCCTTGTATTTCCACAGTGTGGACAAATAGTCATACAGAGACCTCACAGCACCTTATACTTACTGAAACGAAACCTCTAAAGGAGGATCCCATGCATGAAGCGCACGCCTCCAGAGTTTAATTTGCATATCCCAAGACCGCCGACTGTACTTCTTATGTTTGTTGGGGCTGCGAGGGTGAATTCCTGGTATCCTTTCAGATCTAAGAACAGAAGTGAGTGTTTATAGATAAGCCTACTTACCAGTTAAAGTGGTTGTTTCACTACAAGGATTGATTTTTATGTTAAAGATCTTGCAAAAACAAGTCACTTTGCAATAATTGTCCATTACCAGTGTCCTACCTATTCTGAGATATCTCCTCTTGTATGGGCTGCATCAGCTCCTCAGGTCACTATAGCTACAGACCTGTTACTCATGATAGGCTGCTAGGACTGGTTGCTATAGCTACAGACCTAGCTTCTACTGCAGCCTGGTAGAAGCCAATAAACACTCCTGAATTCAAAATGAAACCATGAAAACAGTACTGAGGCAAGATGAATTAATGTAGTGAGACAACCCCTTTTATTTCAAAATGAGTTTAACATTAAAGGTTCTATGGACAAAAGTATTATCCAGAGTTTATACCTCTGCTACCTCTGGCCTTTCTACATTTTCTGCCAGACATCACAAATGGTATGTGTGACACTTACCATGCTTTAGATTTTGCATGGGTACTTTGAAAGGCCAGTCATATACTGCTATTGGAATATTGAGCATGACAAAACTAATGAAGGCACAGTGGGCATAGCTATACAGGACATTTAAGATAGAGTCCAGAGCCATCTTATCCGCATTATGGGCACTGCACAAATTACATCACACCAGGCCATGCCTCTGCCAGCTCACCATTCCTGCACAGATCAAACATTCTGCAAATGTGAAGAAACCTTGTAGCAGTGAAGAGAGCAAGCATTCCTCAAAGTATAAACATCACTATTTACTCCATTAAAAATGTGACTAAGGCAGACAGCTCACATGTTTTGACAAGTGAATGTCATTTTACACTTTGAGGAATGCTGATCTGTTTGCTGCTACATCCTTGTCTACCCTGAACATCCCACCAGATAAGGCCATGCCTCCGACTACCCCCAAGCACACCCATATCACCACCCCACCTACATCAGAACACCATGCTGATCTTTTAGGCAGCCTACTAATGCTTCTCTGCCCCACAATGGTTTTTAACCATTTGCACATCCTAATAACATACAAACTCAAATGAGCAGACCTGACCCAGGGCATGTGCTTTGGATTTCTATAACATTCCTCATCTGGGGCTTCTATCATTGTGGGGCCTCTGGGCAGCTGCTTAGTGTGCACATTGGCTGTGCCAATGAATCAGTAGCTGTGTGCAGACAAGCATGCCCACAGGCAGCCACCAAGAGCCCCATTAGTTTACCACGTGCAGGTGTGCTTCACCTTCAACTTCTATACTACAACCATTATTTTATTATTCACACAGACTTATCAAGTGCAAGATGTAAGGATCCTTGTGCCTCACTGGTGCAAAAAATTATATATAAATATTTGCTGTCACACAGGGAAAAAAGTTTCTATTTGCACTTCAAAATGTCTTCACAGTAAACAAAATGCACAAAAGCACAGTATATAATTTTCTCCTTCATAGCTGTGTGGACTATGAAAAAGTAAATGGCAGCCTTTGTAAATTGTTCACCAACACTTTTTTGCTTGAAGTCTTAAAACACAGTAAGAATGAAAAACCTAAGGCCACGTTCACACAGCTTATTCTGAGACGTATTTCAGCCCGTAATTCGCTCCGTACTGCGCAAATTACGAGCTGAAATACGTCCCAGTCATAACAGTAATCCACAGTTCTCAGAACTATGGATTACAGCTCCATAGAGAGAAGTGACATGACATATATGCGCCGTGGATAATGCATGTCTATGGGGCCGGCGAGCTGCCCCCTCCCCCCCGCCCCCATACATACTGCGTAATTGCGGGGCGAAATACATCCTGCAGTTAAGCCTAAGTGTTCTATTGTATTTGCTGTGAAGACGAAGGCTATGTCTGCACAGGAAAACTATCGTTTCTTCGGCGCTTTGTTTTTTTAAAAGCGCTGAAGATACAATCGTTCCTGCAGCCCCATAGGAAACATGAGCTGCTGTCTACACAGCTTGTCTTCTCTGCCTGTCTTTCAGCAGTGGCATATTATACAACTTTTTTTTTAATACTCTTTCTTAGATGTTCTGTGACCTCAAGGATTTTTGTGATTGGAGCGTTTCAAAACGTAAAAGGTCTCATGGTCTAGTAGCTGTGTTAAGATTATCAATTTATTTTAAGTTTGCTTTAAGCATAGGGTCTGTTTTGGTAGCTCTGCACTGACACCAGTTACCTCACCTTTTATATGGCAAACACTTGCTATTAGCAGCAGTTTATGCATGTTTCATCTTCCTGCAGCTACTGGACTATTGGGCTCTTCTTGTAAAGCAAATTTCAAGTTTTGACCACCAATTCCGATAGTCCAGTTGCTGCATACAGATGAAACCACACACTGCTTCCAGTAGCAGGTTTGCCAGATAAAGTGTGAGGTCACCATGAATGTGGAGCCATGGTGTCATCAGTACACAGCTACCAGAACTGACCCCAAACTTAAAGCAAATTTCAAACAGCATTGAGAGATGGACGTCTAGTAGGAGCCTGAACAGGAAGGGACCCATTGACCTCTATAGGATAGTTTTCTAGGCATGAACTGACTTGGGAAGAAGCTGTGACTATCTCCTACTGTGAACAGTGAATCCTGTGTTATCTATACACATTTATGTCACCTTTAAGTGTTACCCTAAAAGGATAATAAAACTATTTAAAAAGTTCTCTACTGAACTGAAGTGCCATGTTTATTAGGCCCAGATAGATTAAAAAACCCCACCAGTCTTAAAGTTTAACATTAAAATGAGTTAAACAAGTCATTGTGATGACATTCCCTTTCATGCTAGTATCTACCTTATTTCCATGTCTAAATGTTATTTCTTTTTTTAAATGTCTATTTTCTTAAACAAGACCTGAGCTATAATATTGTATGACTTTACACCCTCATTACATCTTACATTGAATCTGTATTGGACTGCAGTGGCTTTAGAGAGATTTGCATGACTAGTCTTTTCCGCCCAACCTTTGCAGAACACCACTTTTCTCCCATAACTTATTGGGTGCTCCTCTTTCTCCTCCCCATTGCCAATTTATACAACACCCAGCAGCTCTAGAGTAGCCCACAGGTTCCATGCTAAACAGAGTCCCTCCCCGATAGTTGTTCCAAAAAGGACATTAGATGCTGTGTTCCGAGCTGGTACTGCCCTCTGTAACCCAACTTCAATTTCCAACCAACTCCCAGCAATCCAAAACCTATGCAAACAGAACACAGCATGTAGGTTCAGGGCATTGCCTGCTGCCCCACAGCCTAAATGAGACAGCCCAAAGCAGAAGCTTATGTCTATAGGTGACGACCCCAAAAGACAAGCCTCCCAATGACTATCCCTTAGTTCCAGGATGTAAATACTCCCAGAATCTCTAAAACAAGTATAGACCAACAAAACCTCCAGTTTGGAGACTGGAAACTTGAAATGAGGTGTGGAAGGGTTTTAAACCTTTACCCTTTTATTCTAGGATAGACAGTCCTCCTTATATGGGTGCTGCCTCCATTGGGGCAATGGAGACTTATGGATACACTTCTGGTCTATACACCAAATGTATTTGGCAAATACCCCAAGTATTCAGCTCTGATGCAGTATGTAGAGCTTAAGAAAAACATACTTGGCAAAAAGATGGTGTGAAATTATATGATTTACTCCTGGGGTAAGAAAATAGACTTGACTGAACAGTGTTCTTTTTGGTTCACTAAACGCAAGCAATGTAACCACTATTAAATTGGTTTTCTAAGACTTGGATAACGGTTGCCCATCTATAGCATAGAATATCAATATTTGTTTGGTGTGCCAGAAGTCAGAATCCCAGGTATCAGCTCCTTATTACAAACAGGCATAGCTTTGTATATCTGGCAGCAGTTGTGCTCATTACTGCAGCTCCACCCGGTCTAAAAGTGCACTGAAAACCTTCATAACTGGATTTACAGATATTTCTTTAACAATTTGGCTTCAATGAATCAGACACAAAAGCCATATGGATTTTGCAACAGAAAGATATGGCAGATGGGACTCCACTAAAAATACACTTAGGGTGCTTTCACACGGTGCGTTTTCAATGCGTTTTGTGCAGGAAGGCACAGCAATTAATTCTGTACATTGCTGGACAAAAATCCCGGTAATTACTGCGAATGTACCGCGATTTTTGTGCAGAAATGTACAGTATTAATTGCTGTGCCTTCCTGCACAAAAAAAACACATAAAAAACACACTGTGTGAAAGCACCCTTAGGTAAGGGTCTTAACTTACTTGGGAACTTCTTGTCGATAACGCCGATAACCAATGGTGTTTTTGCCATAATCTATTTGCTTCTGTCGCCTTTGAAGGACCGCTTCATCAGTCTCCAGCTTACTGGAATGCATTGTGGGACTGCTGCACAGTATGTTCACAATAAAGAAACAAAAAACATTATGGAATAATGCACCTGCTTTGTTCATACTTAAATATTTAACCATAAACACCTGCTTGTGATCACCTGCCAGATAACAGCTGTGATTGACTGCCTCTAGCACTATTGGTTGGGATAACAAAAAGTTAATCCCACTTCCCTTCACACAGCTGATTTTGACCCAGTTTTCAGAGCGTTTCCACACCTAAAACACCAGCAAAAACTGAACTGAGGGTGTTAGTCATAGTCATTGATCCCTATGTTTTAGTTCACACACTGTTTTAGGCACTGAAAAAGTAGTGTCATGTCAATTCTTGAAGCATTTAACACTGAAAATCCCCATAGGAATCAATGGAGCATCAAACCTCATCCAAAAAAATAATTGTGTTAGTTGTGGTTTTTGCCCTGGATATTAATCTGTATGGGCGCTTCAGAAAGAAAAACGTGTTGAAAAACTGATCAAAACCTCAGAGTGCTGTATTGAGGCGCTTTACAGATGAAGTTTTAAAATGGATGTGGAAGCTGAAAATTCAGAGTCTAAATCAGTGAGAACATACCCTAAAAGACTGTCATTTTTAAGCCGCTACTGCTGCAGTAAGATATAAACTTCCATTTTTTGCTTGCTGCCACTCTAGTCCTGCAGGAGGCTTGCCCTAGTGTTGATATCCTGTTGACAGTAGTAGTCCCAGCAATCAGGGGTTACGCGCCATTGCCTAGAACCACCACTTAGGAAATTAACGGCACATGAGTGGTGATGTCAACATGGCACATTATTGCAGAACCCACAAAATGGCTGCAGCAGTCAGGCACAACCACCATTTATAAATAGTGGTGACCCTGCCAGCAGTGTCAGGTCAAATGGCAGCAAGTAAAAAGAATGTCTGAAAGGGGGAAGCAACTTTTTCAAGCTTCCCTTGGCTGTCTAATCTGTCCATTAGAATCTACCTCATGTATACCCTAACAAATGTCTGCATTTTACAGGCAGTAATGTATTATGCTGGCAAACCATACTGTTAAGAGAAAATTATATGGAGCAACTTTCACCTAATCAGATACAGAACCACATTTGTTTTAACAGAATATAATAAATGTACACCCCCATAAGGGATGGAAATGTGACATGTTTCTGTGCATTTCCTCTGCAGAAATCTGAGGAAACACCTTGGATTTCTGCTGAGAATTTTCACCTCAAATTCTGATGTGGGTTAGTGCCACTCAAAACATGTTCATTCCATTTTTCCTGTGGAAAATCCACCCAACAACCTGTGTTGTGAACATACTCCTTATTAAATTCACATAATTGACTGACAAAAATGTAATGCAGATTCAATTTAGACAGGAAAACATCCCCTCTAATGCATGGATCCTAAGATTTTGGTCCATGTGTAGCAATGCAGGTTAGCCCCATTACAATGGGGTTACCTACATCAAGGTCAGAGGCCAAAAACATGCCTAAAGTTACAAACCCAAGATATGGCCTTTGATTTCTGCCTCAAATTATGTTGGGATATTTTTGATCGGACAAGTCTGATGCATAAACATACCTTTTGTTAAACAGCAAGCAGTGTAATGTAATAAACAAGTCCTCAGTGGTATCTTAACTGGGGGAAAGGGGAAAAGTGCTCAATGAATGTGAAGGGTCACCGTAAATACACACCTTAATCTGCGCTTTTTTGACTCCAACAAATCCAGTTCTGTATCAACACCAACACTGACCCTTGTCTGTCCACAGTCCTTCTCGGGGGAAAGTGTGCAATCAGAGAAAGTCAGCCTGCAAAGTGCATTTAAAGTTCTATTAGGAGGGGCAGGATCAAAACCCTTTAGTAACTATAACCATATACTCTATCGTTTAAAGCCAGGCACAAAGATAAATAAGGCTGGGTTTGGATGCTGCTCTATAGTGTCCCATTCTTTCAGTAAAAAATGTCCAGTATCAAGAACAGTGACAAACCCCATAAGACTTAAAGGAGTTGTCTCACTATAAGGATTGCTTTTTATGTTAAAGATCTTACAAAACCAAAATCACTCTGCATTAAGTGTCCATTAACAATGTCTTACCTATTCCTAGCTATCCCCTCTTGTATGGGCTGCATCAGCTCCTCAGGTCGCTATAGCTACAGACCTGTTTGATCTCCTGATAGGCTGCCAGCACTGGTTGCTGTAACTAGACCTGGTGTCCTCAGCATCTCATCACTACAGGCCAGCAGAAGCCAGTAAAGCTGGTAAACATCCCCCAAATTCAAAAAGGAAACAAAGCAGGACCATGGTAAGATGAACCGATTTAGTGAAACAAAACCTTTAATCTGCAGGACTCTGCATCACTTAAGGACAAAAACTGTTACTGCAAAGTAACCAAGCTATACATTCACATGTACCTTGTGGTATCAGATATATCCGAATGCTCATAGCCACCTTCTTTTGACAGCAACCCTGGAGCACTGAGGAACCGGGATCTTGTGGGAACTCTAAAAAGATTTGTAATATAAAATCAATAGTAGTCAAAAGCAAAAAACCACATCAATGTCTTAGTTTCCATTCAAAGCTTTAGTATATGAAAAATTGCAGAGTTAATGTTCTGCTTTATACCAATTTTGTGCTTAAGTTATTTTAACATTAATACAGAGCTTATCGGTGCCTAAGGGAAAAGACATTTAGTGTCACTGCTGGTAGACATAGGGGCAGATTTATCAAAGCAGTTGCGCCAGAATTCTGGCTCCACTTGCACCAGAAACCAGCTTTTCGCCACATTTACTATGAGTTTTAGACGTTTCAGACGCTTCTGCGCCTCGTCTGACAAAGGGGGCGTGGCTTAAGTGCAACCAAAACTGCGCCCAGATTTTGTCGGCGTTTCTGGTGTGAAAGTAAGACAACTTAATTGTGGTACAGAGTTGGACTAGACAGTTCTAGCCTGCACCAGATTTATCAACACTGATAAATGTGCCGCATTATAAAACTGTCCTAGTCTATATGTATCATGTCAATGGATAAGACTGTCTGCATTGTAGACGACTTTAGATACTAAGTTGTTGTTCCTAATGAGGTAGATGTGAAAGGGAGATTTGATGTTTACAATCTGTTTTGAGATATGATCATCTGCTTATATATTGTGCTTTATGTTGTTGATTCAATAAAGCTTGAGAATAAAAAAAAAAAAAAACTGTCTAGTCTAACTTTAAACTGTCTAAAAGTAAGACTATTGATAAATCTGCCCCAGAGTTCCATCAGCTAAATTATAACATTAAGGCCTCGTTCACACGGCTTATTTCAGAACGTATTTACAACGGATTTCCGATGTAAATACGTTCTGAAATCAGTTGAAAATCAGTTGCAAATAAGTGTCACTAAGTGTGGCACGTATTTGTAACTGATTTCCCGACGGATTCACCATCTACAATCATTGTAGGTGGTGAATCCGTCCGGAAATAATTGACATGTGAATTGTTTTTCCGTCCGGATTGCCGTCGTCAATCCGCGGTGGCAATCCGGAACGGAATTTTGCGTCGTGTGAACGACGAGCCGTATTTTCTATTGAAATCAATAGAAAATAGGCTGTGACTTATTTCGGACGGATTTGCCGACGGATTGACGATCGTCAATCCGTCGGCAAATACGCGGCGAAATAAGCCGTGTGAACGAGGCCTAATACTACAAAGACTGCACAGATGTAATACCAGTAAGTTAGGAGCACAATTATAACAGATTATGGCTTAAACAGGATTTATTGACCTTTGATAGGGAATTGAGGATTTTAAGCAATTTCTCAAAAATCACTGGTTTCACTGGGAACCATACTTCCCTCCCTCTTAAACATCTCAGGGGCTAGCTTGTGGAATGGAGTCTACCTCTCCATCCACACATGACCTTGTGTACTCTTTATACATCCCGCACTGCCAATCATGGCCAGGAAGACAGGTAGGCTACTGCCTAAGGTGCCACTTCATGCCAGTCAGAAGATGATGCACAAGGAGCTCCCTTATGCACTGGGGTCTCATAACCCTCACCTCTGACTTTCACAACTACCTCTAGCCTGCCCATCTGCCTCCCCCCCTTCAATTTCCTCAAATCTTCCTTTTCCCCCCCATCCCCAGTTTTGAGACCTCTACTGGTGAACAGGGGAATTGCCAGCTATATGGCAATATTTTGCCCAATAAAGTGGTATTTTATACTGAAAAATGCCAGCAGAACCCATCCTAAGATCAAAGCCCCTTTATGGGGCTGAATTGCCAATTTAATCTTCAGATTCCAAATAGTCAACAGCATTCCTCAGTAACTATAATCACCAAAATGCAAATGAAATATGCATTGTTTTACAGCAGACTTCTGAATTAAGTTGTAGACACTTTATATACTTTACATTCATAAAGCCTAAGTGAAGCAACTGCGGACATAACAGCCCATGCTTTGGATATGCAGTTACTGGTTTTATTGATGGATGCGGATCTCAACAACCCTCTGAACAGCACAATGAAGTGGCTTTTCTAGTCTAAAAGCAGCTGAGTCAGCTCCTGTACCTTTCCCCATTAAAGCTCATCTGTGTGCCCCCACAGTAATAGTGCACCCAAACCATCATACAGCTCCTTTATATGCTCCACCAATTGTAGTTTTCTTTAGAACCCCACTATATTAGTTTGTGACACCCTTCACAAAGTAAGCCACCCTAAATTAGGCAAGCAGATCGGGAGACCTCCCTTTAGGTAGGTACACCCCCCCCCCCCCCCCTCCAGAGCCTCAAATTATTAAAGTTAAATTGATAGATAGGCAGACTCCTATAAGGTAGTTGACCCCATTAAGTAGTTAGGCCGGTAGGTAAACAATAAAAACCCTCACCTCCCCCAGTTTCCCCATCAAGCTGGCCATGGGCAATTTAACAGTACCATCACACCATCAGTATAAGATGTTCCTCCTGACATTTTGTAGGCCACAGGCCTAAAACTACAGGTAGCCTACAAAAGTAAGGCCTCGTTCACACGGCGGCTTTGGCTGGAGATGTGGGTTTGCAGCGCGGCTAGGACGAGGTTTTGGCTGCGGCCAAAGCCACCGTGTGAATGAGGCCTAAGTGGCAGGGTAGAGAGCTGACTGCTTGCTGTTCTGCTAGAATGTAACTGTGTCAGCAGCAAAATACTAAGGATCCAAGATTCCCTTTTACCACCTGGGACATCTCAAAATCTGGGACTCTCTCACTAGATTTGGGACAGTTGAGCTGCATGCAGCCTTTGAAGCCACACCACCTCTGGTGCTTCAAACCTCAACATGACATAAGAAACAGGTGGCGTGCACCGAGATGGAGATTGGGAGAGGAAAGCTCAAAAAGGATCTTTGGGCTACTTTTACAAGGTTAAGGGAAACCACTTTCAAATCTGGCTACAGATAAGAGACTACATAACACAAAAAAATTCACAACTTCTAACTGGAACCATCACAGGAAGAGAAATGAGCAATTTCAAAGTTTATTTTTGGCTAACTGGACAATCCCTTTAATGGAGAAAGCTGTGGAGACAAAGTAGCCTGCCTACACTTGCAATAGTGGTGCCAAGTGCATTAAAACTAGATTTTCTTGGTCAGACTATGACACTGAAAGGAATGTTTACAAAGTCCTCTACTAAGTGTGATCAGCAGTTTTGAGTAAAATTGCTGACAAACTCCAGTTAACATTTTTAAGCTAAAAGGGGTTGTCCAACTGAGATTTGTTACCTTTCCACAAGATGGGTAATAAACGCATGCTCTCAGGTGGGCCAACTGCTGGGATCCCCACTAGTCACAAAAAAGGTGGGGGGACCAAGTCTCGTATCTGAATGGAGCAGCACACGTACCCCTGACACTCCATACATGGTCTATTTCACTAAATGAGTGTGCACAGTGCCCTATTCAGATAGACTTGACACCTGTTCAGAATTGGTAGGGGCTCCAGACCACTAGCATGCATACATAACCTGTTTTTATAACATTGTAGGTTATAAAAGATAGTACTTTGAGGGAACACTGTAAAACTAGAAGCTTAAAGACCATGCAAGTGTCCATGCACAAGAACAGGGTGGTAGTGTGAAGTAGCAAGCTGTAGCAGAATTCCTTTTAATTCATCAAAATTTGATGCTGGCATACACAAAAAACCCACAACACACTGATTCCTTTGTTCTCTGTGCCACTAAAACTTAGCTTTTAGCCATAAAAATCACTATACCAAAGCCTGATGCATACATCCTTTAAAAAAAAAAAAAAAAAAAGGAAAAAAAGCCTAGAACAACATCTATTATATCCTTAGAATTTCAACCATAAAGTAAATTCACATATAGTAAGGACTTCACACAATTTTACATAGACAAGTAATTTTTATCACTTACATGACCTTCCAGAATATGGAACAGGTGGTGACTTTGAATCCCTCAGTGTCTGAGTGTGAAGCATATATCAAGAGCAATGGCTAAATTTAAAAGCCTATGTGAATTTACCTTATGGTTGAAATTAGAAGAAAATACAGATGGAGATTTTTTTTAAAGATCTATGCATAAGATTTTGGTATATTGATTTTTATGGCTAATAATTAAAAGCTAAGTTTTAGTGGCACAGAAAGACTGTTAAACAGCTAAAACTACACATCTTTGACAGTGAATTGCTTCACCTACCTTTCTAACATTTTGCCTTTTACAAATGGAGTGGTACAAAGTATAAGGCATATCCAGGTTTTTATGCAATACGTTTTAAACAAGCAAAAGTTTATTACCCAAATATGTCCTCCATGTCTGTGAAGTTATCTATCAACATCCAGGGTTCAGGAAGAGCAGACTTAGAAAGCCCGTGCAGTTGTGTATCACTGTACGTCATTGGTGGCATACACACTTTCAGCTGAGGATCTAGCCTACAAGACATTAGACATGTTACAGTACAATCCAATTTATACAGCTTTATGTACAGTCTCACTCACGTTTGATACCAACATATTTCTGTCTTCTGCTTAGGAAAGGGACAAAGCTAGAACTCAAGGGACCAAGATTTTCTTGTTCCCATCGGCTTATAGTAAACAAGCAAGCACTGGATGGGGAGGGAGGGGGGGGGGGCAACCTGCACGTTAGGAAGGGCATATACAGGAGCTGACTGACTGCGGGAACATCCAGATGAGTAAAATTTACTCACTGTTTTCAATGAGCATTTCATGTGGGATTTTAGGTCTTTGTTGGCAGAAAAGGAGTTCCGTGCATCTCTATGGTATGTTGGATACAGATCCACATCCAAAACATTTGTATGTCGTTTTAGACACCGATCCGTATGCGGAATAAGACAAAAATTTTACCTTAAAGAGACTGTGCAGAGAGTCTGTAAGAACTACAACACATTTTCTATTAAAAAAAAAAAAAAAAACAGGGAGGATTTACTTTTAGTTTCAGACAAGCATCTCAAGTCAGGATCCATATGGATTCCAACTTGAAACACTCATTGGCTGGAATGTTCCTCTTCTACACTACCGCATGGAATAGTGTCAGACAGTGTGACAGGTGCCTAGGCTCCACCAGTGGAATTGGATACTTGGGGCCTATCCTACAGCTTCTGTAACTGCTCCCTCACACTCCTGTATAAGCAATTTAAAAAACTCCAGTTTTGACATGCAGGTGCCCACCAGCGGTTTCCTCTGTTCCCTTGTGGGCTAGTCCAAACCTTGTGTCAGGCAACTTAAATGCAGGCTGTGTCCCTTAAAGGAGTATCTCAGACATTGATTACATATGCCATAAGTGTCTGACAGGTGTGGGTCCCACCTCCGCAGCCTACACTCATCTCCAGAACAGAGAAGTGGCTCCAGTTGCACTCCATTCATTTCAGTAATTATGCGAGCACAACAAGGGCCTGTTCTGATAGGTGCAGGACCCACATCTCAAACATTTATGGGGTATGCCATAAATGTCAAAGATAGTAGTACCCCTTTAACTTTTTCCTAGGTTACATTATACCACTCATGTGCATCTAAACATATTAGATGACTAGTTTATGGCAGGCAAAAGGGAGTGACTGGGCCTTTAGGCTAAATGCCAACCTCATTTGTTCCATCAAGCCTTTGTCAAGGAGTAACTCACAAAAGGTGATGAATGAACACAGAATGAGACCTAGAGTAACTCAGACCTATTCCTTCACAACACATGGAGTTTGCTCTGTGTTCAGAGTTGGAGATGAGCTAGCGTTTCTTTAAGACTAGTGTAGCCAACGTGATCACCTGGTCTGCCCCAAGACACTCTAGAAGATATGAATTCAAACATGGATCTGCATTCAGCTCTCACTTGTTAACTTTTTCTCTTTTCAAAGAAATCTCAGCCATGAAACTTCTGTACAATAACCTACCACATACAGTGGTGAGCAATAAAAACATGGTTTGCCTTGCACATACCATGCAACTAAAACACTTGACCTGATGACCTGTGACCTCTCCTGAGGCTTAAGATCTGTGAAAATCCTTTCCCCTTTAAAAGGGGGTTTTCACAGAGCCACAGCCAGTTCCAGACCCACGTCCTTGTTAGGCTGTGGGTGGTTCTATAGCAGTGATTGGCGTATCAGCTTTTCTATTCCTAGGTGAGCCCGTTTCATTAAAATGACAGCAGAAGATTTAAAATCTGTAGTGCACAAGGCTACAGAGCTCTATGGAGTGAAAATGTGCCCTTATCTTAAGCAAAGCTCTGCTAATAGAAATTATGCTGTCACTCCCTCCTATGTAGACAGCTTCCATCAGATAAAAGGAGAGAAATTGACAGTAACCAAGAGAAACTTAATGTGCACTCTGAAGAGAAAATCTCTTGTATTCCCTCAAAGCAAAATAAAAAAATGCCAAAAA